>JAVSCE010011383.1:0-239830 GCA_032199065.1 Smutsia gigantea | reverse complement strand
GAGTTTCTTCTGCCTTAGTGGAGCTTATAGTCTAGAGGAACAGATATAAATAAAAACTCAGATAAGTGTAAGATTATGGTAGTGATGAATTGATAAATGTCAGGAATAAAATGCTTCATAGTTCTGAAAGGGCGTAGAGTAGGATATTTGATTTGACGTGAGGAATCCAGAATGAGGGATTGGCTTTGATTAATATTTCTGTCTTTATCTTAAAAAAGCCATTGAAATCTTTTAAAAACACCTTGACGGGATCAAATTTTCGTTTTGGAAAGCGATTCTGCCTGCAATGTGGAGAATAACTAGAACCAGAGTAGAGTACAGCTAGAATTAGGTACAGTGATGGCAAAAGCAAAGTGCAGGGATTTCAGGTTTATTAAGGAGATGAAATCAACAGGGCTTGAAGATGGTTTTGTTGTGAGTGAAAAGAAATCAGCACTGTTGGGTTCCTAGATTTCTCATTCTTCAGTTGGATAGGAAACACTGGAAAGGGTCCCAGATGAAGAGATGATGAATTCAGAGGTGGCTTATGATGTACAAACTGGACGATGGCTCTCCCAGAAGCGGTTACGATTCCATGTGGCTACTGCTATGGTAGAGGAGGTGCAGGATCCTGTGGAAGCATCAGGAATTGGTGATTATAGTGATTGAAGGGCATCCTAGAAGAGGTGGTGCTCAGAAGATAAATAAAAATGCTTAGTTGTTCATTACAAAGCTGTCTCTGAAATGCTATAGGGTTTTTGAAGTTTTGAGAAGAGAGTGACTTTCTGAGCCCATCAAGAGGGCTTTAGAGATGTGGTAGGCCTTGAAGGATGGGAAGAATTTAGACTCAGGAAGGGTAGGGTGGGACTGTTTAGGAGGAGTAACTATCCCAAGGAATGGCAGAAACAAGTGTGATCAGATTGACACAGTAGAGAAGGTTTTTCTGTTGGGGAAACTAGGAGAAAGCACAGGGAAAAGGCAGCAGGGACTTGTGGAAGACTGTGATTCTGCAGGCAATAGAGTTTTCTTGATGTTTTTAAGGAAAAAAACAAACTGTAGCTTTATGTAGGATGGATAGGAAGAAGGGAAGGCATTAGAGAAAATGTAAGCATATTCTCTGCTTTGTGTGCAATACCAGATTCATTACATTTCTGATTTTGGCTCTGCCATATCATTAGAACTCTCAGTTGCTTGGCCTTGCTGTTATCCACCATTTGTCCTCCCTCAATTGCCCTCTTACTTCTCCACTCCAATTTGTGTTCATGTCTTCAGAAGTCTATATTTCTCATCTCTCTCCTCCCCATCTTCATTTGACATTGCCCTTGTTGTTGGTATTTTTACTTGGGGTCACTTGTTCCTCTATACTATCTTTCACTTGTTTCTAAAATGATCTTTCCCTGACATGGGCATGTCACTACCCAGCTTGAAATTGTTCAGTGATATGGACAATAAACCAGAAATACGTACTGACAAAACAGGAAGAATTAAAGTAACTAAAGATGAGTTAAAAGACATAAAATGATGTGAAAGGTGGAAAAACCATGTTAATCAGAATCACGAAAACTTAGAAATGAGATAACAGAGCAAGTTACTTTACTACTAAGGGCCAGTCTGCTCTGCATACCTCAGCTCTTACCACATTCTACCTTTCTGCTCTATAACACTTTTAAGATACATACCCTCCAGTTGTAGCCTTCCAGTTGTAGATTCTTGTAGGAAGAGTATCTCCCCTTCCCTGATTGTAAACTTAATTGAGGCTTGAACTGAGTCTTTCTCCTCTTCATACGCGTAACACGTTTTAGCATAGTACTTGGCATATTGTAGGTGTCCAGTACATGCTTATTGAGTGGATGATTGAAGCCCTGTGCTAAGATAGTGGCAGTGGAAATAAAAAGGATGTAATGAATGCGAAAAATATTTGGAAAAAGAAATTGGTGAGACTTGATGACTGAAACGAATTTTGGACTCTTGGTGATCAAATCCAGAGGAGCCCCAGCCAGTAGAACTTGGGAAGTGAGAAGAAGAAGCTGGTTCAATTTTGAAGGAAGTGACAAAGTGAATTTTAGATGTGGTGATTTGAAGGTGTTGGTGAGACCATCAGATGGAGCTGCGCAGTGGTCAGTAATAGTTCACATGCGTTGAACTTCTCAGGTGACCTCTGAGAGACTGGATCACATATCTGCCTGATCGGGAAGACTAGTGTATACCAAACCTGGCAGGCCCATTCCTGTTTCCTGAATTGCCTTAACGTTTATCTCTTGTTTGCAGCTTGGCTTGTGGAGATGTTGAAGGAAAGTTTGATGTTTTATTCAATAGAGTTCAAGCAATTCATAAGAAAAGTGGAAACTTTGATGTAAGATGTTTCTTTTTACTGAATTTAACTTTAGTATAATCAAACATACTAAAATAAAATTTGGGCTCCTTTATTCATTTCTTGATTCAACATACACTCTCCTTTTTTGTTAGATTGAGTTCCTTTTGTGAACATAGGCACTTAGTAGCTGCAGAGTGGTGGGGGGAAGGAAGACCTGTTTACATTTTTATACTTTTTAAATTTGGGTCTTTATTACTGTACACAGAACTGAAAACAGACTAGCAAAACCTCCTAAGTGATTTTGACCACTGGGTTTGGGAAGTGCAGATTTATTTCATGAGTGTATGGTATGGATTAAGTCAGATAACATAAATGCAAATGCTTTACAAACTGAAGAGTCTTACATAAATGTTATGTATGGTTGCAAACTAGACTCTAAACTCCTAGGGTACAGAAGAGTAGAGAATGGGGATAATTTGTTCATTGGGTTAAAGGTTGAGTAAAGACAATAGGCAGGAAATGTGGTTTTTATGCCCTGTATCTCTTGGGATATCTAATATTTAACAGTTTTGTGTTTCACAGAGGGATTCTTCAAGGTCGATTTCTCCATCTGTCCCTGACCTCCCCCTTGTTCCCATACCTGACTTGAGTTTGACAGCCAATGAGACAAAATTTAGTAACCTATAGAATCAGAGTAACTACTGTAATTGCTACTAAAGAATCATGTATTGAAATTCTGCAAACTGATTAAGGAAAAAACCTGGTTTGAGGTCATTAAGTAGGATAATTAGCTGAATAATGTTACTGTCAATTATGTACTGTTTGATATAAGAATAACTCATGCATTTGTTTAAAAATTTCATTTTAGCTGCTGTTGTGTGTAGGAAATTTCTTTGGTTCTGCTACAGAAGCTGACTGGGAGGAGTATAAAACTGGCATCAAGAAAGGTATAGAAATTATTTTTATTTAACAAGTGATTTCTAACTGAGTTTCAAGGTTACTCAGTTCCTTCTGGGTGTTTTTCACATGTGTCAGTTATTTAAGAATTTCCCTTTGAGCTCTGCATTGAGCTGGGAAGGATGTTGTTGCATCTAAAGGTTCACATTTTGAATCTGGTTGTATTTAGTTTCAGAAAAATAATTCTTTTCTAAGTAAGCAAGAAGTGAATAAATGCAACCATATGTGTCTTTTCCTTTTTCTACTTTTAGTACTCTTTCATTAAGCTCCTTATGGTCTATGTTTCCCTAATTTTACATTGACTATCTGCTTTAGATGTCTCTTCCTCAGCCTAGTGATACCATAGTCAGGCCATAGGGCTGGGTGTAGGATATCCTAAGTGGTAAGCATGTTCTGCATATAGGACTGCAGACTCTTTACTTTTGCCATGATTATTTTTCATAAAGGCAGGCATTTCTCAGGTTCCAAAGTAGATCTGGTAACTATGATGTCATGTCTGTTACTCTCACTAGCTCCTATTCAGACTTTTGTGCTGGGTGCCAATAACCAGGAAACAGTAAAATATTTCCAAGATACTGATGGGTGTGAATTAGCTGAAAACATTACTTATCTAGGTAAGTTATTATTTTTTGTGTTTGTAATGAACATAATAAAGTGTCCCCAGGAATTAATCTCCCAGAAAAGTTATGGCTGGATTCTTCTGCCTAATATTACTGCCTGAGAGAATGGGGGTCAGAGAGTTCTTTTCCAGAGTCTGTGTCTATACTCTAAGACTGTGGCATTTTTTTCCTTTGTACTCTCACCTATCCCCAGATTCCTTGTGTTCCCTCTTTTAGCCAACTAGAGGAATAGCCTAATTGCCTACAGTGTATGGAGTCCTTAAGGTGTAAATTATGTGAAAAATTCCACTTATGTGGGCTCACCTATGTATCTCATTGCTAAGATACATACTTGTTAGCTTACTTGTTAGTTAGGTTCCTAACTAGCTATAGTTCTAGGTGTCACTAAGCTTTGAAAACTCAAATTCTTAGTGTTGATCCTTGGGTTTTTCACTCTCTTTGTCTTTTTTCTGGTTCCAGGTCTACTGTTCAATTCTGGGTTAGAGTCATTCCCTCCACAACCCCCTTAATCTCTTTTAGTATTTTTTTTCATTGTCTGGCTATTTTAAAAAGCACTGTCAAATTTTGATTTTGTTTTCCCCCCATCTGCTGTCAGTCTATGTATGACCTCTTAGATTATTCAACTCATTTTTCTAAAACAGCTCTACTTCTCTTCACATTTCCACTTTCTTGGTTTCTCATTTCGCTGGAAAGTATCTACACTTCCTTTGTTGTAAATGTCTTCCCACTCTCTTCCCTGTCATAATCCTTCTTAGCCTTTTTTTCTCTATGTCTGACTGTGACCCTCATGTAACAATCTCATCTCATCTTGCTTCAATCATATGGGGCTCCTTTAGGCAAAAAATTGAGAATGGACTTTTGCTGTTTTTAACCACAGTTGCAAGATACACATCTTTGAAATCCTTTTGTTGTAGATCTTAACATGGGCCTGACTTTATGGCAATTTTCACTGTAGTTACTAGAGTTGGATTAAGACCACAGCTGTATGTGTTTATGACAGCCATTTTACCAAATGAATTTAGTGCCAGGAGTGGAAAGAGCAGCTGAGGTATTTGGGTTTTTTCTGTGAAAGAGATTTTTGAGATGCAGAAGGAGGAGCAAACAATGAACTTGACAGTGAACATGTAATAGTGAGCTTGAAGTGCTGGCAGAACATCAACATGCAGTTGGAAATGATCTTTCTAGAATGTATTAACAAGGCCAAGGTGAAGAGTATGGGTTTTGGGGAGTTGGTTCCATAAAGATGAAAAGTAAAGATGAGAAGATCAAATTATTACAGAAGAAATAATGAGAAGGGAAGCAGGCAGATGATAGTACTTTGTGGTGGGGGGCATGTATCTTCATCTAAAGGGTAGACAGATGAAAGCAATTAGAGGACGGTTTGGAGAGGTAAAGATACTATCAAGTTCATAGACACTAAGTGAAGAGAGAATAGCTTCAGGAGTAGGGACCATTGGCAATTATAGGGTGATTAGTGACCTTTAAGAGAATGGTGGGAGAGGAAACTAGATTGCAGTGGGTTAAGGAATAAGAAAGAAGAAGAGCAGTTAGCACGGACTACTCTTGAGAATTTTGAAACTGAAGAGAAGGAAGTTTCTTTATCAGTTACTGTGTGTGTTCCTTTATTGGTTTATTAGTATGTTCCTTTTGTGAGTTAGACTGTGTATTCCTTTATTAGTATGTATATTCCTTTATTAGTTAGTATGTTTAATATTCTATTCTTTTCTGACTGGAAACAGCCAGTTGAGAAGAGACTCCATAAGAGATGAAAGGAAGGTGAAAATTGAAGGCCCAGGAGCAGGGTCTTGAAGGCAACAGGAATAAAGGGCACAAAGCCAGGAGTAAATTTAGACAAGGGTAGACTCTCTAATTTATTTTTTCTAAATGTTTTCCTTCAGTTGGAAGCTGCTGCTTGCATAAAGAGTACATCTAGACTGTACCTTCCTCAGAGCTGCAATTATTTTTTCTTCCCATTGTCTGTCCCTTTGTCCAGGTGTCTGGGTTTTTTTTTTTAAGTCCTTGTAGAGTCTCTAGAAGGCAGAAAGCCTTTTTCTTAATCAATGCTTTCCAGCTTTTTCATTTTAAGGAACCTGGGATAAGCAGATTGGCCCATGGGCTTCAGCATCCACTTAAGGGCTGCTCTTCCTGAACAGGAATACTGTTGTAGCCATCCAGCACTGAGACCTAGCAGCCAGAAAGGGGACTCTAGGAGAGTTGACATTCATTCAGACGTGTAGAGTGGCAGGGAGGTGGTGAGTTACAGCATGGGGAGAGAGTTTCATCACCATAATGACATCTCAGTCTGCAGTTTTGACTAAAACTTGTCCATTTTTCTTTGATCCCAGGTCGTAAAGGTATCTTCACGGGAAGCTCAGGACTGCAGATTGTGTACCTCAGTGGGACAGAGTCCTTAAATGAGCCGGTCCCAGGTTACAGTTTTAGTTCCCAGGATGTGTTTTCCCTGAGAACAATGCTGTGTTCAGCATCCCAATTTAAGGGTGTTGATATCTTGCTCACATCCCCCTGGCCCAAGTATGTGGGGAACTTCGGGAATTCTTCTGTGAGTAGTGCTTATTTGATGGGAATTTCTAAAAGCAAATTGCATTGGCTTAATTGGGCTCTTTTTACTCTTTATTGAGTATTTCAGCTCTTTGTACCTTTTAGTAAAAATCTTTTGTTAATTTTTTCAGGATATTGAAAGCTCTATTAGCTAACGAAAGCAAAAGTTGATCTTAAGAAAGCACATCAAAAATGAGGTTGCTGAAATATTAATTATAAATGAATAGTTCTTTATATTCTCTACTATGTTTTGAAGGTTCACTAATTTTTAGGAAAAGATTTACAGCTGGTAGCAGCTTTGTAGTTTTATTTCCCCTCTTCGATTCCAGATTGTAGCTTTTCGGCTATCAAAATATTCTTTTATATGATATTATGGAATTGAAGGTAGTGATCGAAAGATAGGAATTGAGATACTGAAAACTTGGTACTTCTCTAATGTGAGAGCTTTCATGTTGGGATGTATTGGAGCTCACCATTACATTTAATCTTAATATTTTTATAATCAAACCAGAAGAGGACGTACACCAGGTTGGTGAGTGACAGCTCATCATGGGTTGTGAAATCCTACATTGGTGGAAATAAGCCTAAGGAAGACCTTGAAAGGTTGTGCATGAGGACAGAAAGCAGCAGCTGAGCTTCAGTGAAGGGAAATATAAAATGCATTTAGAGACAAATATTAGTTAAAAGATGCAGAGTTATCAGTAATCATCCAGAAAAGGGTCTTATAGACCACCCTCTGCCAACTTCAGCACAATTTATCTATGACCAAAAAGTTAGCAGCCATGGTCAGGAGGATGTTGAAAAAAGGCACTATACTCTCTTCCTCTTTAACAAATCCATGTTTGCTTTCCACCTGGAACATAAGGGGCAGTGCTGCAGTGTAGAAAAGATATAATAAAGCAAATCCAGGGAAGAAACAGGGAAGGACTACTAAGGTTAAGATGGAAAGGAGAAAGACACACATGATGCCCTTAAGGAAGGATGAGAAGAATGAGTCCCCTTCATTTAGGGGGTGTTGAAAAGGAATTTCATTGAAGTTCATAGATAACCATATGAGATATTTATACATGAGAAAACAATATAGCTTACCATTCCTAAGATACCACAACTAACCTCAAGGCCAGTTCCTTGTACTTCAGCCTCAGAAACCCGAAGGAGGCAAGCATAAGACAAAAGGAAGTTCTTGCCTTACTTAATGGAAAATTAACTTTGGTAATTTATTTATTTCCAGCTACTGCCTTCTTTTAGAGTTCATAAATATTGTGAGTGAGCGATCACTTAATTTGTTGTTAATGGAAGCTAGGGATGTTCTGAGAACATCCTGATTTTTGACGAACTTTGTGTTACAGACTTTATAGCAAGAGCATGGTATGCCCTTCTATAAACCGTGTCTTCCTTGACTGAGCAAAATAAAGATGGCATGCTTATGTGATGAAATCCTTGAATATTGCATACTAACTATTCTATAGATCCTAGGGATCCTGAAAGCTAGCTTTTAATTCTTATTTTCTGCACTATGACTATGACTATCTGCATTTTTGGCACTACAGTTGCATAACAAGAGAATTACAGAAGCACAATCTGTGGGCTCCAGAGAGAACTTACTTTCCAAAAAAGATTGGAATAAACCTTGTTTTGAGTATTAGTATGGAGGACTTACTATCTTTTAACTTCTTGGCTTCCAGCAATTGTTCCTATTTCTGCATTCTTAATAGCCCAGATCCCTTATGTGTTGGAGAGTTCTCTGATTGCATAAGCATGGAATTCACTATGTAGATCCTACTGCCTACATTGGATCCACGTACAAATTCCATAGATATTTCAAAGTGTCTTGTTATTTCTTCGCATTTCTTGATAACTCTTAGGTCTGTTTACCAGGGAGAAGTGGATACCAAAAAATGTGGCTCTTCTTTGGTCTCCAGTCTTGCCACAAGCTTGAAACCAAGATATCATTTTGCTGCTTTGGAAAAGACCTACTATGAGAGGCTACCATATCGGTAAGAGGCATTTCGTTGTTTTGGTGTTTTGAAGAATTTGCTGTGGATATCCTGTGTAAGCTTTTCTGGTTCATTTTAGCCATATAACATCTTGGTTCCCTTTGGCTACTCAGGCATTGAAATAAGTGGCTCTCAAATCATTCAACTTCTCTGAGTTTGCTTCCTAATTTGAAATACAAGGGATTGGACTATATAAAGCCCCTTAAAGGCTTAAGGAATTTAAGTAACAATACTGTTTAATCATCATAACTTTATGTAGCACAGTAGGTCCCATTTCAATCAGGTCAGACCAGTACTATAGCTTTGAATACTGTGGCTCAATGTAATCACTTCAGAATTATTTCAGTTTGGGAATCAAGAACTTGTATTAATTTTTTTTTCTCTTTCTTATTTTGAGTCAGAAAGTGGAGGATGTTTGGATGTTTTTAAAGGATGTTTTACAGAGATAATAAAACCAATATCTTACAAGGGAAAAGAGTTAACTCTATTATCTTCACTGATGAAGGGCATGAATAATTGCTAAAATAATTTATAAAAACTTTCCTCCTTTTTCAAAATTTTTTGGTTGTTGAAAGTGAAAAAAAATATAAGTGAGCAAAAAAGAAAATAATCTGTCCTCCCACCATAATCCCAAAACCTAAACTGTAATCATAAGTAATACAGATTTTCCTGGTGTCTCCATATATGCATTGCAGAAAAACCTGTTATTCTCTAAAACCATGCACTAAAAACAGGTTATTGGAACATGCAGCTCAAAACCTGTTCAACTTTAAAAGACCTGAATACACATTTCTCTGAAGAACATATTCCAGTGGCTGATAGACACATGAAAAGATGCTCACACCATTAACCATTAGGGTAATCCAAGTCAGAACCATAGGAAGATACCACTTCATACCATTAAGATAATGGCTGTAATTTAAAAGTTAAATAATAAAAAGTATCGGCAGGGATGTGTAGGAATTAGAACCCTCATATATTGCTGGTAGGAATGTCAAATGGTGCGGACACTTTGCAAAACAGTTTGGCAGCTCCTCAAAAGATTAGAGTTCCACTTTTGTTTTGTTTGACCCAGCAGTTCCACTTTTGTTCAAGAGAAATGGAAGCATAGGTTCACACAGACTTGTCTACAAGTGATCATAACAGCATTATTCATAATAGCCAAAAAGTGGAAACAACCCATATGTCCATTGCATGATTAATAGGTAAAGAAAAAGTAGTATATCCGTACTTCAGAATGTTATTTGGGAAAAAGGAATGGAGTACTGATACATGCTACAACATGGGTGAACCTTGAAAACATTATGCTAAATGAAAGAAGCCAGATACACACGCAAAAAATATGATTCTATTTATATAACATGTCCAGAATAGGCAAATACATAGAGATAGAAAGTGGAGTAGTGGTTGTCAGGGGCTATTTGGAAGGGTAGCTAGTAGGTATGGGGTTTCTTTTTTGTGTGATGAAAATGTTCTAAAATTATATTGTGATAGTTGCGCAGCTTTGTGAATATACTAAAAACTATTGTATACTTTGAATGGCTGAATTGTGTGGTGTTTGAATTCAGTCTTAATAAAGCTGTTAAAAAAACAACAGAAAACCCTGTCAACGTTTTAACCAGAGCTGAAACAAAACTCAGAACTATCCTGATCAAAATAGGAGCATAGTTAAATCTCCACTAACATGTGTACGTAGAATTATAGTTAGTCCATACTTTGCACCCCTGTGTTGTAAGTCTTATACTTCTTCCTTGGAGGGGCAACTTATCATAATTAAAACCATGTTTCAGGGGTGACATTCTTCATCAGTCATTTTTATTTTAAAATAAAGGCAGGAAACATCTTTACAACTTCTCTATCTGTGCTGGTAGTTTCCTTGCAGTATTAGTTTTCTATTGCCATTGTAACAAATTACCACAACTTTGTGGCTTAAAACAGTACAAATTCTGACCTACGAGAGTGTAGGTCAGAAGTTTGACACAAGTCTTGTGGGCTAAAAGCAAAGTGTTGGCCAGGCTGTGTTTGTTTCTGGAGGTTCTAGGGGAGAATCTTGTTTCCTTGTCTTTTTCAGCTTCTGGAGGCCACCAACATTCCTTGGCTTATGATGGGCCCCCTTGCTCTATCTTAAAGCCAACCAGCAACTCTGGTTGAATCCTTCTTACCAATCTCACCTTCTTCCACAGCCATTTTTCCCTCTCTTCTGCTTCTCACTTCCACTTTTAAGGACCCTTGTGATTATGTTGGGTCTACACAGGTAATCCAGGACATCTCCCTATCTTAATTAGATTAGCACCTGGTTAATTCCATCTGTCACCTTAATTCCCCTTTACTGTCTAAGCTAACCTTCAATAAGGGATGGGGATTAGAACATGGAGATCTTTTTCGTGGGGAGGTATTATTTTGCCTAGCCCGCCTGGATAGCTTAACTGTAGAAAGTGTTAGTAGTTCTTGAGGCCACTGCACTAGTTACTACATGGACTAAAGACATTTCTACAGGATATACAGCTGTTCTTCAGTGTCTTCATATATTGTTTAAGCTTCTATTTAATTAGAACAAACTTGTTTCAGTCATTTTAAAATTTGGAGAAAATTGCACGTGAAACAGCATGGCTTTCACCTTATATGGACATGAATCCTAATTATGGTCCATCAGTCCAACCATGAAGGTACTTAACTCTCTGCATAAAAAAAAATGGTTGTAGCAGACAGACTGTTATTTGGTTTATTTTCTTTCAATAATGTGAATATAAAACATGTATTTGATTTATATAAGATGGTATGCAATTTTTCTTTCAACAATATCATGTGTGACAGATTCAGGAAATTTCTGTAGCATGAGGAAAGTAAAGAACTCTATGGATTGACATCTGTATTAATGGTCAAGTCCTACAAATAAAAAAATATGTAATGTAATAACTTTTAAAATTATAAATAATAGTTGTTCAATGTAGAATACTTGTAAAATAACTCAAAAAAGTGTTTTGGTATATGTAGTTCCCATTTTTTTTTCTGTGAAATACACACTGTCATGGATTTTTATAATTTTCCTAGAAAAATGAAATCATACTATATATTACTATTTGAAGCATACTTTTCCACTTAAAACTTTTTTTTGGTTTTCATTATAACTTTTTATTACACAAAAGAAAGAATAGTGTAATGAACCCTCCTCATTCTAGCTTCAGCAATTATCAACATTTTGCCAATTTTACAACTCTTTTAAAACCAAAAGTTGAGAGTTTTTGTGCCTTTCAGATGACATTATCTCATTTTTTCCTAGCAACAGCCCTGTGAGGTAGGGATGATTATTCTACTAGATGGGCAGGTAACATCTGAGATTATTTTACTGGTTGTGGTGGACTCAAGACCTATGATTTTTTCATGGCCCCATAGAGTCTACATATTTCATAATTGTAAATCAAAAATAAAATTGGTTAGTAACCCATGATGTCTCAAATATATTATAGAAACCACATTGTTCTCCAGGAAACTGCACAGCATGCCACCAGGTTCATAGCTCTGGCAAATGTTGGAAATCCAGAAAAGAAAAAGGTAAAGACTTGAATATTTCGTGGTAGCTTAATATTCACTGCCTGTTAAAAGTTTCTCTTGCCCAGTTTAGCACTCATATCTTCTCTTCTCCTCTACTACAAGATCCCAGCACCTCAGTGACTCCTTTGCAAAGATGCAGTAATGAAAGATCGGGTTTCCTTGGGTCCTTTCTAGAGATTTTAGAGAAGCTTTTTCCACTGGAAAATAGGCAAAATTTCAAAGGAATTATGTTCCTTTCTTCCCACATCCATGTGCTTATCTCTGAGTGTTTGTGGGTTTGCCCTCGTATGGATACACTTGCTTTGCTTCTTTTAGCAGGAATAGTAAAATTCTCTTGAGGATTTACCTAACCCCTCCTTGGTTTTGGGAAATCTTAGTGATAACTGGAATCTATCTTTGTACTGGAAAACAGTACAGATGAATGAAAGAGAATATATTGGAAAAGTATGTTATTTTTCTCACTTTCCTGAGAGCATTTCTGATTCCCTAAAGCCAAAAGTAGGATACTGTGGATTGAGAGAGCTAAGATCAGGACAGTCAGTCAAGTGGAAAGATACATAGGTAATTAATCTGAAGATTATTCCACTATAACATGACATAAACAATGTATATACAAAAGATAAAAAATTACATATTTTTTCCATAATATCTTAAGCTTTTAAGCTCAGTGCATTCGTAGCAACATTTGTGGGTTTTTTTACTGCCCATAAAAGACCAAATAGCACTCCCAGGGACATGTTAGCCTCAACCCTAAGCAACTCATACTTCAAAGAGTATGCACATTTTAAAATCTGGCAAGCATTATTAAATTCACCTCAAAATTTTGTTCCAGTTTGTTCCACTCATCAGCAGTGTATGAGTTTTTTTTTCTATTCACATTCTCACTAGGTAGTGTCAAATTTCTATTAAAGTTTTTGCCAATCTGTTAGATAAAAGATGGTGTATCATTGTTAATAAGTTGCATTTTCCTGATCAGTAGTGAGGTTAAGCATCTATTCATATCTCATCTAAAGTTTTTCATATCTGTGCTGTTAGTCTGAGATTCTAGATATCAATATGAATATTTACTTCTTTGCCACTAGCCTCCAAGAGAATTTATCAACATATACAGCAGAAATTGTATAATAGAGGGAAACACTTAAGTTGTTCAATTTTATTTTCATTAGAATAAAAGAATGGCAGTGCCATGATTCTGATGATGAAGTACACAAAGATAAAGGACATAGAGGCAGAAACAGTTTGTCTTCAAGGGTTATGGAGCAAGTCCCCTTGGGCTTTGTAGTGATGATGGTTTTGTGTGGGGGCTAATTTTTTTTTTTAAGGGTTGGGGCTTTGATGTATTGCTTGTAATTTCCTCAACCCTTGGTTAGCCTGCAAGATCACTGAGGTAACATAATATGCTCTGTATTCTCTGAACTACAGATAGGCCAGTTGCTGCTCTTTTAGCTTTATTCAGTTTCTGAAGCTTTCTGTGAAATATTCACAATAAGATTGGTTACATTTGCATAAACAGTATTTCCCTTAATGTTTTTTTTTCTCCAAAGTATCTTTATGCATTCAGTATTGTTCCCATGAAATTAATGAATGCAGCAGACTTGGTGAAACAACCTCTTGATGTGACTGAAAACCCTTACAGGAAATCTGAGAAAGAAGCATTTATAGGAAAGCAAATTCCTACCCCTGAGGTATGTTCTAATTGAGAGGTGGCACTTTCTGGGCAGGATTGCCTAGTATAGGGGTACTTTTCCTGGTTATAGTTTAGTTCATAAGGCAAGTTTAATCCCAAGAATCTAAATCTTTTTATTTTCTGTTGGCAAATCATTGTGATGTTTAGGAAGCCTTAGATTACAAGTAAACTCAGTGTTTTTTAATATGGTTTGGGGTAAACAGTTTCATATTTTAAGTCTTTTTTTTATCTAAACTTGGTTCATATGCTGGGGTTATATGTATTAAGACTTTCTCAAGTTAATCTCTATTTTTGTTAGGCAAGGACTCAACTGCTTGATAGCAATGTGATTTGTGATTTTATAATGAGTGTTAGATAAATAAGACTCACTGAAGAAATTTCTTAACAGGCTTTTTTTTTCTTTTTAATTTTTTATTAAGGTATTATTGTTATACACTCTTATGAAGGTTTCACATGAAAAAACAATGTGGTGACTACTTTTACCCATATTATCAAGTCCACACCCATACCCCAATACAGTCACTGTCCATCATCTTAACAGGCTTTTTTTTAAATTAATTTTTCCTTTATTAAAATAAGGAATGTCAAGTTACCTTATACTAGTACACATGGTCTGCCTTTCTCAGACTTTTTGTCTTTTTGAGCAACCTTCTCATCTTTTTGATTAAAGCTCAATGAGACTTCTTTGACCTCTGAAATTGTAGGACTCACTATGGCCTACTGAGAGAATTTGGATGGGTTTATAGTCTGTTTTAGGCAAGAATTGCTCTATAACTTGCATTTTAACTTGCTTTTCCAAACATATGAATTGGGTGGTAACTTGGATAAGTGTTGAGAAGTATGACTGAAAGGCCAGGTATCAGGACTTGGAAGCTAATTTCCTTCTCTAGGATAGGCAGAAAGGGCTGGGAGGAGAGGTAAACATGACATGGCAGGAATGTTCCTTGAATGTGCATGGCTACTTGTCTAAGGGTTATTAGTTTTATAACACTTACTCTTCTGCTGTTGGCCTTTCCAGGAAGAATCTGTGTGCCAATTTTTCTTTGATTTAGATGGAAAGCAGGGAAAGAAGCGTTCATCTACAGGTAGAGACAGCAAGTCTTCCCCTCACCCAAAGCAGCCTCGCAAACTTCGTAAGTACCTTGGTTCCAGAGGTCTGCTATGTGAGTGACAACTGTTATTTTGAGTCTATTAGCAGTATTGCTAAGAGAACCTCTTCTGATAGAGGAAAACTGTGCAATGAGTCATTAGGACCAAAATAAAAGTAAAATAATACTAAGATGGCCTGACGTAGAGACTGCCTGAGGCTATTCCTATAAGAACTAAGGAAAAAGCTCTTTTCTTTTCCTCAGGTCTGTAAAGCATGAGAGGTAAAAAGTCTACAAAACCTACAAAAACAGAGGTTCACAAAAGAATAATCAAACTTGTAAAAAGGACTTTAAGGCTACTTTGTTGACATCCTTTCTCCACCCCCTTGTTTCAAAGATGAAGAAGCTACCTTGGGAGGGTAAACTTATTACCCAGGGTCATGTGGCTGGCTAGTGGCAGAGCTGGGATGAGAACCGGAGCTCCTGACACCCAGTTCAGTGTTCTTTGATTGCAGCCTGTGGCCAGTTATATGCCACCTTAGTCAGTGTGTGGTTGTCCACTCATGGATCATCTCATCTACCTGTGGATTGGTTGAAAATTCAGAACTTTCCTAATAGAGGTTTGGTTTCATGGGGGGAGGGTGGTGGTTATAGTGGGAGCACAGCAGGTTCCAGCTCACTGTGGCAGTGCTGTATACCAGTCTTTGCAGGCTCTAAAGATCAGACAAGACTGAGTTCTGTAGGATGATTATATGCTGGAGTGTGTGGACCATGATAACGTTTGCTTTCTTCCACATGAAGCTCAGCCTCCAGGACCCTGCTGGTTTTGTCTTGCCAGCCCTGAAGTGGAAAAGCATTTGGTGGTCAACATTGGCACACATGTGAGTTACTTCCAAGGACCTTTTACAGAGTAGGAGACTCCTGTTTCTTTTTTTATTAGCTTTATTGAATCATAATTTACATATCATAAAATTTACCCACTTAATGTATACAATTCAGTGATTTTCAGTAAGTTATCAAGTTGTGCAGCCATCCCATGACACATATCTGTCATCCCAGTAAGTTCCCTCATGTCCATTTACAGTTAATCTCCATTCCCATCCTCAGCCCCAGGCAACCACTAGTCTACTTTTTGTTTCCATAGGTTTGGTTTTCCTGGACATTTCCTATAAACGGAATCATACCATATTTAGTCTTTGGGTCTGGCTTCTTTTATTTAGCATAATATTCTTGAGGCTCATCCATGTTGTAGCATGTTTTTTTTATTGCTTTTTTTGTCAAAACAGTATTCCATTGTATGGATATACTAGATTTTGTATGTATATTCATCAGTTGATGGACATTTGGATTGTCTCCACTTTATGGGTATTAGTAATGCTACTGTAACATTTGCATGCATGTCTTTATGTGGACATATGTTTTCATTTCTTTTTGGATAGATGCCTGGGAATGGAATTGCTGGTAAATTTATGTTTACCTTTTTAAGAAACCGCCAAACTGTTTTCTAGAATGGCATCTTATATTCCCACCAGCAATGTATAAGGGCTCCTGTTTTTCCATATTCTTGTCAACACTTGTTATTGTCTGACTTTTTGATTATAGTAATTCTCCTGTAGTTTTGTAGTGCCAGTTTCACAAGATTGCTCCCTCCCTTCCACCCTCTCTGACAAATAGGTGTGATGCTTTTATATACTCTTGAACTCATTGTATTTTTAGTCCATATTATTGTGGATGATGGATTGCTTTTATTAATTACTACTTAAAACAGGATTTTCATTAACCTAAAAAGGGAGTCCTCTGTTGTCTGTATACTTATATTGGTAAAAATGTTGATGTTCTTTTTTTGTATCTTCAGATTCAGAAACTTGAGTTTATTCACTTTTACCTATAATTATGTGGTGCTAGGAACTGATTCGCAATTAATTAGAGACTAAAGTGATAAATTCAGCGTTTTGCTTGGTAGTAGAAGATACAGATTCCTAATGACAGGAATACCCATATCCTCATTCCTGCTGTGGGTATCTAAGAATCCAAGATAATAATTATAAAGTTGCTTGGTAAGCACTGAGTCAGAGTATGAGAACTGGATGATTTTGAGGATGATTTTATTCAGGCTGTGGAAAACTATTGAATTACCTGTGTCTCACAGTAAACTCATCCTATTTCAGATTTCCCCAGATACTTTTCCTTGGGCAGGGCTTAATTAGGTATTAAATAATACTAGTCTTTGGCACTCATTTCCCTGGGATCCAGATAGACCATTCATCCTTTTTTCAGAGTTACAGTTGTATTCTAGTCACCCATGACTAGAGTTGGCTATTTCCTAAGGCTCCTGAAGGAAATACTTACAAACCATTTCTTAGTGTGGGGTGCTTCTGCAGACACTTTCATCTATTTTGTATTGATTTATTCTAACTTTGGTTTCTGGGGGTGGTGATTTCCTCAGTTTATTCTGAAAATCTGAGGGCCCTTTATTGTGACCTGACTAGAATCCCAATTTCATCTTATACTTTGTTATATCCCTCCCCTGCCTTTGTTGTTTCAGACTGAAGAGTCCTAGTTGTTTACATTTAATTTTTGTCTTGATTATTGGCACACTCCCATCTCTAGGGGGAGCACTAATGGGGTCAAGGCCTGTGGCACACTTGGGCCATGCAGCCTATGGATGAACTGCAGTGGGAAAAAGGGCAAACCTGAAAAGCTCTTGCTTTTCTGTGTGCTTCCTCTTTAGTGCTACCTTGCTCTGGCCAAAGGAGGCTTATGTGATGACCATGTCCTCATCCTGCCCATTGGACACTACCAGTCAGTGGTGGAGCTTTCAGCAGAGGTGGTGGAAGAAGTGGGAAAGTATAAGGCTACCTTGAGGCAGTTCTTCAAGAATCGAGGGAAACGGTGTGTTCTGTTTGAGAGAAATTATAAGAGCCATCACCTGCAAATACAGGTAGGTGGTCTGTGCTCAGGAACTTGGAAGGGCCCTATGGGGACCTTGATATTGATAAATATTTAAATAATAGTAATTAATATTTAGTTTCAATTGATATTCACACGTTTAACTCTAATATAAAATAAACTTTTTAATATTTAAAGTATTTAATATGAATTTTCACATCAATCTTTAAATAATAGTCATTAAAGGTTAAAGAGTTTCTCTTAATAACTCCAGGGGTCATAGGGAAGTGCATGGTTAGTACAAGTGAACAGTATAGATTTGTTTAGAAAAGGAATGGGTAGTTGAAGGTTCCAAGAAAGATTTGGAGCTTGATAGGTAGAGTTTGGAAAAGAGTGGGTGATTTGTGTGAGACCCAGCAGGAGTGAAGGCTTAGAGGTAGGAAACAGTCCCAGAGCCTACATAAAGCTGGTAGCTCAGAAATTTGGAGCTTGTTCATGGTTAATTGGTTTGCAGTTGTGGTGGTTTTCTTTCTGGCACATTTGTTAAGTTTTCAAATGGGCCTGACTCTACCACATATATCATATAGGAGCTGGTAAGGGCTTGATGACAAAGAAATTTTTCTCTAGCCTTTCTTGCATCAAAGATTGGCTCCCACATGTGGCAGGCTATCTCATAAGTTTAAGTCCTTACAGACAGGCTGACACAGGCCTGTCTGGCCTGAGGAGAATCTCTGCTGAGGGGTGTTTCTCCACCCCTGTGATGGATTGCTACTTCTCAGGGGCTGTGCAGGAGGCATGACCTCTCTGGGACCTCTACAAAGAGTTTCTCCTATCTACCTTCACCGTCCACCCCCAACCCTAGGTCATTCCTGTACCACTCAACTGCTGTACTACTGATGACATTAAAGATGCCTTCATTACCCAAGCACAGGAGCAACACATAGAGCTGTTGGAAATCCCAGAGCACTCTGACATCAAGCAGGTGAAACAGGAGGGGAAGATGATGTTCAGGGAGAAGTAAAGATGTGGTTTCTGACATATTGAACCTGAGGTATTATCAAGGCGGTCCAAAAACGTTAAAAGAGGTGGGTGACAATTAGGACCTAGAGCATGGGGTATTGATTAGTCTGGAGATGATGCATTGCAGCAGTGTGTTATTGCTTTCCTGAGTGAACAAGAAATTAGAAATTTCCTACAATAAAAACTTAGAAGGATGGCTGCCACTGGGATGACTTGAAATATATGCCAGGTTGGCTTTTTAAACTCCAGTTCCACTAAGTGACTTGGGATCTGTACTGCTCACATCCTTTTTCTTGTGTTTCTAGACTGAACTCTTTGCCAATTTAAAGCATGTAAGAGGGTTTTAGATTTTAAAAGCACTATGTTCTCATACAACTCTGTTTCCTTTAGATTGCACAGCCAGGAGCAGCATATTTTTATGTTGAACTTGACACAGGAGAGAAGCTTTTTCATAGAATTAAAAAGCATTTTCCTTTGCAGTTTGGAAGGTTTGTATTATTTTTCTTATTTTAAATGTATTTTCACTAGATCTATTATGAGCAAAGTAGTGGGCTGCATGGAAAGTTGAATAAAACACCAAACAGGAAACAATCCTTGCCCCAAGGAATCTATAGTCTGAGGGCAAGTGAAGTATTTACAAATTTGACGATAATGTAATACAGATTTGAAAAGTACCATAAGAAAGTTTTGAGGAAAAGTGTACTTTTAGAAATTCATAAAAGGAAGAGCTCATTTCCACTTGTTGAAAGGCTTCAAGAAAGGGTTGACACAGCCTGAGACACTGATTTAGAGGGCAAATATTGGTGTGTTGGCATTCTAGCCGAGGGGGTGAATGCTCCTAGTGCTGGGTGCCAGGTACTGTGCAAAGAACTTTACATGCATTGCCTCATTTAATCGTCCCAATTCTGTACGGTAGGTACTCTTATTCCAACTGACTAATGTGGAGAATGAGACTCTAGAGCAGTGCCCAGTAGAACTTTCCACAGTGATGGAAATGCTGTATAAATCTGCCCTGTCCTATACAGTAATCACTAGCCACATGTGGCTAATGTGACTGAGGAACTGAATTTTTAATTTGACTTAATTTTAATTAATTAGAGTTAAAATTTGAATAACTGTATCTGGCTAGCGGCTCCTATGGTGGACAGCATGACTCTAGAGGGATTAGATAGCTTGTTCATGATCACACATGGACATGATCACACAGTGGTAGGTTCAAGTCTAGACCTGTTCAACCCTAAAACATGAGGTCTTAACCACATTATTCTGTGAGGCCTAGCTAAGGCTTCATTTTTGCTCCTTATATCAGGCAGAATGTGACTGAAAAACCATACAGGGAGTGGTATAAATTCAGGCAAAGACTGAGGACAAGAAGCTGCCAGCAATAAATAGAGTATAGAGGGGAGTAGAAAATGTACAAACAGATTATTGGGTACTGCTGCCTGTGATTTGCTACTGCTTTTTTTCCAAGTTAGAGCTGAGCTTTGAGTCAACCTTGAGCCCTTCTTGCACTAACTTGGAAGCCTCCAAGAGACTGCCACCATTGGATAAGTCCAGTAAATGTAGTTGTCTGCATTTTCAAAAAAACCTGATAAATGAGAAAAGTTTATTGGGGACTTCAAACATCTGACATTATCTTTTTCTTGCTGCCTCAGCAACAAATGTACACATGGACACTGGTGACAGAGACACATGATTGCAGATGTACACAGGCACATAAGCCCTCAAAAGAGAGGGTCTCTGATTTTGTTCTCATGATAGTTGTATTTTCAACATTATTTTTCAAGTTGTATAGCATTTTATAGTTAACAAAATACCTGAAAAGGCATTTTTTTCCCCTCTACTGTACAAGAAAGATGGTTGTCTTCACTGAAGAAGTAGGCTCAAGGTTTGCCCAGGGAGCTAGAACTTGAGCCCAGATCCTTTGACTTTTAGAAGACTTGTAATTTCTTTTCAGCTCTTCTATTTATTGTAGCTTCAAAGTAGAAAATGAACCATAAAAATGTGCAGATATTCTAATATATCAAAATAATTAAAAATAACTAAAAATACAAGGCAGAGACAGTTAGAAGGTAGTCTGTGTGTGTGTGTATGTCTGTATGTAGTTATTCTTTAGTCCTGAGAACCAATATAAGTTTTGTTGACACTGAGTTTGTGCTCTTGTGCCTATGTAGGCCTGAGTCCCCCAGGAGAGGCAGAGAGTCAGAGCTGGGTATGACACTAGGTGCCTGAGTCAGGTCCTCAGCAAACTCATGGTCTAATTGGGATGACAAAAGCAGTTGAAAGCAGGATGTAAGCACAACTAGTTTGGTGTCTTGACTGTGTTATATCCATACCTCACAAAACCCTTACTTTGAATTTCATTGGTGAGAAAATCAAGACTTGGAAATGAAGTGGTCTGTTCAAGTTGTAGACAGCATAGAATGAATCAAGTTTTTTATCTTTCTGATGTCAGGGCCTGCCCCCTCTCTTTATACTGTACCATGCTGCTTCTCTAAGTACCAGTAATGCAGTTTCAAGTTGTTTTGAGAGAGAGAGAAGTAATGGGGCTAGAGGGGCTAGGGAAGAGGGGTAGGACCAGAGTTGGTTATTTAAAATGATTATGCTTTTGATACACAGAGTAGCAGAAATAGCACTCACGGCAAAAGAAAATGATAGGAGCAAAGTCAGAGTAATTTGTTTACTTTCTCTGAGTGATTCTGAATAGACCTCTCTGGCTGGAGAGGAACAAGAGGGAGGAGGGGCCTTGGGGCTGATACTGTGCATTTGGACTTCTTTGTGCTCTTTGTGCAGGGAGGTCCTGGCCAGTGAAGCCATTCTTAATATTCCTGACAAGTCTGACTGGAGGCAGTGTCACATCAGCAAGGAAGAGGAGGAGACTCTGGCTCGTCGCTTCCGGAAAGACTTTGAGCCCTTTGACTTCTCTCTGGATGACTAAGCAAGGGGAAAGGCACTTATGAATTTGACAGGAAGTAGTAGCAGCCTCTTTTTTAAAGAAATCACAGTCTCCCGTGGGGACTGTTTCTCTGCCTCTTTTTTGTGCATTCCCATGGAACTTGCCTGCAGCAAGAGGCCTAAGATTGAATATTTTTTTGAAAAAGTTACATTATAGGATGAAAATCTTATGTTGAAAACATGTCTGTCATCCAGCTCCAGGTGCAGCTTATGTTTATCAACATTTTCACATACATTTAAACAATCAAATAAAATGCAAATGCTTTTCCATAGTTGGGAAGTGTCTTGTGTTCATGTTACCCATGACCATTGAAATGAAGTAGTATGTATAATAGGAGAGACAAGGGTTTTAGGCTCAACTACTCTCAATTCTAGAATTGCACAGGTAGCTTCTCCCTGAGCAACCTAGGGTAGAGTAGGGACCCAAGGCCTTTGCCATTTTTCTCTTACATCATTCATCTCATTGGTAAAAAAAAAAAACCCAGCTCTTTCAGATCTTCAGCAAACACAACTCCTATGTGCCAAGCATTTTTCTAGGCTCCAGGAGTATAGCCATGTCCCAAAATGGTCCTATTCCAGAGTTTACAGTCTAATTGGGAAGAGAAGGAGCATATTTAAGAAATGGAAATGAATTCTGCTTTGAATAGGTTGAATTTTAGGGTACTATCAGATAGTTCTAAACCCATGGAGACCTGGGTTGGTGATAGGGCTTTGGGGGCTCATCAGGTTGTAGGCTGCACGTAAAGTTACAAGAATGGTGAATACAGTCCTAAGGTGAAGTGACTACCTGAGAATTATCACCATTTAAGGAGTCCTGGGAAACTGTGATCCAACAAATACGTGGACAAGGAACAGAGAGAGCACAGAAGAATGTGTTATCTTGGAAGCCAAAAGAATGTAATTGTTCAAAAAACTGTAAAATGTGGGGCATTTATGATCAAGACACTGTTTCACTTAATCCTCATAAAATGTCTATGAAGTAGGTATTACTACCTGCATTTTACACATGAAAAAACAGACCACAAACATGAAGATTGGAAAGAGGTCAATTTGTCCAGGATTTTAAAAAAAGCTATGCCCAGTCCCTGAAAATGTAGGTGTTCAAGGACTGAAAAGCAACCTGGTTCCTGCAAAGATGGCTATTTTAGGGTCACCCTAATCATCAGTGTTTCAGGTCTTCAACATCCCTCCCATGCTCTTCTGAGTGTTCTGGGATTTTGGCCCCACCTGTGGAGATCAGACATGCTCTGGTGCTTGCTGTGAAGTACACCTAGCACAAGAAAGGGCCTTATACTGTTAGGACTATCTGCACCACATCTGTTGTCTGCCCAAGTCTAAGGGACGTGGTCCCTGTGGTACTATTTGCCATCACCTCAAAGTCTGACACTCCAGCTCCATGGCTACAAGCAAATATGGGAAATCACACACACATTACCTATGATGACCTACAACACAACTGGGTTTGTATCATGTAGCTCTCATTCTGGTTGCACTATTCAGCAATTCTGGTGATAACAGACTCATCTGCTTTGCCAAAAGCCTATTCAGTGCTTTTGAAGCATCCAG
Source organism: Smutsia gigantea (assembly GCA_032199065.1). Classification (NCBI taxonomy): domain Eukaryota; kingdom Metazoa; phylum Chordata; class Mammalia; order Pholidota; family Manidae; genus Smutsia; species Smutsia gigantea. The sequence goes on along the minus strand of JAVSCE010011383.1, from coordinate 216,647 downwards.
CAACATTGGTGTGGTGCACATGCTGTATCTACCTTTAGATATCTCAGCATGTTACATGTTACATGCTGTGCACAACCTTGTGTCACAAAATATTAGTTGGAAATCTAAGTTCTGGGTTCACAGGCCCAGCTGTGCAAACGATGGTCCAAATGTACATGATCTCAAAGGACGCTCAGGTGACCACTTAACCGCATCTGACATTTCTTCAGAGGATTTGATCCCACGGTGATTGTTATACCTGGAGTGACCAATGAGGTTCTCAAGTTCTATGAGGCTGAGGCATATGACTGGCTCAAAGCAAAAGTTAGGAGGTGGTTCTATGCTCAGGCAATCAGCCACTCAAACACTTCTTGCATCAACAGCATTCCCAAACCTTGTCTCTGCAGCCCTGCATCAGAAACAATCCCCACAATGAGCAACTACTGCATTGGAAGACTGCTTGACAGCAAGCTCCATGAGGCATTTTGGGAAAGCGTCTTAAGTCAGGAGGAACAGTCTTCACCTGGAACAGCATCACATCCCTGAGTCATTTAGGATTACAGGGGAGATCCTGGAACAGGTGTACAGGAAGTAAAGCAAAAAAAAAGCGCTGAGCCTGACTTGTCTACGAAGATGGTTAATCATTAAAAAAAAGAAAAAGAAAAAAGTGATATGGAAGCAACCTAGGTGTCCATCAGTAGATGAATGGATAAAGAAGATGTGGTACATATACACAATGGAATATTATTCAGCCATAAGAAGAAAACAAATCCTACCATTTGCAACAACATGGATGGAGCTAGAGAGTATTATGCCCAGTGAAATCAGCCAGGCGGAGAAAGACAAGTACCAAATAATTTCACTCATCTGTAGAGTATAAGAACAAAGCAAAACTGAAGGAACAAAACAGCAGCAAGAATGGACTAACAGTTACCAAAGAGGAAGGGACTGGGGAGGGTGAGTGGGAAGGGAGGGAGAAGGGGAATAAGGGGCATTACGATCAGCACACATAACGTGGGGGATGGGGAAGGCAGTATAGCACAGAGAAAACAGTAGTGACTCTATAGCATCTTACTATGTTGATGGACAGTGCGTGTAATGGAGTATGTGGTGGGGATTTGATAATGGGAATCTAGTAACCTCAATATTGCCCATGTGATTTTATATTGATACCAAAATAAAAAAAGATGTAATAAAAAAAGACGTGGTACATATATATACACAATAGAATATATTATTCATTCATAAGAAAAAGAAGTCTTGCCATTTGCAACAACATGGATGGATCTAGAGGGTATTATGCTCTGTAAAATAAACCAGGTGGAGAAAGACAAATACCATATGATTTCACTTATTTGTGGAATCTAAAAACAAAACGAACAAAACGGCAGTAGACTCAGACACTGAGAAGTGACTGGTGGTTAACATGGAGAGGTTGAAGGGGATAACGGGGCACAAAAATCTCAATCATAATATAAGTTGGTCATGGGGATGGAAGTGCAGCATGGAGAATATAGCCAATGGTTCTGTAAAATCTTTCTGTGTTGACAGTAACTGCGCGAGTTGGGGCGAGGATTTAATGATGTGTGTAACTGTTGACCCATTGTGTTGTATACTTAAACCAATATAATATATATCAACTATACTCAAATAAAAAATAAATATATAGGTAAATAAGTGGAACACATTATTAGACTTTTGAAAAGCACAAAAATATTAACACTGGACCATAGAAACCTTTGGAATGGAACATGAAGTCTTATGATACCAATAGATCTGAACATATAAATCACAGTATTCCAAAATTTTAGGGACCAGGAAAGAATGACTGCTCCATTTTGTCATTTAGCATGCTTTCATTAGGAGAGGTGAAATTATTAATGTCAAATGGTTCTTGTGGAGAGACTTGCAAGGATTCCTCTCTTGCTTGAATCTTGGACCCTTCCCAGCAATGCCACAACAGTTTACTTCTACAGAGATTTTGGGATTCTTGTCCTCAACAGTGTCAACAAAAAATCGTCTCCATTTAACTCCATTGCTCTCAAATGTAACCTGTTTTGTACTGACACTCATTGAAAAATGTATTCACAAAAGAACATACAAAAGTATCAAACATAAGAAGCACTCCCCACCCCCACTATATCCACTAATAAGTCTGTTTCGATAAAAACAAACAAGACCCTTCTTGAAATAATAAACACGTAATAGAACTTCCTCTGTGATTGAGTTATATAATAATAATATGGAAAATGTTTGTTTTCCCCTCAAGATCTAATTTAAAGGCATAACTTAGAAAATATAACTGACCCTCTAAATTATGATTTCAGTCTAGCAATATGCTTAAGATGGTTAAGTGCAGTGATGAAACTTGTATACATTTTTTGCCTACCAATTCCTTTAACTTAAATTGTCATCAATAAAGCTCATCGTTAGTTAGAAACAAAAAAAAAGAATGAACTATAAAGGCTAACACATAAGGCGGCCTGTTAGATCAGGATTTTTCGAGTTCTTCGGATTCCACAATATTTAAACTAGTGGCCTTTGCCAGTGCCAGCTTAGTAGGTGGTGGAGTTGGAGGATAGATGGCAGAGGTGTAAAGAAAGGTGAAATGTGGGCAGGGATGGAGACGAGGTGAAGTTTAGAAAAGACATTAAGGGAAAGACGGGTTGGGAAGGTGATTTGAATAAAAGGTAGTAGAGATCTTACATTTTTGAAAACTGGAGAAACAGTTTCTGTTTTTTCTCTCAGTCAGGAAAATGCCCAGGGGGTTTAGAAAGCGGGCTGAAGGTGCTAGACTCCTAAGCTCAGCCTTTGGCCGGCGGGACTCCAGCAGCCTCCCAGGAGAGATTGGGGGCGGGGCTTTCCCTGCGCCAGTTACCGGAAGTGACGTAACACCTCGCGAGCCGGAAGGCGCGCGAGCCTCAGCGGCCCGGAACCGGCCTCGGAACAGTGGCGGAACCTAAGGCTGTTAGCCCTCCCGCCCCATGGAGTGGCCCCCGGGGCTGCGGCCGGGCGCGGGCGGGCCCTGGGAGATGCGGGAGCGGCTGGGCACCGGCGGCTTCGGGAACGTCTGCTTGTACCAGCATCGGGTGAGGTGGGGCGTGAGAGGGAGCGGCGGTGGGTGTTTGTCAGAGCGTCTGTGAAACAGTGACTGTCAGTGTATGAGAGATTCTCGGTGAGATCTTGGGCAGTGTTGTGGCCAGTGAGCCTGTGAGTATGTGTGTGAGATACTGTGATTGTGAGCCTGGTGACTGAGTTCGAGGTTGTGTCTGAGTTCCTGGGTCTCTGTGTGAGGTAGAGTTTTTATGAGGAACTTCTGATATGCGTCAAGATGTGACCAAGTGTTTACTTGGAGTGTGATAGTGTGTATGTGCCCCTCTGAATGTAGAGGGCGTCAGGTGTCAAGGCAGATGTTCATCAGAGTGTGTATTATGAGCATGAATGTTTGAGAAAATAGGGCTGATGAGGGGGCTGTATGTTGGAATGTGTTCCTGTGTGTTTGCTTCTAGGCTATGTGATCTCAGTAGGGGCTGGAGTAAACAAGGGAAGTTTCATGGTAGGTACACAGTCGAGCCTTTGAAAGCACTTGGTAGGCTTTGGAATTGGGGATGCCTTCCAGGTAGTGAACAGTATGAGGATCAGCTGGTGAATGATCATGGTTTCACAAGGGAAGGAGATAGATTGAGAGTGAGGTGCTCTAGTCGGTGGAAGACAGCAAACATCAGACTTGAGATGTTGCTTTAATTGAAAACATTTAACCATTGTAGCAGCAGTTAATAATCATGCTTGAGCTATGCGTTTTTGATACACCAATAAAAGCCATGAACCCTTTTCCCAGAAAAATGCACAGGTGCACATCCACACAATCTTATGCATTACCATTTGAGGGAGTTTATGCTCTCCTGAAGGATATTCACAGACCTTTTAGATATATTGACCCTGGACTAATAATAATTCTTGCAGTATAGCTAGTGTTCTGTTACCTGTAAAGTGGTTTTAATAATGTATATACATCACGGGTCTGTTTGAGAGTTAAAGAAAATAAAGTGTGTAACGCTAAGTACAGTACCCGGCCCATGATAAGACCTCAGATGTTAGCTCCTGCTCTGTTGTGTTGTTGCTGTCATGTCCTCATCATTGACCATCATCATCATCATCATCATTAAATGACCTTAATAGAAATGTTAAGGTAAAAGTGGCCCCAGAAGATTTTTTTTGTAAAGATAAATCTGACTGGAAAAACATATGAGACAAGATGAGCAGTATTACTAAAATGCTTACAGTTGGCCTGTGAGTGGTGAAGTGAGTTCAAGAGAAGAAATCAGGACTTTCTGTCTTAAGGAATATGGGTGTGAGTAGAGAACCCATAATATATAGAGTGGGAGGTAGGGGAGATGGGAGTCTACCTGGGAGGAATAGGCATGTTTGTGTGGCAGTTACAATGACAGATGTCTCTGATAGAACTCAGGAAATTTTGTGAAGCAGGCTTCTAAATAGAGCATGGGAGGAAATCTTGGAGAGAGGGAGATGGAAGATGAAGGACTAAGGCATTAAGTACTTTGACAGCCAGACAAATAGTAAATTTAATCATTCACACCATCAGAGAGGATATAAGACACTCAAAGAGAAAAGAGGGAGGGCCATGTACTTCCAGTGGGATGTTGCCTGTGGCCTTGTTATCTAAGCCTGCCCGTAGCACCCTGGTCACAGGAAAATAAAGTATGCACACTGGTTGCTTTTTTTACTGCTTTTCTTGATCCCTGGCTTGGTATGGATGAATACATCAGTTTTCTTTAAATTGAAGTAAAGTATATGTTACAGAATTTATCATTTTAACCGTTTTTAAGCACACATTGACATTAAGTACATTCACATTGTTGTGCAACTGTCACCACTATTTCCAGCAGTTTTTCATCTTCCCAAACCGAAACTCTGTACCCATTAAACAATAACTATGCATTCCTCCCTCTCTCCACCACTGGCAACCACCATTCTATTTTGGGTCTCTGTTGAATTCACCACTTTTTAAATGGAAAGTATTTGAGTTCCTCTAGAATCTTAGAAATCTTTCAGGAACTTTCCAGGTCTCCAGAATGACTCATCCTCAAAACTGGTTGACAACCGGGCCTATAGTAAGAAAAAATATTCTGTCTTAAGATTTGGAAACAGCATCATTACTTTTCCAGGCATGATTTAGGGTTTGCACTTACAGCTTTCAGGATCCTTGTGTTTTGGTGGAAACCATATCCCAGTATTCCATCTACATCTCTTAAATCAGTGAAGAAGAGAAAAGGATGTAAGATAGTTTATTTAGCTGATAACTGTGTGGGGTACTGATAGTGCCCAGATTAACAGTATTTTCTGCCCCCAAGGAAATTTCAAGTCTAGTGGGAGAGGTAGACACAGACACAGTTTAAGTAATATAGTAACCTGTATAATGAATGTATTTGTCAAGTGATATGGATCCATGGCAAAATAACCAAGAACTGTTCCTAGGGAATAGAGTAGCACTTTTCAAAGTGTGTTTGGAAAAACTGATCCTGTGAAATGCTTTGAAAAAAGGATACTGTGGTCAAATACATTGGGTAAATGCTCTATGTAATGTTCTTTCATTTGGAGAGTGTTAACCTACATTAGTATATTAAAAACTCTGAAAAGCCCTATAGTAAAGAAACTCTTAATATTTTCCAGGGTTTTATTCATTGTGATAAAATACACATTTACCATTTTAACCATTTTTAAGTGTATAGTTCTGTGGCATTAGATACCTTTACACTATGCAACCATCAACACTATCCATCCCCAAGACATTCCCATTTTTTAAAATGCAGAACTTTTTTGTTAACATTCTGTAAACTTTCCACAGAATATTCTTTGTGAAAAGGCTGAGTGAGGAGGGCCTTCACAGAGTAGGTGAAATGTAAACAGAGGAATTGAAGGATCTTATAGGATGGGATCTTTTTGAAATGGATAGCTTCTGCCTCAGTCATATGAAATTTAGGGCTTAATGTTGTTCATGGTTGTACCAGATTGTCTCCGTGGTGGTAAAAGTTTATATGAGACCTAGCTACACCAGGTACCTGCTCAAAACAAAGGAAAGGTTGAAGGGAGTGAGGACTGAGGTTAGGCTAGACTGTAGTGTGTCCTAGTTCCTTTCTTCTTTCTCTGTGTATCTACTCTTTTTTCTCTTAACTTCTCCTCTCACCCACTCCACCCCCATCAGACTATCCCGTGTGAGTTATGTCTTGCTTCCTCATCTGTATATTTTTTTTCCTCATGTTTGGTCCTGACTTCTGTTCCTGGGCTGCATTATTATTGTTGCCAGAATGTGATAGATCTGGCTTTCTCTTGTAATGTGCATCAGGTTGGGTTCAATTTTCACAACTGGCTAAATTACTAGTGATAGGCAAGAGCTGTTAGGTATCTATTTAAAAATATAGAAACAGAAATACAGTCATTGTTAGGACTTTTTTAAATGTCGCTTGAAATGCAAAGATTAGGAACCAATTTTGGGGGCTTTTGTATTAGGTTTGGTCATTTCTTGCTGTTGAGTCCAGGGACCTCTGGGTTATCCTCTTCATTCTAGTTATGAAGGATGCTAGGCCCCTTGTTAGCTGTCTTAACTAAGTTCAAAAAGAAGTTTGTAGGGTATATATATTTTTCTATATATCTTTATAGCCTTAGTTACTTTTTGCCTTTGTGCTTTGGTGTGTTTGAAGGTCAAATTTAAAGCATTGGTTTAATAGCCTTATGGTTTACTTAGCAAAAGCATTTGCTCCAAAAGTGGATAAATATGTTTAATTACTAAACCTAAAGAGTTTTGTTTTTCCAGCTTGGTATTTCTTTGATGGTAAGTAAATCTGCATGAGAATCTAACTAATATTTTTTCCTGTTGGTTTTCTATTTTGGCAGGAACTTGATCTCAAAATAGCAATTAAATCTTGTCGCCTAGAGCTTAGTACCAAAAACAGAGAACGGTGGTGCCATGAAATCCAGATCATGAAAAAGTAAGTATACTCGATGACTCGTTTCCCCAGTTCTGCAGCCTAGCCAGATGTCATCACAGGGAAGGAGGCCAGGAATCCATTCTTGTCAGGATCTTTTTAGGAGCATATTTTCGTCCTTCTTGTTAAATATATGTTCTATTTCAAGTAATAACATCACATTATGATTAAGTAGGTTTAGTTTAAAAAGTCAGCTAGGTCTCATCCGACTCAGTTCTCTGAGGGCAGAATCTATTCCTTCTGTATCTTGGGCGATGGTCATCTGTTGTACTTTCTAGTTAAATAGCAAGCACTGCTCTCATTTCTTTACTTTCATCTACTTTTGTTAAATAGTGTATCTATTGCTTTGTAAAAAATTACCCCCAAACCTAGTGGCTTAAAACAACAATTTACCATTTTATAGTTTCTGTGGCTCAGGAATTCGGGAGTGACATTAGCTGAGTGGTTCTGACTCAGGATATCCCTCCTCACACATCCCAAAATGTTGACTGGAGCTGCAGTCATCCAAAGGCTTGAGTGGAGTTGGAGGAATGTGGCTAGAGGAATGAGGTCCTCATAGGGGCCTCTCCCTGAGGAAGCTCGAATGTCTTTATGACATGGCAGCTAATTTTCTCCAAAGTGCAGGATCTGAGAGAGAGAGCAAGATTAAAGCTGACGTATCTTTTATGATCTTTCCTTAGAAGTCACTCTCCATCCTTTCTGCCACATTCTATTTGATAGAAATGAGTTACTAAGTACAGCTTACACTCAAGGGGAGGAGAAGTAAGCTGTTGAAGGGAGAAGCGGACATATTTTAAAACCTCCACAGATAGTCTGCTAAGTGCTTTACAAGTAATTCTTCTAATTGTCACAGCAATGCTGTATTTAGCAATCCTATTTTATAGATGAGGAAGTTGAAGCTCATAGAGTCATACAACTAGTAGGAATAGAGACTGGATTTGAAATAGGCACTTTCTGGCTCCAATGTTTGTTCTTAATTCACATTAATGGTTTTCAAAAATGGCTATGTGGTAGAAACACCAGGAAAGCTTGTTAACAGTATAAATTCTCAGATCCTGCACATGGAGATTCTGTTTCTTTAGGTTTCTAAGACCGGGAAATCTATTCCAGTTTTGAGATCCACTGCATGATGATGATTATGATAATATCTGGGATAATTTATTGTTAGAAAAAAAGATACTAGGAAAAAATATATAGTGTAATTCAATACTTTTTGAAAAAAATGTATTTGTGTACAGGTTAAAAACTGGAAGGAAATATGCCAGTGTTTTAATAGTATCACCTCTGGGTGATACTATATTATAAGTGATTATGGGAGAGCCAGTATGATACAGGCTTTGGAGCTAGACTGCCAGATTTGAATCCTTACTTGACTGCCTGCTTGCTGTATGATCTTGTGCTTATTGTGTTTCAGCTTTCTCCTGTGTGATTGACTATTAATAAATCTACCTATAGCAAGATTATTGTGACAAGCAAATAAGTTAATGTGTTTATTCTCTTGGCGCATAGAAATATAATAGTAGTGATAGTGATAGTATTTTATCTATATTTTCTTTTTAAAAATTATTAATTTTAATTATACAAATGAGTAATTAGAATATTATAAATAATGCTAGCTTTTCTTCCTGTCATTGCCTCCCAATTAACTACCATTTCAAACCCAATACCTTTTCATTAGAAAAAAATTTTTGATTATAATGTTTTCCCCTTCTTGTTAGGTTGAACCACGCCAATGTTGTAAAGGCCTGTGATGTTCCTGAGGAATTGAATTTTTTGATTAATGATGTGCCTCTTTTAGCAATGGAATACTGTTCTGGAGGAGATCTCCGGAAGGTAGTGTTGATGTCTTGAAATGATGAGATAGTAGATGATGAACTTTAGTAGTGTTTGAACCACATTCATTATGATAATCTAGAATAAGGGTCAGTAAACTATGGCCTGTTACTTGTTTTTATGGCCACTTCCTTACTATAGCAGCAGAGTTAAGTAGTTGTGGCAGAGACTGTATGGCCTGCAAAGCCAGAAATACTTATTTCTGTCTGGCCTTTAATAGGAAATGTTTGTTGACCCCTGATTTAGACCGTGCATTTTTTTTTTAATTGGTGGTGGTATTTGTAGGATGGGCCTATATTGATGGTATTAGATAAAAATATCAGTGTTTAAGGTATTTATAAAAAAAGTTCTCTCCATTGCAAATCTTTCTTTCCTATCTCATTTTAAATCTGCCATATGGGTATCTATATATCTTAAATCTGTATATATTTTTTCAACATTTTCAGTTTCAAATATTTTCCTCCATTATTTTTACTTGTCTAAGTCTTGTCATGAAATTTACATGTCCTCAGTATGGATTTGGTCATTTTCCCTCTTAGATTTTCTTAATCATGACTTATTTTCTTATTTGAATATTCTTTTAGACTGTAGTAATTATTGTGTCGCTATTATTGTCCAGTATTGTGGACACTGCATTTTTAGATATCTTTTTTTTTCTTTAGCTGCTCAACAAACCAGAAAATTGTTGTGGACTTAAAGAAAGCCAGATACTTTCTTTACTGAGTGATATAGGTATGTAATCAATATGAAAATACCATCACAATTTAATGCCCCTTTGGTCCATAAAAGATTCTATATACTACTTGGGAATTAAGGAGAATTATTGATGTACTATGCAAAGCACCAATTTTTAACATCTTTAAGAAATTATCAGAAAAATTTAACTGTTACTCTTGATGCTAAGTTAAAACTAGGATATTTTGTTATTTTTTGTTTTTGTCTAGGAGTCCATTTTTGACTAATAGATGTTATAGTTGCTGACAAAAAATGGTGTGAAATGACCATATTCTATTTTATTCCCCCTCCCTCCTTGATTAATATGGTAATTTTATTTACCAGTGCATTGCATTTCATAGCATAGGTTCTCAAGTCAACTCCTATGGTGAAATTACTTTTCAATCAGAATTACTCCTGAAAAAGCCTTAAAATAACCAGTACCTAGGCCCTTGGAGGAAGATAAAAAACCAAGAATATGTTTCCCTATGTATTATGATTTTGTTTCTTTTCCTAGGTCCCGGAGGACAAAATTTAGTTGAGGAGAGTGATTTAGGTGGAAGGGAAAGGCTACAAGAATAAATATAGGGATTTTTTTTTAATTGCTTGTTCCATTTTTTAATGTTAATTCTCACAGGTTAAATAAGCATATAATATAATTCTGCAGTATTTGTTTAATGTTACTGGATTTTCCATGGAGATTATCTGAACTGCTATAATATCATTAATCATTTAGTTACAGTGGTCCATATAAATTTGAGGATCAGAGCAGATCTGTATAGAATGTAAGATGAATTTTTTTTAGTTCAATGTTTTCTATTACCTCAAAATACATTTTAAACTTTATTTAGGGTCTGGAATCCGATATTTGCATGAAAACAAAATTATACATCGTGATCTAAAACCAGAAAACATAGTTCTTCAAGATGTTGGTGGAAAGGTAGGTGAAACCTGAAGAAATGTTCCATGCCAGTTGAATATAGTCTCCCTTACATGTAGTTAGTCTTTGAGGTTTGGTGCCCTTCTATAGCGCTCTATACTTTTTCTGTCTCAGCCCTCATTTCACTGAACTGTGGTTTTGTGTTTAGTTGTTTATCTCCTTTCTAACATAGTAGCTGCATCAGAGAAGAAACTGCACCTGTCTTGTTCACTTTTGTTTCTCCAGCACAGTGTCTACTAGAGATAGTAGTGAGTAGTTTGTTAATCCTTATGAAGCACATCCACAAAACACACACATCCTGGGTTTGCTTTACTTTACGAAAAAAGTATGTTTACTTAAGTAGTTTCTTATTTAAGAAAAAAACCCTCAGTTTTCCTCTCCCACATAAGCTCTATATTTAATTAAAATTCAAAGCCTTGATTTCTCTGATTCTTAAATGAGTCATTTTGAGAAGAACCACAAATTGTGAATTGGCTCCTGAAGTATTTGTTTTCATCAGAATAATTCGAGCAGATTTTTTTGCTTCTAGTACCCAAGTTCCACTCTAATAAAGATGTAAAACCAGGAGCCTGAACCTTGAATTAGATTGGCTGGTCTTTAATTAGTAAAGATGGTAGTCATTTGGAGGTGATGAAACCCTGCTAATGCTTCATCGCTTAGGAGTCTTTCAGGTATTGGCACAAACTATCTCTGCTCCCCCACCCCAACAAGACTTCAGGACTTTCTTGAAGTTAGGTGTTTGCTCACGTTGATCCACTCTAATGCTTCTTCAAGTTTGGAGGTTACCCTTCCTTTTGCCTTTCAGTTTAATGGACAAAATTTATTCTGAATATACCAAAATAAAAATTGATAGCCAATCTGTATTTTGTTTTTACTACATACCAGGCACTGTGTTGAATTCTTTCACTATTTTCACTGAATCCTAATAACAATTCTATGACGTAGGGATTGTCAGTAATCCCATTATATAGGAAACTGAGAGAAATCAGGTAACTTCATCAAGATTACATGGCTAGTTAAGTGATGGAGCTCAGGCTTGGAATTCCACACATTTGTGTTATTCCAGAGCTCAGGCTCTTCACCACTACCCTCTCCAGAGCCTTATGAGGACATTGTTGCTTTTTTTTCTTTCCAAATTTTTCAACCATTTAATACTTACTGTTTTGCAGATTATGCATAAAATAATCGATCTGGGATATGCCAAAGATGTGGATCAAGGAAGTCTGTGTACATCTTTTGTGGGAACATTGCAGTATCTGGTAGGACATGTATTATTACTTTGAATATAAGTGTACAACATTCTCATTCTTATTTCTGGAGGTCATGAATATAGTAGTTCAAAAATTAAGTAGCTTTTCTCTTGCAGTGTTTGCATTTAAGGCATTTTTTTCTTTTGAAGGCTCCAGAGCTCTTTGAGAATAAGCCTTATGCAGCCACGGTTGACTATTGGAGCTTTGGGACCATGGTGTTTGAATGTATTGCTGGATATAGGCCTTTTTTGCATCACCTACAGCCATTTACCTGGTAAGAAATGGAAGAGAACTTTGGTTCTCCTTGGTATGCTTAAGGGGAATAGAAATTTTCAGCTGCCTGCTTTTTTCCCCCTTCTCTCAAATAGTATAATTGCCTTTTAAACATATCATTAAATAAAATTAAATGTAAAAAAATCAGAGTATTTGTGAGAATCAGGTTGTCAGCTGAGGTAGCTTTTGTTTTTCTAGGCATGAGAAGATTAAGAAGAAGGATCCAAAATGTATATTTGCATGTGAAGAGATGACAGGAGAAGTTCGGTTTAGTAGCCATTTACCTCAACCAAACAGCCTTTGTAGGTATGTATGTTTTAGCTGAGGAAGTTCACCTCAGTTTCTTCATAGTTGTAAAAGAACAGTAGAATTGTTGTCTGTTTCAAGTAGCATTATCCAGTAAAACTTTCTGTGAAGATGGAAACATTTTACATGTGTGTGGCTGCTAAGCTCTTGAAAGATGGATAGTGTGGTGGAAGAACTGAATTTTAAATTCTGTTTAATTTTAATTAACTTAAGAGTGAATGCAAATAGCCACTGTGGCTACTGGTTACCATATTGGACAGTGCACAGGTCTAGTAGAACAATGACTGCTGCCATTCAGTTGATTGGCTTAGTGTGAAGAAGACTTTTGGGATACTGAAGTTAAATCGGTTCATTGGAAAATGGAACAGGACTTAACCTGTTGAAATAGGCAGTAGCTAACTTACATATCTGCATTTTGGGTTGTTTTTATGGAGAAAAGTTTGTCTGCTGTCATACGAATTATTTGAAAGAAAGATGCAAAGTGGTACAGACAAGTAATAAGAAAGGAAGTGGATAGCCTTTATAAAATTAACCTTTTTTACAATACAGAAAAAATTGGAACATAATGATCTTCACCCAATTTTTGTATGTTTTCTAGTTTAATAGTAGAGCCCATGGAAAACTGGCTGCAATTGATGCTGAATTGGGATCCTCAACAGAGAGGAGGACCTACTGATCTTACTTTGAAGCAGCCAAGATGTTTTACATTAATGGATCACATTTTGAATTTGAAGGTTAGTTTGAATGAGGTCTACTTCACAAGCCTGTATTGAAGTTAACAAGTTTATTTGGAAAGTGAGCATAAATATAGTTTAATAATCTCTTCCTGATGCTTATTTGAAAAAGGAAATTTTATTCTTAGAACTGATACATTTTTATTTCTTTAGTTAGCTTTTCTCAGGTTTATTTCTAAGTCTTTGTTGATTATTCCTTTGAAGCATTTTTTGCATTTTCCCTTTCCTCATATTGGTGCTACTAGACCTCATTCATTTAGGTCTGGTCTTACTGGATTTGGTTTGGTGAGGAAGGTTCCTATCTGGTTTTCATACCTCTGTACTTCTTCCCCATCCTATAGTCCATCCAGCAATGAACTGCCCATTTTATCTTCTGAAATGCTTTTTTTTAATTCTCGTGTTGGAGAAACTAAAATAGTTTTTTCTTGCCTACCAAGTCAAGTCTAAAGTGAAATGCTTGGTCTTTTTGGGCTTTCCTAATGTGAGTCCGCCTCAACCAAGTGTTTGTCTCGTACCTGCCTCTCTTATCCTTTACTTTACTCAGGACGGATTGTCACTGCTCCTTATGCCATCAAGCCTATTTTCCATTTTTGGGCTTTGACAGATGCTGTCCTTCTGCCTGAATGATCTCTATCTCTGTATTTCCTCACCTACACTGGCACACGTTAACTCTCCTGTTCTCTGAATGGGCTGTGCCATACAGTTTGTCATTTAATCATATTTATTATATGCTTTAATTATTTCTCTAATTCCACTCATATAGATCTGTCTTCTTTGATTCTAGGATTGTTTTTACTACTTTTATTAACAATCGCCCACCCTACCATGACACCATACCCCAGCATTCTGTACAAAGCAAGGCATATACCAGGTTCTCAGTAAATATTCACTGGTAAGAATGAGAGGTTCTGTTATGCTGTGTACCCAGAAACAACTCTTATCTGCAGTCTTTCTATGTTAATTACTTGTAGTGGGTAGGGTTTCTAAAATTGAAAAGAAATTATATAAGGTTTTACCCTAATCTTGGTATACTTTATTAAACAGGAACTTGAGGTCATGTTTATGTCATTCTTGGTTTAATGTTGAAAAGATATCTGGCTTCTTGATTAGTTTTTTCCTACTGTGCCAAAGAATAAAATCATTCTTCAATGTGACAGCCAAGCAGGACTGGTTACAATTTTAGTTCTTTGTTTCCTCCAAGAAATTTTCATTGTTTTTATCTCAGCAGAACTCTCATGGTAATCAGAGCATCATTTCTACTTTGAAGGGGTCTATGACCATCTGCTTGTCATAAAGCATGGGGAAAGAGTTCTATTTACTTATTTTGTGGTCTGTAGTCTTTAGTTTGTTTGCAGCACCACTACTTAGCTATCTGTGAATCTGGGAGAGTATTTATTTATTTTTAGTTTGAGTACAGTAATACCTTTTTTTTTTAATTTTGGTATCATTAATATAAAATCACATGGGCAACATTGTGGTTACTAAATTCCCCCCATTATCAAGTCCTCACCACATACCCCATTGCAGTCACTGTCCATCAGCATAGTAAGATACTATAGAGTCACTACTTGTCTTCTCTGTGCCGTACTGCCTTCCCTGTGCCCCCCGCCCTACATTATGTGTGCTAATCGTAATGCCCCTTATTCCCCTTCTCCCTCCCTTTCCATCCACCCTCCCTAGTCCCTTTCCCTTTGGTAACAATTAGTCCATTTTTGGGTTCTGTGAGTCTGCTGCTGTTTTGTTCCTTCAGTTTTTGCTTTGTTTTTTTGCTCCACAGATGAGTGAAATCATTTGGTACTTGTCCTTCTCCACCTGGCTTATTTCACTGAGCATAATACCCTCTAGCTCCATCCATGTTGTTGCAAATGGTAGGATTTGTTTTCTTATGGCTGAATAGTATTCCATTTTGTATATGTGCTACATCTTCTTTGTTCATTCATCTACTGATGGCCACTTAGGTTGCTTCCATATCTTGGCTATTGTAAATAGTGCTGCAATAAACATAGGGGTGAATATGTCTTTTTGAAACTGGGATCCTACATTCTTAGGGTAAATTCCTAGGAGTGGAATTCCTGGGTCAAATGGTATTTCTATTTTTAGTTTTTTGAGGAACCTCCATACTGCTTTCCACAATGGTTAAACTAGTTTACATTCTCACCAGCAGTGTAGGAGGGTTCCCCTTTCTCCGCATCCTTGCCAACATTTGTTGTTCCTAGTCTTTTCTATGTTGGTCGTCCTAACTGGTGTGAGGTGATATCTCATTGTAGTTTTAATTTGCATTTCCCTGATGATTAACAATGTGGAGCATCTTTTCATGTGCCTGTTGGCCATCTGAATTTCTTTGGAGAAGTGTCTGTTCATATCCCCTGCCCATTTTTTAATAGGGTTATTTGCTTTTTGGGTGTTGAGGTGTGTGAGTTCTTTATATATTTTCGATGTTAACCCCTTGTTGGATATGTTATTTATGAATATATTCTCCCATACTGTAGGATGCCTTTTTGTTCTGCTGATGGTGTCCTTTACCATACAGAAGCTTTTTAGTTTGATGTAGTCCCATTTGTTCATTTTTTATTTTGTTTCCCTTGCCCGAGGAGATGCATTCAGGAAAAAGTTGCTCATGTTATATTCAAGAGATTTTTGCCTATGTTTTCTTCTAAGAGTTTTATGGTTTCATGACTTACATTCAGGTCTTTGATCCATTTTGAGTTTACTTTTGTGTATGGGGTTAGACAATAATCCAGTTTCATTCTCATGCATATAGCTGTCCAGTTTTGCCTACACCAGTTGTTGAAGAGACTGTCATTTCCCCATTGTATATCCATGGCTCCTTTATCATATATTAATTGGCCATATATGCTTGGGTTTACATCTGGGCTGTCTAGTCTGTTCCATTGGTCTATGGGTCTGTTCTTGTGCCAGTACCAAATTGTCTTGATCACTGTGGCTTTGTGCCAGTACCAAATTTTCTTGATTACTAGAACTTGAAGTTGGGGGGTGTAATCGTGATCCCCCCCCCTGCTTTATTCTTCCTTCTCAGCATTGCTTTGGCTATTCGGGGTCTTTTGTGGTTCCATATGAATTTTAGAACTATTTGCTCTAGTTTGTTGAAGAATGCTGTTGGTATTTTGATAAGGATTGCATTGAATGTGTAGATTGCTTTAGGCAGGATGGCCATTTTGACAATATTAATTCTTCCTATCCATGAGCATGGGATGTGTTTCCATTTATTGGTATCTTCTTTAATTGCTCTCATGAGTATCTTGTAGTTTTCAGAGTATAGGTCTCAGTAATACCTCCTTTAAAGGATCAGTATTATTGTGAGGTTGTGCAGAATAAGGTATGCATAGAGTACTATTCATAGTAGTTCAGGGATGCTTTTTAGATATCATGATACGACTGAATTTTGAAAGATAAGTAAGAGTTAGTCGGGGCTAGGCAGGGGGGAAGGTTTACAGGCAGGGACTATCAGGAAGACAGAAACATGAACTGCAAAACAGCTTGGTATTATTGTAGGCCATTTTCTCAGGGAGGGAATGACATCTGTTTGATTTTCATTTAAAAAAGACATCAATGGAACAGTTAAATGTTTCTTTTTAAAAAATGGAACTAGAAAGTGCATATTTTTCCTACTATTGTGAAAATCTTTAAATTTGTAGAAAAGTTGAAAAAAGTATACTGAACTTGCCAGTGAAGATAATGGTGAAACAGAAGTATTTAATCATCCCTTATTTGCCTTCTCTTTCATGCCTCAAAGTACGACTATATCCTAAGAGTTTCGCCTTGGTTTTCTCTTTTTCTATATTATTTTTTCTTCCTTTTTTTTTTTTGCTAATCTCTTCAGTTGTATAACTTTAACTATAAGCTGAATATGGATAACTCCCAAATTTATCTCCTCAGTTGTGAATTTTCTGCAGAGTGTTTGTAACTGCTCTATAACTACACCTGGTGGTCCCAACTGGCACCCAAGACTTTCTTTATTAAAAACCAAACACATTTGCTCCATTAAATCTGCTTGTACCTGTGTCTCTTACTTGCATTGTCATCTGTCTAGTTAACTAGGTGGGAAACGTTGGCTGTCTGACTAGTCCTCCTTCAAACTCCATATCCAATTATTTTGTCAGATTTAGCTTTTGAATGTTTTAACAATTTTGAGCTGGTCAGCTTCTCAATTTAGAAAGCCTTCCATAGTTCCTGTCCTGCTTACTGAATAAACTCCAAATCCTTTCACTGATATTCAGAATCTATCTTGGTCTCATCCCAACCTACATTTTCAGCCTTGCTCCTATTTGCTGTAAGGCAGCATTGTTTAGGAACACGTGAACTGGATTATTTATATTCTCTGATAATGCTCATCCCTTTCTTCCTTTCTGCCCTGTTATCTTGTTTTCTGCCTATTATTTTCTTCTTTCAAGCTTTCCTTGTTCTAACCTTTCAGAGTTTAGCTTGAATAGTGCTGTCTTTATGAAGTGCCCCTTTTCATTCCACCAAGTAATCTCCTTTGGAATCTGTACAGTTTTGTCTTTACATTATTGTAGCACCTTTCAAATTTTGCCTTGTATTTCAGTTCTCTTAATGTTTCTTAGTATCTTCGATTTACTGTTATCCTATGGAGGGCAAGGATCATAAGTTACTCAGTTTGCATACTCACACTTAATAGTATGTACCATGGTAAGCACTCATTAAATATTTCAGTGAACAGAAGGATAATTAAGTTGTATTTCCTCTCCCTTTTTTTGGTTCTCTTCTGGCTTAGCTTTGGTAATGGGATGCCATGATGATTTACCCTGTTTGACTTATATCCTGTGTAAAAGTAAATGTCCACCTTAGGATTTTTATCCTAAGTTTCTTGCTATTAGTGGCAGCTGTAGCAGTGTGAAATCTGCCTAGGCTAGGGAGGAATGGAAGTTCTTGCTATACTTGTATTATAAATCCATGTCAACTTTGAACATTCCCTTCTCGTCCTCCCACCTTTTTTAAACATGAAAGGTTATTATATATTAAAGAAAAGTTAATACTTTACCACTGTAATAAGCATTTCTAGTACAGATAATTTTAATCATTTGGAAACACTAGTTAATGTAAGGCACTGGAAAATAATAGGTATTAATTTTGTATGGCTTATCAAAGGGCAGTGGAAGGAAGAGGATTTAGAATCATGTTGTGTTCAAAAGACTGCCCTCTAACTCTTTGGCGGTCTGTGGTTACCTCGGTTACCTCTGCCTAGCTAGAGCCCCACCTAACTCAGTCTCACACTCACTTGGCCTATATGAGGCTACTTTCAGAGGGGCTTTAGGTGACAGTAATGACTGTTTTCTAATTAACTTTGGGTCCTTAGGCAGGTCACTGCTCTGGGCTTTGGTTATCTTATCTGAAAAATGAGGATAACAATACTTTTTTCCTGCTTAAAGAAAGGCCTAGCTCTTCTATCAGATGATTATTTTTTGAGACAGTGTAAGGTAGACAGATGGGAGCTCCGATCTAAGCTCTACCAGTTACTGGTTCTTGGTCCCTAACAAGTTAACTTCTCAAAATTCTGGTTTCTCTCTCTGCCAAAATGGAGATTAGAAGATCCAATTTATGGGATGTTTATGTGAAAGCACTTACTCTGTGGTTAGCATCTATTAGGCATTTCAGAAATGGGAATATTCCATTTCAGGTCTACTATATATTTCTCAGAATAAATAAGTGTTGCCTTTTTAAATTGGAGTTTTTATTTCTTGACTTTGTACCTCCCTAGAATTTTGAAGCTTTATTCCTTGGAACTGTGATCTGCTGGAGAAAAGTAAACTCTACTCTTCTTTTTTTCAGAATGTCATTTTATAATTAGAGAAGGAGATCTTACTTTGGAAAATGTTGAACCTTATAGTGCAAAGATAGTGCCTTTTGCTTATATTCCCTTTAGAATCTAGCATTGTATCTTCTGTTTATCCCATTATCAGTAATCACTTCACTTATGTTTCCTTTTATTTATACAGATAGTACACATCCTAAATATGACTTCTGCAAAGATAATTTCTTTTCTGTTACCACCTGATGAAAGTCTTCATTCACTGCAGTCTCGTATTGAGCGTGAAACTGGAATAAATACTGGTTCTCAAGAGCTTCTGTCAGAGATGGGAAATTCCCTGGATCCTCGGAAACCAGCCTCTCAATGTGTTCTAGATGGAGTCGTAAGAGAATTTTAATATACCTAGAGTCTTAAGAAATCTGCATTGAAGGATTGCATGTCCTGCATTTTTTGATATATACTTGGAATCTCCTGGTAGATATGAAACATTTGTTGTTTTGAACTTTGAATAACTTTTCTTTGGTGCCAGTTCTCTCCTCTTTTTTCCCCTTTTTGTACTTGAAGTCTAAAACCTTGAAATCAGGCCAGTAGTCTCATAGTGCCTGCCAGAGGATAAAGGGATGATAAATATGGTTGTGGTCATGACTTTTTTGTTTGTTCTTTTATTTACTTTGTTGAAATATATTTTATGTATCATATAATTTACACATTTCAAGTGTACAATTCAGTGATTTTTTTTCAGCAAATTTACCTAATTGTACAGCTATTGTCATAAATCAGTTTTAAAACATTTCTATCTCAATAAGGTCCTTCATGTCCATTAACTGTTAATGTCCATTCTGCCCACCCCAGGCAACTGCTACCTTACTTTCTATTTCTGTCAGTTTGCCTTTTCTGAACATTTCATCTAAATGGAATCATACGATCTGTAGTCTGTAATGGCTGACTTCTTTCACTTAACATTATGTTTTTGAGGTTCATTCATGGTCATAGCATCTATCAGTACTTTATTCCTTTTGATTACTGAATAGTATTTCCATTGTATAGATATCTGTTATTATGACTTTTTGCTTTTATCCTTTTGGGTCTCGTGATTGTTTTTCACTTAAGCCCATACTACAGTTATTTTTTTATTTTTCCTAAACAAAAGTTTAGACCTTAAATCTGTAAGATGTATGCTAATGAATATTGACTTAATTCATTTGCATTTCAAAATAGGAAATCTGGTACTTAAATCCTTAAGAGAACCTGGGATTTTCAAGGGTCTTTTTTTTTTTAATGTTGTTTCTTTTTCAGAGAGGCTGTGATAGCTATATGGTTTATTTGTTTGATAAAAGTAAGACTGTATATGAAGGACCGTTTGCTTCCAGAAGTTTATCTGACTGTGTAAATTATATTGGTAAGTATAGTTCATTTACTGGCTGGGTTTTAAAACTGAACTAAGATAATTTTGACTCAACATGATTATTAGAAATGGTCTTTTGGTGTTTTTGTTTTACATCTCATACTTCAGGTTTCTATATGTGGTGAAAAATGGGTTTATATAGTTGGAAGGTGAGAAAGTAGAGTTTGAATCACCAGATCCCTTGTTTGGGCAAAGACTGACTTCCCTCAGGATAGGGCTTTCACAGATAGAGGAATGAATCTGTACTGTTAATTAAGTCTACTTTTTAGTTGCTGCTTCATTATTTCAGCATGTTCAAATATTTCATTTTATCCTATGAATACTACTTAATGTTCAGATGTTTTCATTTATCTTGAGAAAATTATTCTTCAAAGAAGTTAGTGATCAATTTCTGTCTACCCAAAACTAAAATCAAGCACAAAACTGTAAAGTCTGGAACAAAATTGGGCATAAGGGCTAAAATTATGTAGTCTTTCCTCTCTTTACTTTATTATTCTTTTTACAATAGTTTTAAATTTACAGAAAAATTGGGCAGAGAGTACAGAATTCTCATATTACTCCCTCTCCCCACATATAGTTTCCTCTGTTGTTAACATCTTACCTTAGTATGATAAATTTGTTCCAATTTATGAACCAATACATTATTACTAATTAAAGTCCACACTTTATTCAGATGCCCTTAGTTTTTATCTGGTGTCCTTTTTTTTCTAGGATCTCATCCAGGACACGTTACATTTAGTTACCATGTCTCCTTAGGCTTCTCTTGGCTATGTCAGTTTCTCACTTCCCCTGTTTTGTTGACCTTAACAGCTTTGGGTAGTGCTGGTGAAGCATTTTGTAGGATGCCCCTCTATTGCAATTTGTCTGATTTTTTTTTTGCCTTGATTACAGTTTAGGATTATGGGATTTTGATAGAATGATCACTGAAGTAAAGTGCCATTTTCAATCACATTATATAAAGGGTACATATGATAACATGATTTATGACTTTTGGTGTTGACCTTGATCACCTGGCTTAAATAGTGTTTGTCAAGTTTCTCCACTGTCAAGTTTAATATTTTCCCTCCTTTCTCTACTGTACTCTTTGGAAGGAAGTCATTATGTAGACCCACCCTTAAGAAGTGGGGAGTCATGCTCCCCCTCTATAGGGTTGAGTGTCTACATAATTTATTTAGAATTCTGCACATTAGATTTCTCTTTTCTCTACCATTTATTAATTTATACAATCATTTATTATATCAGTATTGGTTTGTGGATATTTGTTTTATACTTTGGGTTATAATCCAATACTAGTTTATCTTTTCAAATTATTGCAGCTTTGGCCATTAGCTCTTTCAGTTAGCTTCCTGTGCTCTTTTACTTGCCCAATCAATGAAGGGTTTTTGTTTTATTTTGTTTTGTTTAAGCCCTTTCTTACTTTCTGACACTACAATGCTCCAGGCCCATCTTGTGTATTTCCTGCCGTAGTCCTAGAATCAGTCATTTCCTGGAGAATAGTATTAGAATCCAAGATCTGGACTTTAGGTGTGCTGGATGCTACTGGAATATCATTTCTTAGGCCCTTTCAGACTTTATTTTTTAAAGTAATGATTTGTTTTGTTTGTTTGTTTTGGTCAGGTTCCTTTTTCCTAGACTTTTAAAAAAAGTGTTGAGGTTTTTGGTTTGGTTTGGTTTGGTTTTGGTCTGATATAAGAAGCCTTAGGAGTCTGTGGGCATATAAAAGTAGAAGAAAAGTTAATTGAGGCTATTAGCTAGGAGAGACAAAGATTTTTTTAGATACATAGCTTTTTTTTTAAGTTGCTTCATTCAGATATGTGCTTTGTCAATATGAACACTGTGTAACACCTTTCTCTGGAAGATTTTCACTGGAAAAGAATAACAGAGTATAATTGCCACCTTGAAGTATAGGTTGAATCTCTTTCAATCTTGGAGAATTTCATAATGTTAAAATGGCATTTCATTGAATTTAACACGTAACTGCCATGGTTTTATAAAGTAGCATTCTGTTTACCAAAGAGAGGGCAAGAGATAATTATATATAGATAATTTCATAAGTCTGGCATTAAACCATATCTTATTAAAATGTTAATTACCTTATATATTTTCCTGAAGTTTTCTGTTCAGAGGCAGGAAAGACTGGTGGATTATGAACAACATGGGACTTGATTTAAAACTTGAAAAAAATAATTTAAATCAATAGAGAGAAAAAGTATTTCAGGTTGGAGAGAAGCAAGAAAAAAAAAGGAATAATAAACAAGCTTTTGATTATGTAGTGGTTATGTCTTATTCATTTCTATTTCTTCTTGTATCTGGAACTGGGCTCGTGTATTGAAGATGCTCAGGAAATGTATATTGAACTGAATGAGACAGTAACCAGTGGTTCTTCCTAGTATCAGTTTCTAGTATCTATGAGAATGATATTTTTATGGACAGAAAATCATAAGGAATGATAATTGAACTCTAAAATCTTAAAAAAGTAACTCCTTCTCCTTTTTACCATCTTCTTACATATAGTACAGGACAGCAAAATACAGCTTCCAATTATACAGCTGCGTAAAGTATGGGCCGAAGCAGTACACTATGTGTCTGGGCTAAAAGAAGACTACAGCAGGCTCTTTCAGGGACAAAGAGCAGCAATGTAAGTGGATTCTGTTACTTGTAGGTGCAGTGTCATTTGCATGAATGCTTAAGAATTAATCTTAACTGGTTTTCATTAAGCAATATTCCATGCAATATAAAAATATTAGGCCAATATGAAATCTAATATTCCAGTCAGACTTGGGGAATTCAAACTAATGGTTTGACACCATCAATTGCAATGGCTTGAGAGTAGTTCCTGAATTCTTTAGAGACCAGATTCTAGATATCAGCTGTTTCTTATAGTTTGATAATAGGAACTTAGGCTTGGGGCCTATATCAATTTAAGTTTTTAAATTTTGTCCAGTGTTTCTGAAATTCTAATTTTGTTTGTTTGTTATGGTTTAGGTTAAGTCTTCTTAGATATAATGCTAACTTGACAAAAATGAAGAACACTTTGATTTCAGCATCTCAGCAACTGAAAGCTAAATTGGAGTTTTTTCACAAAAGCATTCAGCTTGATTTGGAAAGATACAGTGAGCAGATGACGTACGGGATATGTAAGTGTTTAGATAGTATTTGAAAGAAGTGTCTGGTCTTTTGAAGCTACCTGCTATTTTGCTTTCTTGCCTCATAGCCAGTTGTTTCACTTATATTCACTTTAGAACATGAGATGAGTGATATTTCAAGTTATCATAAACCATGTGTGTATTGAATGTTAGCTTCTTTTTTTCTTAAACCTTTTGTTTAGCAACTTTGTATTTTTGATATTTTTGTTTTTCACAATTGGACTAAAATTGTTCAGCTCTGGAAAAATACAAAGTGATTTAAGAATTTGTGATTTTCAAACCTCATTTTAAAAATAGGTACAAAGTCTGTGACTTCTTAGCCAGGGAAGTCGTAAACTACTTATCTTTCTGTAAGTACTAATACAAATAATTCCAGGCTTTTGCTTCTTCCCAAACCACCTACTGTGGAGTCCACTGCTTGTTATTGTAACATAGCCTCCAGTTTTTCAGATTTTTGACTCAAGCATATCTCCCTACAGATGTACTTAGGAAATGTAAAAAGAGAGTTAAAATTCATATAATAAACTGAGTGGGTCAGCCCCAGCATTTCTGTTTCCTTTCATGAAACAAATCCTTTTTTGGGAAACAAATCCTGTTGGTATACTTAAGTAAGGTGTATCTCAGAGTAAATTATCAGCAGTATCCAGTTTGGTGAATAAATTTACTAGAGCTGGTTCTATGACTGATGTTTTATTTCTGTTTGTGTATTATAGGCATTCTGGTGAAGGGGCAAAACATAATTATTTCATCAAATTACCTGTGAGTTGTCTTGTCAGTTGTGTATCTCATACAACTGTTAAAAATGAGTAAGGTAGACCAATGAATGCTGATATTAAAAGATCACGTGGGTCTTTAATTGCAGTGATGTTTCAAGTTGGGGATAAAAGCAAAGAAAGAAAAATATGTATAGATGGTTTCACTTGTGAGAGAAAAGGGTATGTGTCTCTGTAAAAAAATGATTAACAATAAGGTCCCTTAGGGTGAAGTGGAGGAAGAGAGAATCTTTTCTCTTTATATCCTTTTATAGTGTTTTGATTTTTTAAGAAAATTTTGTTCACATATTAACTTTTTTCTTTTTTCTTTTTTTAAGAGACCATGGTCTGTATTTATTTCCTAGGGCTATCAAAACAAATTACTATAAACTAGGTGCCTAAAAATAACAGAAATTTACCATTTCACAGCTCCAGAGGCTAAAAGTTTAAAATCAAGGTGTTGGGAGGGCCATGATCCCTCTAAAATCTGTGGAGTAGAATCCTTCTTTGCTTTTTCCTAGCTCTGGCAGTTTGTCAGCCATCTGGGGCACTCCTTGGCTTGCAGTTGCAGCGCTTCAATCTCTGCCTCTGTTGTCAGATGGAGCTCTCTGCATCCATGTGTCTTTTTGCCTCTTCTCTTCTTTAAGGTCACTAGTTATCTGGGTTAAGCGTCCACCCCACTCCAGGATGACCTCATCTTAATTTAACTAATTGCATCTACAATAACCCTATTTCCAAGTCAGGTCACATTCTGAGGTACTGAGTTAGGATTTCAACATTTCTTTTTCGGGGGGACAATTCAACCTGTAACATCATTTTTGATGTTGATAGGGCAAAGGGGTGGGTAGGTCAGTAATTAAAGCTATGGCTATTTCTGAGATAACCAATTAAGACTTTTTTTTTTAGCCTCAGAAAAAATGTTAAAAGCATGGAAGGAAATGGAAGAAAAGGCTATCCACTATGCTGAGGTAAAATCACTGAGCTCATTCTGTGTGCTTATTAGTTCCTGATGTCTGCTTAGAAATTGTCTTTGGTTTTGGTAGGTATTTTTCATGTCATTCCTGAATATCAGACAAATAGCTAGTAGATGCTTTGTATATATAGACAGAAATATCATAGTGGATAAAAACAAAGGCTTTGGGCAAATGAAGCTAAACTGAAGTCTCACTTCAGTTTCCATATTATGGGGATTATACCTTTGTTAGTAGGGTTATGCAGATTAAATGGGAGTAAATAATAAATGGTAGTTACAGCTGTTATTTTTATGACTGGTTTAGATAGGATGCCTGCACATCCTGGTTTACCTGGGACAGAGCCAGTATACCTGTCTTGCCAAAATTAACAATAGAACAACCTTTCACTCTCAAAATTATGCCAGTTTGGACAATAAATTACATGGTCATGCTAGGTAGAGATCATTCTCTAGTTGGCAGATTCTTTCCTCACCAGGTACATCAGTCCATGCATGGTCCCACTAAATTGTTGCTCTTTTGATGCCAGTCCTTACTCTGAGCACATGGGTGGGTCAGTTGGTATCCTGGAGTGGGAAATTCAGTATCTTTCTGTATTTCTTACTCAAGAGACTCAGGAACAAGAGGCAGTGAAAGTCATAGAACTGAGATGTAGTAGCTTTGATGGCCACTTTTTCTCTGTCTTGTTAGTGACAAGTCTTACCTGTTTGCTTCTCAGGAGGAGAAGAAAATGTTAGTAGTTTACTGTTGTCAGGAAAAGAAAAAGAGAAACTTAGGAATAAGTATGTTCTCATATGAAATATTGTCAGAATCCAAAAGGTGAAAGGCTTGAACAAAATCAGTATTTCATAATAAATCATACAGTTCTACTGCAGCAGCAAATCATTCTGTCTGCGTTCTCTGTCTTGTGTGTTGGTGAGCCTATCACTTCTTTTGTGTTTCATCATATTTTAGGTGGGGATCATTGGATACCTGGAGGATCAGATCATGTCCCTGCACACTGAAATCATGGAGCTACAGAAGAGCCCCTATGGAAGACGTCAGGGAGACTTGATGGAATCTCTGTAAGGATGTACTCATATTGTTGGTATTGATATCTGTAATTTTTTTGTAGCAGATTGTTCTTTCTTTTTTTTATTGAAGTATAGTTGATATACAATCTTATACTAGTTTCAAGTATATAGCACAGTGGTTCAGCAGTTACCCATATTATTAAATCTTTACCCCAACTCTGCAGTTATCTTGTCACCATAGGAAGATATTATAGAATCATTGGCTATATTCTCCATGCTGTATTACTACCCCCATGAAAACATATATTATGATTGAGAATTTTTGTGCCCCTTTATCCCCCTCATCTTCTCTACTCACCCAGCCCAACCCCTCCCCCATGGTAACCACCTGTCTCTTCCCAGTGTCTTTGAGTCTACTGCTATTTTGTTCATTTTGTTTTATTTTGTTTATGGATCCCACAAATAAGTGAAATCATACCATATTTGTCTTTCTTCTCCAGGCTTATCTCACTTAGTGTAATACCATCTAGGTCCATACATGTTGGTGCACATGGCAGGATTTCTTTTTCTTTTTATGGCTAAATAACATCCTGTTATGTATATGTACCACCTCTTCTTTATCCATTCATCTATTGATGAACATTTTGGTTGCTTCCATATCTTGGCTATTGTAAATAATATGGCAATAAACTGGTATGTACTGGGTCCAGTGGTATTTCTATTTTTTGGTTTTTTGAGGAATTTCCATACTGCTTTCCACAGTGTCTGTACCAGTTGACAAGTTGACATTCCCACCAACAGTGTAGGAGTGTTCCCATTTCTCCACATGTTCTCACCAACACTTGTTACTTCTTGTCTTTTGTATAGTGGCCATTCTAACTGGTGTGAGGTGATATCTCATTGTGGTTTTGATTTGCATTTCCATGATGATTAGTGATGTGGAGCATCTCTTCATGTGCCTGTTGGTCATCTGTATTTCTTCTTTGGAAAAATGTCTGTTCAGGTCCTTGCCTATTTTTTAATTGGGTTATTTGTTGTTTTTTTTTTTAGGTTGAGGCATATGAGTTCTTTATATATTTTGGATGTTAACGCCTTATCAGATGAATCATTTACAAATATATTCTCCCATACTGTAGAGTACCTTTTTGTTCTGCTGATGTTGTCCTTTGCTGTCCAGAAGCTTTTTAGTTTGATGTAGTCCCACTTGTTCATTTTTTATTTTGTTTCTCTTGCCCAAGGAGATGTGTCCAGGAAAAAATTGCTTGTGCATATGTTCAAGAGATTTTTGCCTATGTTTTCTTCTTAGAGTTTTATGGTTTCCTATCTTATATTTAGGTCTTTAATCCATTTTGAGTTTATTTTTGTGTACTGAGTTAGTAATCCAGTTTCATTCTCTTGCATGTAGCTGTCCAGTTTTCCCATCACCAGTTACTGAAGAGACTGTCTTTTCCCCATTGTTTATTCATGGCTGCTTTATACATAGATGTGCGTGGGTTTCTATCTGGGCTGTCTGTTCTGTTCCATTGATCTATTATGGGTCTGTTCTTGTGCCATTGCCATACTGTTTTGATTGCTGTACTTTGTAGTATAGCTTGAAGTCAGGGAGTGTAATCCCCCTACCTTTGTTCCTCTTTCTCAGGATTGCTTTGGCTATTTGGGGTCTTTTGTGGTTCCATATGAATTTTCGGACTATTTGCTCTAGTTCATTGAAAAGTGCTATTAGTATTTTGATAGGGATTGCATTGAATCTAAATTGCTTTGGGTAGGATGACCATTTTAACAATAATAATTCTTCCTATCCATGAGCATGGGATCTATTCCAGGGATGGTTGTGATGGATGATCCTTTTGTTGTATTTTTGAACTCAGTTTGCTAATATTTTGTTGAGGATTTTTGCATCTGTGTTCATCAGGGATATTGGTCTATAATTTTCTTTATTTGTAATATCTTTGTCTGGTTTTGGTATTTGAGTGATGCTGGCCTCTACACCCAAAAAGCAAATAACTCGATTAAAAAATGGGCAGAGGATATGAAGAGACAGTTCTCCAAAGAAGAAATTCAGATGGCCAACAGACACATGAAAAGGTGCTCCACATCACTAATCATCAGGGAAATGCAAATTAAAGCCACAATGAGATATCACCTCACACCAGTAAGGATGCCCACCATCCAAAAGACTAACAACAACAAATGCTGGTGAGGATGCGGAGAAAGGGGAACCCTCCTACACTGCTGGTGGGAATGTAAGCTAGTTCAAACATTGTGGAAAGCAATATGGAGGTTCCTCAAAAAACTAAAAATAGAAATACATTTGAGCTGGGAATCCCACTCCTTGGAATTTACCCAAAGAATACAACTTCTCAGATTCAAAAAGACATATGCACCCCTATGTTTATTGCAGCACTTTTTACAATAGCCAAGATATGGAAGCAACCTAAGTGTCCATCAGTAGATGAATGGATAAAGAAGATTTGTACATATACACAATGGAATACTATTCAGCCATAAGAAGGAAACAAATCCTGCCATTTGCAACAACTTGGATGGAACTGGAGGATATTATGCTCAGTGAAATAAGCCGGGCGAAGAAAGACAAGTGCCAGATGATTTCCCTCATTTGTGGAGTATAACAATGAAGCAAAACTGAAGGAATAAAATATTAGCAGACTCAGAGACTCCAAGAAGGAACTAGTGGTTACCAAAGGGGAGGCGTGTGGGAGGGTGGGTGGGGAGGGTGGGAGAAGGGGATTGTTGGGTATTATGTTTAGTATACATGATGTGGGGAATCATGGGGAAAACAGTGTAGCACAGAGAAGGCAAACAGTGAATCTATGGCATCTTACTACACTGATGGACAGTGACTGAATTGGGGTATGAGTGGGGACTTGATAATATGGGTAAATGTACTAACCACATTGTTTTTTCATGTGAAACCTTCATAAGAGTGTATATCAATAATACCTTAATAAAAAAAAGTGTTTGGAAGTATTCCTTCCTTTTCTACTTTTTAGAATATTTTAAGAAACGTGGGTATAGCTCTTCTTTAAATGTTTAGTGGAATTCAGCTTTGAAGCCATCTGGACATTGACTTTTGTTTGTTGGGGGTTTTTTGATTACCAATTCCATTTCATTACTGGTAATTGGTCTTTTCAGATTTTCTGTTTCTTCCTGGGTCAGTCTTGGAAGGTTGTACTTTACTAGGAATTTGTCCATTTTTTTCTAGGTTGTCCAATTATTTATTGGCATATAATTTTTCATAGAATTCTTTAATTTTTTGTATTTCTGTGGTGTCATTTGTGACTACTCCTTTTTTGTTTCTGATTTTGTGTCCATTTTCTTGATAAGTCTGGCAAGGGGTTTGTCTATTTTTTTAATCTTCTTGAACAACCCACTCTTGGTTTCATTGATTTTTTTCTTATTGTTTTATTGTTCTCTATTTTTTTTTATTTCTGCTCTGATCTTTATTATGTCCCTCCTTGTGCTAACTTTGGGTTTCATTTGTTCTTTTTCTAGTTTCTTTAGTTGTGAGTTTAGGCTGTTTATTTGGTATTGATCTTGTTTCTTGAGGTAGGCCTGTATTGCTATGTACTTTCCTCTTAGAACTGTTCTTTTGTAGCATCTCAAAAATTTTTGAACAGTTGTATTTTTATTTGCATTTGTCTCCATTTATTGTGTGATTTCTACTTTGATTTGTTCATTGATCCATTGATTATTTAGGAGCATGTTGTTTACTTAGCTTCCATGTGTTGGTAGGTTTTTTTTCTTTGTATAATTTATTTCTAGTTTCATACCATTGTGATCTGAGTAGTTGCTTAATATAATTTCAATCTTTTGGAATTTATTGAGGCTCTTTATGTGGTCTCGTATGTGATCTGTTCCAGAGAACATTCCATGTGTACTTGAGAAGAATATGTATCCTGCTGCTTTTGGATGGAATGTTCTGTAGATAGATCTGTTAAGTCCATCTGATATAATGTGTTGTTCAGTGCCTCTGTTTCCTTATTTATTTTGCGTGGATTATCTGTCTATTGATGTAAGTGGCGTGTTTAAGTACTCTAATATGATTGAGTTGCAGTCTGTTTTCCCCTTTAGTTCTGTTGGTATTTGTTTTACATATTTAGGTGTTCCTATGTTGGGTACATAGATATTTATAATTGTTATATCCTCTTATTGGACTGAACCCTTTATCATTATGTAACAACGTCCTTCTTTGTCTATTGTTACTTTCTTTGTTTTGAAGTCTCTTTTGTCTAAGTACTGCTACTCCTGCTTTTTGCTCTGTATCATTTGCATGAAATATCTTTTTCCATCCTTCACTTTCAGTCTATTTATGTCTTTAGGTCTGAAATGAGTCTCTTTTAAGGCAGTATAGAGAGGGTCTTGTTTCTGTATCTATTCTAGCAGATTGTTCTTTCTGTGTACATCTGACAGATTAAACCTATATGGCATGTTTTCTCTAGTTTTCCTTTCCCCAAATGTATTGGTATCCTACTTAAAAAGGACGTTTTTTCTTATTTGGAAATTTGGGAAATAACTCTTTGGGTTGACCCCTGCTTTTTTAATCAAAGCATCTTTTCATGTGCATGGTAAGAGTGTTTCATGTGAGTGTTAAGTTTTTTCAAGTATTCTAAGTTACAGACTATTTCCTTACTTACCCTGCTTCTGGTCAAAGGTATTGTCTATTAAATGTCGTAAATGAGTTAACCTCTAAGTGTCTGGATTAGACACTTCAGATTGTTTTCTCTAGTCACAGGCCATAATTTTTGCCCCTTTAAGCATTTCTGGTGCAAGGATTTTGCATATGTGCTGGTAGATGAGAGAAGATCTGAAGTATATTAAACTTTGCATAAGGATCTTGCTTATTACTCAATGAAATGCTATGTAGAATATTTGTTGGTAGTATGAACTTGTTTTAAATGGGATCATTATTCAAATAATATTGTTCATTTCAATTTGTGGATTAGAGTCATTAAATTATCTTCACCTATAGCAGCATCTTTTCTTTCTTTGTAGGGAACAGCATGCCATTGATCTATATAAGCAGTTAAAGCACAGACCTTCAGGTAAAAGACTTTTAGTACTGTACACAAAGGCATTTTAGGAAACTATCATTAGTTTAACAAATCGGGGTTGGATTCTACACAAGCTGCAGAATAAATTCCAGGTTTGGTTGCCATTGAGATGTTTTGGTACAACAGCTTTTAAGTTTGTAAGAATTTAAGAGATTAGACATTCATGGTAAGAAGAAAATTTAGATAGAAAAATTTTAAAAGGGAAGTGAAAGGAAGGAATTAAAGAGAAAAAAGGAACTCAAAGGAGGGGAGAAGGAAGCAGGAAAACATATGGAAAGGTGGAAAAAAAATAAGTGCTGCTCAAGATAGAGAGGTTGGAAAGAATTTGATGTTATGGATCTGGGTGTGGAATGGTCAGAGGGAAGGACCATGTGCTAGGCCAAAGCAGTTTACTTTGAAAATGATGCCTTCACCTGCACGTGGTCACTCATTGCTAATTTCATGGATAAAACAATTCCTGTTTAACATCTGTTGAATTCAGAGCATGGTCTGTTAGAAAGAGCA
Source organism: Smutsia gigantea (assembly GCA_032199065.1). Taxonomy (NCBI): domain Eukaryota; kingdom Metazoa; phylum Chordata; class Mammalia; order Pholidota; family Manidae; genus Smutsia; species Smutsia gigantea. Next base: position 184,963 of record JAVSCE010011383.1, on the reverse strand, counting down.
CAGGATTGGGAATCAAAAGGCTTGAATTCTCATTTGGGCACTTTACTGACCAAGAACCTAATCTCCCTGTATCTAATTTCCCTTTTTTTCAAAATGATGTTGAAACCTAGGTTTCCTAACTCTGAGTGTATAAGGCAATGTAGTTGAGAGGATGTTTGTGAAAATGTTTTGAAAACTACTATAAAGTATTATGTATCTACAAGATACTGTCCTTCAGTTGATTATTGGTTTTGAATGGTTATACAAGGAAATGGTGAAGTCTGTGCCCTAATTTGCCATATACCTAAGTTTTAAAAAAGAACATGTAAGGTTTATATTTTAAAATTTACAAACACATGCAAATTAAAATACACGTGAAATTGTACTTAATGAATAATGTGATCTCCTCTACATTGGTTTTTATCACAATGGAATTTGTTCAGTTTATTTCAACAAATATATATGAGGTACATATGATAGGCACCTAACCCTGAATGGGGGAGAGGTCAGAGACTGTTAGAGGAGGTTTCCTATAAGAGATGACATTTGAGATGAGCCTTAAAGGACAAGTAGCAGTAGCTAGGTGAAAGGAGGCGGGCTCTTGTATATATAATTATAACGTAAAGACACGTATGTGTAGTAGTGTTGTTTGAGGAAATGCAGTGTCACTGGATTGTAGAGTTTTGGGATGAAAGAGAGATCATAAAGGATCTGTATGTCATAGTAATGAGTTTGGATTTCATGAAGATTGCAAAGAGAAACCCTAAAAAGTTTTAAGCAGGGGAATGGCACAATCAGATTGGCATTTTAGAAATGCTGCACTGGTAGCATTGTAGATAATGGATTAAAGTGTGGCTAGGCTAAAGACAGGGACATTAGTTACACAGTCATTGAAATAATCAAAGCTCAGTAAAAGGTGGCCATTAGCTTAGGCAGAGAGCCAGAAAGCCTGTTCTGTGGTATTGGGGTAAAGAGTAGAATAAGGGCAAGAGAGATTTAGGAGGTAGAACTGTTAGTGTTGGGTGACAGATTGAATATGGGTGGCTGAAGATGGAGTAGGGAGTCATGGATGCATCCTAAGTTTCTGGCTAGGACAGCTAGGTGCACGTAGATCACTCACCATAATAGAAAGTATAAGGATGACAGACTTGATGGGAGAGGAAGATGAGTCTGTTTTTGTATATATGTTGGTGTTAAGCTGTTAGTGGACCTTCAAGTAGAGAAATCTAGTAAGTAGCATTAGATACTCAGATGTATCTACGTATGTGTATATAAATGCACAAATACATACATACATATGCACACACATATACATGCATATATACACACATACATACATACATATGTATATGGATTTAACAGAGAAGTCCAGGCTAGTATTTATGTATTTAAGAGTAATCAGCCGTAGGAATAAAGTGATCATCCTAAAAAAGTATGTTGAGTAAGAAACCCAAGGATAGAATCCTGGGGAATACCAACATTCAAGGAATGGCTAGAAACAGAAGAGCCTGCAAAGTAGATTGAGAAATGATCAGAATATATAGAGGGAATGATATGATAGTAACAGGACAGAGTTTCAAGAAGAAAATGAGCAATGAAGTGCTACTGAGGGGTGGTAGTAAAAGTAATAATGAAAATATTAATTGGATTTAGCAGTTTGGACATCATTGTTGATCTTGGCAAAAATATAATGGCCTTTTGGGACCATAAGCCAGATGGTAGTGGATTGAGGAGGGAATGGGACCAGAGGAAATGGAGATGTCAGTCTAGAGCAGCAGTTCTCAACTTGTGGCTCATGAACCCCTGAGAATCACTGAAACTTTTCAGGAAGTCAGTGAGTTCAAAACTTTTTAAATTACTAAATCATTATTTGCCTGTTTCACTGTGTTGAGACTTTCACTGATGCTGCAAAAGCATTGGTGGGTAAACGGTTTGCACTGTAGCATAAACCAAGGCCGCTAGCACTAAATAAACTATGCTAGTAATCATTACATTTTTAACCACCATGCATTCACATTCATAGTTAAAAGAAAAAAAATGCCAGTTTCATTTAAGAGGGTCCTAAATAAAGCAGTAAAATTTTTATTTAAATCTCCACCCTTAGTACATATCTTTTAATATTCTAATTAAAAGTACATATCTTTTAATAGTGTGATAAAGTGGGCCACACTCATAACGTGCTTCCGCTGCATACTGAGTCTGATGGCCATCTTAAGGAAACCATGTCAGCAGTTGTTTACAGGGGTTGGTGACTGGTGTCTTCCTTAACGGAACATCATTTTTACTTGAAAGAATGACTGTCAGACCAACTGTTCATTCAAATGTGGGCATGTGGCATATATTTTCTCAAAAATTAATGAGCATGCCTGTCACTGAGAAAAACCAACATTAATTGTCAGTGATAAGATTCCTTGTTTCAAGCAAAAAATTAGTATTAGGAAAACTTATATCCATCAACTGAAATTTGTCAGCTTCTTAATACTTAAAGACTTTGTGATGAGATTGGTAGTAATATTAAAAAGATTTTCAAAAATGTAAAACAGTGATAGTTTTCTTACTAAAATTTTTTGTTTTGGAAAATAGTTATTTTTTAAAAAAATATGTTAATAGGTAGTGAGTTTGTTGTTTTTAAATAAGTATTTTTAAATTTCTCAGTTTAACTTCCTGAAAAACACTTGGATTCTTAAGAATTTTTTAGTGTAAAGGGGTCATGAAACCAGTACCTTTGAGAACTGCTTATCTAGGCTATTCTTTCTAGAAGCTTGGCAGTTAAGGAAAGAACAGTGATAAGTTTCTACGAGGAGATGTTAAATCAAGGGAAGTCAACTTTCAAAGGGAAAAGGTGGGCAAATTTATGTGCTGTAGAGAGGTGACTTCAGAGACTAATAGGAAGAATTAGGCTTGCTGCCTCTGGTATTAGAGGGAGAATGGGAGGGATACAGACACTCTTGTGGGTGTAGGGGTTGGGAGGTAAGGGTTTTTTTTTTACTGCCTTAAGGCCTCCAATCTTGAAGTAAGTAGTGTGGGGTTAACTGTTAACAGAAATGATAGGGTTAATGGAAAAGTTGATGACCTCATAGATAATAAAGAGTATGCTAAAGATTTTTAAAAGCTGGTATGTGCAATGGAAGATGTTGCTGACCCAGAACATTTATTAAGAATCCAGAGCAGAAGTGAAAACCTGTGAATACAAGAGAAGTAATAGTAGTGTGATTTTTTGATTGGTAGTTTTGTAGCTTGGATACAGGAACCTGATAGAGCAGATGGTTAGACTGATCCAGGGTTAGGATTTGCTGATAGAAAAAGAGGACAGAAAAGTTGAAGATACTGACAAAAAATGATGTGATAGAAGCTGTGGTTAGAGTAAAATATTGAAATTTAAGATTTCAAATAGAGCCAAGTCTAATTCTTTTTTTTTCCTTAATCAATATTCATTATTTCCAGTCTTCTGGCCAGTGAATCAGATAATTGCAGATGAAAATAGATAAAATTCCATGTATTGACTCAAATTAATTTACACAGTGACCACATTTGTTTGTATTATTTTTATAATAACTTCGCAGTAGCCCTCTTAGCAGATCAGCACATCATAGGGCTCAAAATAAATTTGCTATCCCAGTAGCTTCTTTGAACTAATAGTCACCTTGAATGACAAACGAGTTGTAACAAAGGTTTTGTCTACTGTTGGGCTTATATAATCACACTTGATATATGGTCTCTGGTATCTTTTCTAGCTTAGAGTCGACTTGAGAATCTTGTTCAGCTGAAAATGGTGAAAACCAGCTTTCTTCATTCTTTATGTTGGAGAAGGTTAAAGTCCTGAGGTTTTTGACCATCTAAAAGAGCTAGTTATATGGGAAAGCTATTGGGCCTGGTCTGTGGGATTTAGGAAGGAATACTGTTTGAGGAGTAGCCTTTTTGGAGCCTCTATCTGGTTGTTCGTTAGAGAGAGACAAAGAGATGTATGGGAAATAAAGTTGAGTTATGGGGGAGCTCTTTGCAGTGATAAAAAAGGACACAAATTTTTAAAAACCTCTTTTGATACTCATTTCATCATCAAATGTGAGCAACAGTAGCCATCTCACAGGGCTCCCATGAGGGTTAAATGAGAAAACTGTTAAGCAGGTAATAATAATAATAAAACTTTTACATTTGAGACTAATTATCATCCAAGGAAATACCAGTATGATCCATGAGCAGCCTTCCAACTTTTTAAAACTTAGACATTTTCTGAAATAATAACATTTAATGCTAATTGGTTTTTTGGTTTGTTTTGATGTAGCATCTCCTGTAAACTATAGAACTCACTGATTGTGACCATACAACCATCCCATCTGAGGATATTTGTCAGCTGCCAGTTTGCTTTAAGATGTTCTACTACTCTCAAACTGAACTTTTGGGGTGTGTGTAGGTTCTTTTATTAGTGCATCAGATCTGGCGGCAGTTATGTCAGCTTTGCCAAAAGTTTTCATGTGCTATAAACAAATCGTTATGAAAAATGAAACTCTAAGCAACCTAGTTGGGGCAAAGGCCTTCTTCCTTTGAAGCAGTGAAAGTCTAATGAATTATCCTACTGTTTCTAAATAAATGATGTTACTCATCTAAGAAAAATCAGTCTCTTGGCCAAAAAGCTGTGTATCTGTCTGGGATTTATGTTAGTATGGGTTAAAGATAGCCAAGACTGGCAACTAAGGTCTTTGAAGATAGTGATAAATTTATATATATATATATATATATATAAACATATCCATACACACACACACACATATATATATAATTATTCACAGATATTATATAATCTTTAAGTCTTTCATTTGAATCCAGCTTTGAATTTAAGTGAAATTTAATGTGTATTAATTAAAACTAGTTTCAGATTTTTAGGAATTTTTTGTTTGGAGGCTGATATGTACATGCAGAAGAGAGGTTATACCCACTGACTGAGATCTTTTATAGATCATTCCTACAGCGACAGCACAGAAATGGTGAAGATCATTGTGCATACTGTGCAGAGTCAGGACCGGGTTCTCAAGGAGCTGTTTGGTCATCTGAGGTAGAAAAATTGTTTTATTTCCTATTGAAAAGCCAGTATACTTTTATCATGTTCCCTTCAAAGTATAATACCCTTTCTGGTAATAGTACTAGACCCAGTAAGAGTTCTGGCAGTACTTTGTGTAGTTTGATCATAGAGCATTTAGGTGTCCTCTTTGTGTGCACTTCTTTGGAGATCAATCATTAAATTTGATGCTGATTGTGGCTCATTTCCCCAGTTGGGTTTAGGAGTATGGTATATAGTCTTGGGGGATATTTAAGTGTCTGACATTGATTTCATCTCTCTAGCAAGTTGTTGGGCTGTAAGCAGAAGATTATTGACTTACTGCCCAAGGTGGAAATGGCCCTCAGTAACATCAAAGAAGCTGACAATTCTGTCATGTTTATGCAAGGGAAGAGGCAGAAAGAAATATGGCATCTCCTTAAAATTGCCTGTGTAAGTAACTTTTAACGAATTATTTAATGTGGCACTGATTTGCAGCTATTCCCTGCAAAAGTGATTTGTAGTAGCATGATCTGGGTCATACTTGAAGACGTGTGTATTTTGTGTTGGGTTGATGCTCATGTTCTCTGCTTGGTGTCTCACTAGCAATTCAGATGCAGAAGTTCATGATCATCCTTCATTATCTTTCCAGTCTCCTGTTTTTATAATTCTTCCAGCCTGATTTGGGGATAGATGTGCTTAACTAGTTAATAAAACCAAGCTTTTGTTCAACTGGTGGTTTTTTTCTCCAACTAAAGTGGAATTAGAGGGAAAGATACATTTGGTTTTAGTCAATGAAGAAAGGGGTCAAGGACAGATATTTAGTAGTGGTGTACAGAGGCGGGGATAGTTTTGTACAGGAATACTCTGGTTGTGCATATAAGGAGTGATAGAAATTTAAGTCTTAGGACTATGGTAGGAAATTGTATGAATCAGTGAAGGTGCCTGCCTGTAATCTTTCTATTTTTTTTATCCTTCAGACACAGAGTTCGGCCCGTTCCTTTGTAGGATCCAGTCTAGAGAATGCAGTAACCCCTCAGGCATCATCATGGCTGCCCCCAACTTCAGCAGAACGTGAACATCCTCTGCCATGCGTGGTAACTCCTCAAGATGGGTGGGTTCACTTTATAACAATAGGTAGTTGTATTTTCAAGAGCAGTGGTAGGAATGAGGCGGTAGAGCATAGTGGTTAAGGCATAGTCTTCAGTGCCTTAAAGACCAGGGCTGAGTCCTGACTGTCCCTTTCTAAAAACCTTGCACCGTTAACTTGACTCTTAATGCCCACATTTCCTTACCTATAAAATGGCAACTCCTATGCAGATTCAATTAGATAATGCATGTAGAATGATTGGTAAGTAAATTTAAGCAAATGTTACTTTTTATTACCTCAATCCAAGTTTTAAGGTCTTTTTCTGTTAGTAGCTTATCAGTTCTTTCACCCAAACTTTATTCCTTCCTTAGTCATTTATCTCTGAGAAATTATGCTATCTTCTTGCATTTATCATTTTGGGGTCCTTGATTACCCCTCTAATGAATTATTGAGTTTTATCTATGTTATAATTTAATATTTCTAAAATCAGACTTTTTTCAATGCCTTAAATCAGTTTTGTAAATAAGAACTCAAGTTTGAAGCCCTGTATTTTCTTTAATTCCTACTCTGCTGCTAAAAGCTGAATGACTATCCATTTCTATTATTTTTCTCAGCATAAGATGTGCCGTATCCAGAGCCAGTGGCTCTTTGCTAGCTTGTGTATTGTCGCTTTTCTCACAACTCATGGAGACTTCTACAGCACCAGCATTTCCTGGAAGCTCTGCCCATAATTAGTTTTTCAGAAATGCAGCCATGTTGCATCACTGCTCAGGTCGTCATGCAGTTGCACATTCTGTACTCTACTTTTATGAGAGAAAAGCACATGGCAGGAAGGCAAGCTGATATCAGGTATTTTATTTTTTTAAAGAAAGCAAGTTCCACGGTTTATCTTGGGGTCATTATAGATTTGGCCCAATGTAATACATCCACAGCTATAGCACAGGCTATAATTATATAGATTTTAGGAAATAGCCCATTAATCAGTTTAAACAAGATTTAATACATTAGTAACCTTTTTGTTTTTATTAAAGGCATTTAGGTTTATTAGGGGATGCTAATGGTTGCAAATGTCACTTCTGTACAGGTAATTTGCAATTTGAGGTTGTGGTTGTTGCAAAAGTGTATCAGACAGGAATTTTACATATATTTTCCAGTAGGAATACATTATAAAGGAAAACTGATTTCAGTCATGATGTACCCATGGTACTTAACCACCAAGGATTGGGAAATGTTGGCCTCGGTTTTTCCATCTGTTGAAAAAAGCTGAATTAATTTAGTTCTAAGTTAATAGTGGCTATCATCCATGGCCTAGAATTTACTCTGGTAGTGTAGGGACTAAGGACTGGTAAAAAGTAAGAATAGAGGCCATCTGGAGGAGGGACACATGGAAGACAGAAACCAGAATCAGGATTTCCTTCAGATATAAATACTTTTTGGTTCTGGGCAGCTCCCGTCACACAATTTTCTTCTGCAGTCCTCAGGAATCGGCTTGCTTGTTTTCTTTTTTATTGCTGTTATCTGTAGTTTCCAACTAGAGTTTTTCACCTTCCCTGATCTTTGCACAACATACTATACTTTTGTATCTCCTCCCCTACATTTGTGTCTCGAAAGTAAGCATGCTAATGTTTTACTACTTGTAAGAAAAGGGAAATATGCCAGGGGAAAAAAAAAATCTTTCATCGATGTGTGCCACAAGGATTCCCCCACCCCACCCAATCATTAGCATTTTCAGAGGGAAAAGGGTTGTATATAAGTGCCATTTATATTTCAGAGGAAAATCAGACTGGAGTTTTAGTGGACTTTTTATCATTAGAGCTGAGCAGAGGCAACAGCTTGGAGTAAATAAGCAGGACTCTGCCTCTGGGTGGGAGGGACGAGGAAATGGAAGACTACAGGAATCAGCTGCCTTGGGCTTCTGGGTTGCAGGAAGGGCAGTGACTATCCTGACCCTGAAGGCCAGAAAGTAGATGAAATTCATATGCTCCTCTGCTGAATATGAAAAGACTTTGTTTTTTCATCCCACAGGGAGACTTTAGTACAAATGATAGAAGAAAATTTGAACTGTCTTGGCCATTTAAGCACTATTATTCATGAAGCAAATGAGGAACAAGGCAGTAGTATGATGGTAAGTTTTATATGGATATGTGTGTGTGTTTTAAGTATATGAGGTGTGAAGGGTTTAACTGTTCTACTACCTTTATCTGGCATTTGGGATGTGTATGGGAAATAGAATTCAGAGGAAAGAGAAATGGCATTTTAGAAATAACCTTGACCTCAAATCCCCATCTTCTCTACTCTTAGGTATACTAGGATTATGTTGTCAATAATCTTCAACAGTAGCATTTGTGATCAAATTAACAGTTGAGCTTTCTTTGCAATGCCATCACTGAAATTAATGGTTTGCATCTTTTTGCTTTAGCACACAATTTTCTTCAGTAAGGTGGAGCAGGATTTGTACTATAATTCAAATACAGTAACTGCTATGTGCAAAATGAACAATGTTGCTATAGTTATAAGTAATAGAATATAATAGAATTAATTTTATTAAGATTTGGTTATTGTGAGTTACTGATTATTAGAGAAACTACAGTGTTTACTGAATTAACTTTTACTACATTTACTCTTAAGTGTCAACTCTGTATTTCCTCTTTCATTGATTGCTTCAAATATTTATGAAAACTATGGAATTTTTTATATTAGAAAACAAGGGAAACTAAACTATCTAATTGTAGTTTATTTATACTTCTGATTTTCAACTTTTGATTAGCAAACGTCCAAACATACAGAAAACACACATATACTTACCACTTACAGTCAACATCTAATTGTAATTTTTTCATGCCTGCTTTTAGAATCTTGATTGGAGTTGGTTAACAGAATGACTTGCCACTTTTTTACTGTCCCCAAGTCGAAGTTGTCACTGCAGATGCTGGAAATTTTTCTCCCATGAAATTATTGTTCAGACATCAGACAGTGGAAGAAATGGCTATGGTTAGAAACTACGCATGATTTTACAAGCACAGTATTTTGACTTTGGAAAATTTACCCCTTGAACAGGTAGAATTTTGTGTTGGTGGACTTGTTTAAGTGCTACAACTACTTAAGTACATGATCGCAATCTATTTGTCTTCAGACTTGCTACAACATTACTAATTTGACTAAAAATATCTTTTTAACATTTAACTTTTGGGTATAAGGACAAAACTAATATATATACAAAGAGGAAAAATACCTAAATTAATGTGATCTAAGTAAAGTCGTCTGCCTGTGTTTCTGTGGAAGAGACTGCTCACAAGTAAAATTGTACTTTTTAAAGAGTAAACCCTACCTCCTTGTGTTACCTTCAACAGTGCTCTTCCTGGCCCACAAGGAGTTGGCGTAATTACATTTTCAATTTTACTGCAATAGCCCTTTCTTACAAAAGGGATTGTGCATCTGTGCCTTTAATATCAGTTGGCTAACAAATCTTAAGTGTGCTATGTGTATATGTATTTAAGATGTACATTTAATAATATGAGATGATGCCTGTTAATTTATAATGTATTTGAAAGCTTATCTGTTTTTTCATTTGTAAAATGAATCATTTGTTTAAGGAGTCTTTTATGTTGTCATACAAATTTATAAAAGTCTACACTCCCTTATCTGTAATTCTAAAATCCAAAAAGCTCTGAAAACAAGATTTTTCATAAGACTAGAGACAAAACTCATTTGCTTGCAAATCTAACCTGATCTGATATTCTAACCTAAACTGATATTCAGTCTACTTATCCCATTAGTGTGAATATTCACTTATTTTGCTGCAGAAATATTGTATTTTCATTTTTTTTGTGGGGGTGATTGTGCAGTGGATGCTGCCACAGGCACTGCTGGGGGTTTATGTAGTATGGTATATGCACTGAATTACCTTTTTAAAATCTGAAAATTTTGTAATTTGGAAACATCTGGCCTTAAGGGTTCCAGATAAAGGACTGTGGATCTATCATCTTTTAAGTAATTTAGAAGGTATTATTTTTAAAAAATGTGAAATGCTTTTGTATTGTAGACAGTTTTTCACTTTGTGTATTAAATGATTTTTAAGTTACTTTTTGAACCTCTATTTATTAAAATCAGATTATAATAGAATAGTTGAATATGGTTTGGGAAAATGTGAAGATTCCATGAGGTGGAATGGGAGCACAGAATAACATAATGGGCTTTCACTATACTTTCTTTAGGAATTAAACAGGACTTACGGAAAAGACAATATTAGGTAGCTTCTTTAATATAGTCTTCTTTCTCCTCAGATTTCCTATCACCACTATCCATATCTAAAAACCACACACATATCTTGCCCTATAAACAGATGTCTTGGTCACATTATCCCCATTTTTTGCTAATAGTTTCATTTTTCCCAGTCATCGTAGTTTGAAACCTTGGGATTCTCTTAACTTTTTAGTCATCTGATACCACTGTTTCTCTAAATATGTAAATTCTGTCAGCTGTTCTATAGGCAGTCTTTCTCTTGCTTCTTTAGTTCTAGAAGATTTTAATAGGAAATATTTATTGGGTGCCTGTTGCTTGGAAGATAATTGATCTAGATGGCAAGATCAGAAACAGGTGACAGTACAGTAAGAATGCTTACTTGGGAGTCTGAACATTGCAAGCCATCCAAGCATTGAAATTATTGTTAAAGGTATTTTTTAAATGATCATGCATTTTCTAAATATCCTTGTAATAAACGATAAAACATGTTACAGAGTTGGGCCATTTTTATGGTATGTGGCTGGCATGACATCAGGGTAGCCTAATCTACAAGATACAGGCAGATGGTGTGAGTCAGACTATTAGTGAGATCATCCCAGATTTGCTTTTGGTGCATTAGTTCACCACTCTATTTTTGGTTGGGTGACAATTTTGCAAAGTTGAACGGCAGTTGTGAATTGTATACATTTCATTCTCTAATTAAATTAATATAAAAACTAAGAATCCTCCAGAAACCAAGCTGGAACAAGTTATTTTTCACTTTTTGCTTTTTGGAAGTTAAAATAGCTAAGCCTCAAGTATTATTTATCTGGAACAATGTTCCAGACATTCCTAGGTAATAAATGTCAAATGAATGACACAGGTAAGTGCATTTGTTGAAGGGAAAGGGTAGAGTGGTTTGAGAGGGCTTGCTTTGATTCTATTACTCCTTCCCATTGTAACCTGGGGCCTGCAATTGCATAACCACTGGTCTTCCCTGCCTCCACTTTGTTTCCATTCTAGACCATTTTGCATACTCACTGGCCTTCTAAAGGACTGCTTTCTCATACTTTTCAGCCCAAGAGGTTACAAAGCCTCCCAAGTCTAGTCTACCTTGTCCAGTTGTGGTCTCACTGTTAGCCTTTCAAGGCTTAAACCATTACTGCCCAACCTCTAATAAGCTGCCTTTACTTCCCTGTCAGCCATCTCACTCCCATCTTTATTCTGTCCTTTTTGTTTTGAAAATGACAGATGGTCTCCTTCTGTTCTCCAGCCATCCAGTTCTCCCTTACTGCGGAAAACTGCCTTCGAAGCTTTGAAAATCTGGGTCGAGCCTGGCCTAGCCTCCCATTCCTTTACATCACACTGGCTTCAAGAAAACTCAAATGGCCACTGCTGCTTTTAGTCTTCCTGGAGGATCCGCTATCCCCGCCCCCACCAACACAGACACAAGCACGCACGCACGCTTAACGGGCTTAGCTCATTCTGTGTCTCGCTATTGCTTGGAAGGCTTTCTTAAAGCCCTCGCTGATAAGCATTCCACTTTAATAGGTGCTCAGAAAAATAGTAGATAAGTGGTTGGATAGGATATCTGTCTCTTATGAACCTCCACGGCCCGTTACTTGGAACAAATCTGGTTGCTCTTGAGTTCAGTGCCGGGTCCGTGCCTGAAGCACGTGTTGCCACACCGCAGAGTTCAGTATAAACCACAAAAACACAAACGCAAGAGTTACTGCACTGAGAGGGGCGCTATGCATAAGAACAAACTGCCCAGTCCCTCGTCCCGGAGGCCCGCTCCCTTCGTCTGCATCCCTGCTGACCCCAGACCCCCACTTCCCTTCCTCTCCGGAGCAGGAAGCCAGCAGGAAGCAGAGTCGTGCCCATATTACCTCACCGGGAGGCTGCAAGGCGGATGCTGGGAGAATTTTGTCCCGTCCGCAGCCCGTCTCTCTAGGGGAGCGGCGAGCGCTGCGTCGGCGTGCGTGCCCGCGCAGCCGCATTGCCGGGAGAGTGGGCGGGGCCGGCGGTTGGCGGTTGGCGCGGCCCGGGAGGTGGCTGCACGTGCGGGCGGGGACGATGCGTCACTGATCGGTGAGGCGCGGGCGAGGGTTCGGTCTACCTTCGAAGTGTGTGGCTAGCCGCCTTCTCAGTTAGTACTTTCCGCCGCGGGGACCTGCCGTTGGGAGGGGTGGTGAGTCTCGATGCTTTCCGAGCCGGGGTGGCCCGCGCGTCGCCTGAGGCGGAGAGGTTGGAGAAGGGGGAAGCGGGCTCGGCGAGGAGGAAACACCGAGGGAAAAGGGTCACAGGACTTCCTGGCCCGGCCTGCGGGAGGACACCAGGTCTTCTGAAGAGGAGGTGGAAAGTGGAGGGGCTGGGCCTGGCGCTCACGGGGCTGAGGGTCCTTTCCTCCCTGCTCTAGGAGGAACGAGGATGAATATGACTCAAGCCCGGGTTCTGGTGGCTGCAGTGGTGGGTCTGGTGGTTATCCTGCTTTACGCCTCCATCCACAGGATCGAGGAAGGACATCTGGCTGTGTACTATAGGTGAGCGGTATGTGCAGTCAGCTCAGCTTCTAGAGCAGGTAGGAAAGGACTGAGAGTGGAGTCTAGAACTTTGTTCCCTCTGCAGCGTCCGGGGGAGCTCTTTTTTTCCTCGGAAGTGATGTTCATCCCAGGCCTAAGAGAGTATGGGGAACCAGGCAGGTTTTGCAAAGCACCTCCAGGTGTTGGATAGTTTTAACGTCACGTACATTTTGCACAGAGGTTAATTAAGACTCTGCAGTTGTTCCTAGTAGACAGCAAACTCAGTTATTTGTATAGAGTTCAGAAAGAGGGCCGTGGTCATTCCACTGTAACTGAAGAGAGAGAGAAATCGTTATGCCCAGTATAACTGCACAGACTTTTAGTTTGTAGCTATAGATGTTATTTAAAAGCTCTGGTCCTGTTTGTGGAATTTTTTTTTTAAGGCCCTAGTATCTGGTTTTGGTTTTTAAGGCTGTGATGACCCTGACAGTAGTTGTTATGTACCTGGTCCTCAACAGACAAACACAGCATTGATGGGCTACCCTCCTCCAACCTTACCTTACCTTTTCAAGTTGAGGAAAGGGATGGTGTGGAATGTGTTGCTCTCTAGTTGAACTTGAGTAGCTTTTCCTTCAGAGAAGTTCCTTCACAGGTTCCTTTGATACAGAGAACAGTTTGAAGAAATTAAAATAATGATGTGTTTGAAAGAGCGTCAACTTTTTGCTTGTTTCCATCAGCCCTCTAAAATAATATTTCTACTTTGAGATTTTCATGAGTTTTAGAAACAGTCTCCCTGTGAAGTGCTAGTTTCAAATACAATTTTAGTGACATGTCCGGAGATCTAGCATTAAAAAAAGAAAGGTTAGTCTATACTTCCATCTAGTTGAGTATTGTGTTCCTGACAGTAAAACGAAAGAAAAACATTTCAGGGTACAGCTCTCGAAGAATTAGGCATGGACCTCAAACAGTTCATCTTCTCTTAGTTAATTGTTGTGAATTCTTTGCAAGCCTATCATATTTTCAAGATAGGAAACTAAGTTCTATGAACTTAATATTCGCTATGTAAACCAGGACTTCTTTTGTATATTGGCTTATTTTTTAATATTTCCAAGATGTGATTTCATATTTCTCACATTCCACAATTTGGTTAATAAGTCCACACTTGTATCCAATCTGTTCATAGCCTTATCTCCTCACCTTTCATCTCTCCATGCTAATTTTTTTTTACATAGACTTTGTGCCCCCAGTATTTTAAGTGCTTTATAGGTAGATAAAAGAATCTCAAGCCTTAGAAATTTTCTCCTTTCTTGAAAGTTCGTGTTACCTTCTTTATTCAACCTGGTGATTAAATGTATTTTGTTTTGATCTGGCTCATGTTGTGTACAATTAAAGTACAGCAACTGAGAGCCATAAGAATTTTTTTCACAAGTATTTCTCAAAAGGTTAAAAACCAAGGAGAATCCTTTGTACCTGACAGCAATGCTGGAGACCTAGAGGCGTGGTTGGTGGAGCTTATGAAACAGGGTGTAACAGCAGCAGTTAAATTGATCTTTTCACTTGTTTAGGTGTGGCAGATATTTTGGGGATCAGCAGTTGTTCATCCTGAGTAACTCTTATTAGTGAGGCTTTAGTATGTCAGTAACATGAGTAAGAGTGAATATTTATAGAATTTTCGATAATGGAAAGGAATTTCTCTCTATAATCTTGTCATATTGAAACATCTTTCTGCAGGGGAGGAGCTTTACTAACTAGCCCCAGTGGACCAGGCTATCATATCATGTTGCCTTTCATTACTACGTTCAGATCTGTGCAGGTGAGTGATTCCTAGGGAAGCCCACACACTGGATAGACAGGTGTGACAGGAACAGTTACCATACTCATGGGTGGAGATGGAGTTCCTTATTGCTTAAGCAAAGGGCGGTATTTATTTAAATACAGGAGTTAAAGTTCAGACTACAGTTGTTACAGCACAAGTTATGATTTTGAACAAACTCATTCTCTTGAGGTGTATTAGAAGTATGAGCTAAGCAGCTTGGAAGGCTGACTTCTAAGTTGTGGTATGCAACAGGTTTTCTGTTGCTGCTATCAGAATAAAAGTGGACTTTGAAACACAACTAGACAGACAAACCAGTGATTACTAGGTTTAGAACGGTATTCGGTTTCCAAAGAGGCAAGCTCCTGGGCTAATGTTAACATGGAGAATCTGAATTTTTATACACACATTTTGTATTTTCACACATCTGATTCACATACCTGAATTTTTCTGCCTCACATTTTTGCCTGGCACATTAAGCACAATTTTATGTGGAGCCTTAGTAAATGTTATATTTTGAAAACATCCCAGAATATTTGAAATGAGCCTCTGGACGTTGAATACAGTGTCTTGGCCCTGTGAGACACTTAATAAATATCTTTTGACAAAATGGGATTAGATTGTGACTACTACTGCAAGTTCAGTGTGATCATAAATCTTTGAATTCAGAAGTTTGCTGCTAATTTTTGTGGACTCAGGAAAATTCACTTATTTAATCTTTTTTTGGCTTTTTAAAATTTTTATTTTGGTATCATTAATTTACAATTACATGTGCAATATTATGGTTATTAAACTACCCCCTTCATCAGATCTCCCCCCACCAACCCCATTACAGTCACTGTCCATCAGCATAGTGAGATGCTATAGAATCACTACTTGTCTTCTCTGAGTTGTACATCCCTCCCTGTGCCCCCCCAACATTACATCTGCTAATCGTAATGTCCCTTTTTCCCCCTTATCCCTCCCTTCCCACCCATCCTCCTCAGTTCCTTTCCCTTTGGTAACTATTAGTCCATTCTTGGGTTCTGTGAGTCTGCTGCTGTTTTGTTCCTTCAGTTATTTTCTTTGTTCTTATACTCCACATATGAGTGAAATCATTTGATACTTGTCTTTTTCGGCTTGACTTATTTCACTGAGCATAATACCCTCTAGCTCCATCCATGTTGTTGCAAATGGTAGGATTTGTTTTCTTCTTATGGCTGAATAATATTCCATTGTGTATATGTACCACATCTTCTTTATCCATTCATCTACTGATGGACACTTAGGTTGCTTCCATTTCTTGGCTATTGTAAATAGTGCTGCGATAAACATAGGGGTGCATCTGTCTTTTTCAAACTGGTCTGCTGCATTCTTAGGGTAAATTCCTAGGAGTGGATTCCTGGGTCAAATGGTATTTCTATTTTGAGTTTTTTGAGGAACCTCCATACTGCATTCGACAGTGGTTGAACTAATTTGCATTCCCACCAGCAGTGTTGGAGGGTTCCCTTTTCTCCACATCCTCACCAACATTTGTTGTTTGTGTTTGGGATGTTGGCCATCCTCACTTGTGTGAGATGATATCTCATTGTGGTTTTAATCTGCATTTCTCTGATGATTAGCAATGTGGAGCATCTTTTCATGTGCCTGTTGGCCATCTGAATTTATTCTTTGAAGAAGTGACTATTCATGTCCTCTGCCCATTTCTTAATTGGATTATTTGCTTTTTGTTTGTTGAGGTGCGTGAGTTCTTTATATATTTTGGGTGTCAACCCCTTAGCGGATACGTCATTTATGAATATATTCTCCCATACTGTAGGATGACTTTTTGTTCTACTGATGGTGTCCTTTGCTGTACAAAAGCTTTTCAGCTTCATATATTCCCACCACTTATTTAATCTTATAATTAAAGTCTAGGCTTCCTTATAAGTGAGAGTTTTATTATGAATACTTAAATCGTCCAGGTTTCCTTCCAGTTCCCTTTTAGATGGCTTAAGGCAAGAATTTTGTCTGTTGAAGTGAAATGTAGCTTTCCCTAGTCAGACTGATTGCCATATTGTCTTCCCATATTTATTTTATTCATTCTTGCCTTGGTTCATGCTGTCATGTCTTCTCTCACCACCTCTCCCTTCATTCCTTCTTTCCTGTCTTAAGTCTTGCCAGCCTTTTTAAGGCTCATTGCAAATCCCTCTTCTAATTTATAGCTCTTACAGTCTGTATTGTAAATTTTGGCCCTTGGTCTTATTTCATTTAATAATGTTGCCTTGTATTGTTCTCTAAATTTTCGTGTGTATTTTCTTTCCAGAAAGTCTCCAGGCTTCTTGAAGGCAGTAGTTGTAAAGTATTTATATTTCTGACCTTTCTCCTTCTGTCGAATGTTGTTAACTTGAGCTGATTCTCAGAAAACAATATGGTGTAGTGAACATGGGGTCAGAAACCTGAAGACTTAGGTTCTGGCTCCAACTCTGACACCAGTTGGTTACATGACTTTGCAAAAATAATTGAACTATTGTAGCCTTGTTACTCTTCCGTGAAAGAAGGGGTTTTAATTATATGACCTCATCAACAGCCCAATCTGTAATGATGTTAGTAGTGGCATCTTCAGATCATTAGATCTGGGGCTTTTTTAGATCTTTTTCAAAGCCAAGGCAAATCTCTCTCTGACTTCTTGGAGCTTAGTATTTTGAGTCATACTGATACAGAGAGATATCAAAGAGATAGAGATAATAAATAGATTTGAGAGTTTAATTGTGTATATAAAAAATATACAGTGAGTATGTATATATACACATAGTAATAAACTGTCAGCTTAGAAATGAAAATTAAAAGGATTTCAGCATAAACTAATATACTTTGCATCTACAAAATAATGCTGAACCAGTGTAACTAAATAAGAATGTTCTTTTTTTGTATGTGAAACAGTAGTATTCTAGGAAAGAATTATATTAATAAAACCCTTTTAATAAATTGCTCTTATGAGACAAATTTATTTTTAGGAATTTTTGGAACACATTAGAAGGCATAGTCTATATAAACAAATGATTTAACAAACTTGGCAATTGAAAGGAATATATCAGAAGCATCTTGGGAAAAGTGAGATCCCATATATGATGTAAGAAAAAAACTATGCCTAGAGAAATATGAAAACCTTCAGCTTTTAAAGGATATATACATGACCAAAGAATTTTAAAATAAATACCCATACTGGGAAAATACTTCTTGAGATAATGTAGCAGAAGTATAAAATACATGAAGATAGGATGTTAACATGCAGACTGAACATTTGAACTCTTTCCTAGTTCTTGGTTTGAAAATTGGCTAGAAAACATCCTTTTGGTTTAAATAGGAATGTGTATTTTATTTAAACTCAGTGCAGAATATGGAAGTTGAATTTAGTTAATGTTTTGAAGCATATAAGATAAGTTGAACACATCTCTTCATCAACTCCCCTCAGTCTACCTAAAATCTGTCACTAGGTTTATCATAACCCAAATCTTTAGCTCTAGAACTCTATTCTATTCTTTTCGCTCCTGGAGTTTTACATGCAAACATTTATCAGATCCTTCCTTTATTATGTCTCCTGTATTGACAGCTTTCAATTCCCATGGCCTTTACTAAGTTAACCTAAATAGTATTTCAGCTTCCCATCTACTTTTCTTGCTTCCATCTATCATGGGTAATGAGAACCACATGGCATGAGCAAAGGAATTAAGAAAAAACATCCTTGAGAGGTGCATTTTGTGACTGTATATAAGATGGACTAGGGAGAGCACAAGCCCCCCCCAGTGAACATTCAGAACCCTCTGCCTAATATCACAATGTTTTCTTCTCGGAATTTCAACTCTCATCTGTATCGCCCCTTCTGCTCTGAGTAAGCTAGTCTGCTTCCTGTCATCTATACACAATTTGTCCTCAACTTTGTGTATTTGAATAGGATATTTATTGAACATAAGATGTTCTCTGCCTCATCTGTTCTTATTTCTCTCCTTCTAGACTTGGCTTATAACTACCTCAGAGGGCTTTTCAGACTATTATTTTACTCTGTCATTTAATACCTAACAATTAGTTTATACTCTTGATTTTGTACCTGTTATGGATTACGTTGTAAGGATTTTATCTCCTGTGTTAGATTGTGAGCTCTTTGGAAACAGAGACCATGCTTCCTATTTCCTTTGGATTCCATAAAGCATATGTTGCTGTGTGCTTAATAAGGTACAGTGTGTCTAAAGTATACTCACTAGGTGCTCCCTTGTTGGGGCCCTTAGAGTGTAATAGAGTCATTCTGGATCTGAGCAAAGGTGTGACGGGACAAAGTAATAAAGTACCAGATTGTTGGTTCACTAGGAGGAAGCAGTGCTTTTGATGGCACTTCTGTTAAAAGGGAAATTGAATAGACCCTTTGAGAGATCACTAGGGCCTGAACTTAAGTATTGATCATAGCTTTAGAGAAAAAGGTTGCTGTTGAGTTCAGTGGCACCTTTGAGTTGTAGACTAATTGTATGCATAAATAGTTATCTTTTAGTTTCATTGTAAACAGTAATATTAGCAGTGGAATCAAAGTTCAGAGCACAAGTCCTAGTAGTAATATCCTCCTGGTAAACCAGGCTAGTTCCAGGCAAATAAGGGACTCTAATTGAGAGATTGAACATTGAAACTTTCCTACTGCATCTTGATTGAAACATTCGGTATAAAATATTTTGACTCAAGTCTTTCATATCTAATAGGCTACAAAAAGAAATTACTCTTGACACCTAATCTTTGGGGACTGAAATTGTAATGGAGCTCTCCTGTACTTACCTCTCAGTCGTTCTCTAGAGATCTTCCTCTAGGACCAGTAGTTTTTTAATGATATGTGTGCTGAGTATTGATGAGATATTTTTTCCTCCCTAGACAACACTACAAACCGATGAAGTTAAAAATGTGCCTTGTGGAACGAGGTAGGCATTTCCTTTGCTTACCAACCTCCCTTTAGTTCAGATGGAGTTTCTGTTCATAAGCTGTGATCACTTAAACATATTTCATGTATGCACATATATATGTTTGAGTAAAGCCCTGTTCAGATAGGAGCTTTCCATCTTAGGAGCCATTAGAATGTTACTGAGAAAAGTGGGGTTTTAGAGTCAGACAACCGAACTTCATATATCAGCACTGCCACATCTGCTTTAGCAACTTTTTAAATAAAGCATGTTGAAGTTCATAGCTAAATTGAGCAGAAAGTTACAGAGTTCCCATATAGTCCTTGCCCCCCCACATCTTCATTGACTTTCCTAAGTTTAGTTTCCCCATTTGTACAAATCAAGTAATAAAACCTACCTTGTAGTTATTGTAAGGATTATAATTAGTGTATATAAAATGTCTAACCCAGAACTTGACCCAGAGTACATATAACAGAAAAGAAATCATCTTACTACCTTTTCCCCTGTAGTATTAAATACCGTCTGATTTAGAGTTTCTGATTTAGTGGGTCTGGAATGAGGCCCAAGAGTTTGCATTTCTAGCAGAAGTTTCCAGATGATGCTGATCTGGAATGATGCTGCTTTGTTTGAGGACCTTTGAAAATCTCTGCCTTTTAGAGTTTACAGAGAGAAAGGCGAACAAGGCCCAGATTATTTCTAGAATATAATTCATACACTGAATTGTATCAAAAGAAGAATGTAAAGTTCGTGGTGTTTTTTTAACTGCCCTATTGTAAATTATTAAACTCTCAGTATTACAGGCCTATAAAAGAGGCTTTGACATCTATAGGAAGACCAATACTTTTAAATAAGGAACAACTTTCCTCTGTTTAAAGTTAACAGACTTGAAATCAAGTTCTCCGTATGCTAGCTGTTACTCTTTTATATGGATTTCCTTTAAAGATGACTCAATTTGGCAGCTGGTGAGATTTGGGGTGAATTTTTTTTTCATCACTGTGCTTTCCTATGTTTCTCAGATATTCAGTGATCAGGTATTACCTTTTTTCATCAGAAAAATGTCAAGTTAGTAGGAAGATTTAGTTGTTTAATTTCAAACATTATCTTAAATTGAGGTTCACATACCCTTCAGGATCTGTGCTGGTAGGCCAGGAAGTATAGGAAGTCATTAATTAACAAGACCTTGTTTTTCTGGAGTTTTGTTTTTACTTCAAGGTTTAGGGGAGAAGTATTTTTCTCATATTAGAATAAATATAGATAAAGAGGATTAAAACACTTGATGAGTTATTAGGATAAGGCAGGAAGCCAAAAGAATTTCAGCCCATAGCTGGTCTCCATGGCTTTTGGGGAACCATTTTGCTTGGTTTCTTGATGGAAAAGTTTGAGAAGTGCACTGTTTTAGGTGTTGGCTTTAGTTAACAGGACAACATGCTAAGTAGTTATAGGTTAGTGTTCATGTGAGCTGATTTGATCACAGCAGTACCAAAGGTGAGCCTTTGATTATGAGAGAGCCAGATAACTGTGTGTAGGGTAATTTGAGTAGTGATTAGTGGGGTCATTTTAATCAGTAGTTTATGTCTTTAGATTTTCCTTCTAAATTTCTATCATGTGGGATATGTTTGATGATGGGGGATTAATCTGGTATTACAGTAGATTTGTATTTGGCTGACACTTTTTCCATTTCTTTGTTTTTAGTGGTGGGGTCATGATCTATATTGACCGAATAGAAGTGGTTAATATGTTGGCTCCTTATGCAGGTATGGTACCATCTGTTCTGTTGTTTTTATAGTTATAATCAGAGTATTTATAACAGAGAGATTCCCTGAGGAATAGAAAATTACTTTTAAAGTTTTATGACCTTATTAATTTTTGCTATATATATAAAAAAACAATCACTGGAATATTTTCCATTTCTAGGGACTGGTAGCAGAAATAGGTCATAAGTTCTGGACTTCTGCACTAAATGGGTCACTATTTTCTGAGCTTTTTCTAAGAACAAGACCATTTCTAAATTTTCTAGAAAGTGTTTTATCCAGTTAGGGTGAGAGATAATTTCCTTGCATGGTAAAAATGTATAACTGAGCAATTCCTGGACCACTTTGATTTGTGACCATAGAAAAATCCTTTCGGATAACTTGCAGAGCTATCTGAAAGTCCTCAGTGTGGGGAAAACATTTTCTTGGTAAAAGATGAAAACCTACAGAGATGGAGTGGGTTGCTATTCAAATCAAAAGTGCAATTAGAAGTTCTGAAGAAATATCTGCCTATTTTTTTATATTGGATTTTTTCCCCCAGTATTTTTTATTGTGGTAAAGTACATATAAAATTTACCATTATAACCATTTTTAAATGTACAATATCAGTGGTATTCATTCACATTGTTATGCAGCCAACACCAGCATTCATCTCCATAACTCTTCATTTTGCAGAACTGAAACTCTATACCCATTCCTCTCTCTCCCTAGTCCCTGGCAACTACCAGTCCATTTTCTGTCTCTGTGATTTTGATGACTCTATAAATACTTTATGTAAGTGGAATTGTAGTAGTTTTTTTTTTTTTTGACTGGCTTATTTCACTCAGCATGTTGTTCTCAAGGTTCATACAGGTTGTAGCATGTGCCAGAAGGCTGAAGAATATGCCATTTTATGTACAAACATATTTTGTTTATCCTTTCATCCATCAATGAGCACTTGCACAGCTTCCACATCTTAGCTATTGTGAATAATGCTGCTATGAATATGGGTATACATGGATCTTTTCAAGACCCTGTTTTCAACTGAAATATCTGCCGTTTTATCGTCATGCGTATTATTACAACTGGCATACTTAGTACGTACAGGAGACTATGTTTGGCAAAAACAATTCAAAAAGGTAAAGTTAGAGTCTTTGCCCTAAGGGATTTTTACTTTCCTGAGAAAACACGAAACTGACTTAAAAACTTTTATGTTGATTGGAATGTAAGGTCATGCTGAACTACATGTCATTGATGCTGGGTGCAAGTAGCAAAAGGATTTCAGAGCAGAGAGCAGGCTGTATTCCTATCAAGTGAATTTGGATTATATTTTTCAGAGATTAAGTATTTTCCTTGTCTTTTTTCATCTACTTTCCCTGGTCACAAATCAGTGGAATAGATTATGGTTGGTAAAATAGAAGAGGAGAGATTGCTGGTTCTCTAGCCAGAGATAATTCTGAATAATGGATTACCAATTCATTTGGAATGACCAAGCAAATGAGTTAGTCAGCAGGTATTTATTGATGGCCTATACATTCACTGTGATCTGGAATCCATTTGCATCGAATACCCTCCATGGGAAGGTCAGTGGAGCAAGTCTTTGGGTCTGAAGGGAGAAAGCAGCATGCTTTAATAGGCAGAGCACAGGTTCTGGCATGGTCTAGTATGTGCCTTTAGGCACATCTCAAAATTCTGTTTCTCGGTTTCCTATTATGGAGAATTAGGAGATTTTTTTAAGTCATAATTAAGTGGTAATATGTAAATTGCTTGGCATAAAGCCTGGCCCTATAAATCTTAGCTGCTTTCCCTTGTAGCCTGGTGTCTTTTTTTTTAACTGCCTTTAAAAATTGCCTTTTTGAAAATGATCTTTTGCAGCTGCTGCCTTCTTTTATTCCTACTGTTCCTCAGTTAGTTTAGGCCCCCTTTACCTCTTAGCTAAACTTTACTTTGCAGTAATTGCCTTATACTTTTCCTTGCCTCTAATCTCAGTGCCTCACAATTCGTCTTCACACTGCTGTCAAAGTGTGAATCTGATTGTGTTATGTCTTTGCTTGTAAATTTTGGCAGTTCCTTCTTACCTCTAAGATAATGCATATTCTCTTACTATGGAATTTGAATTTTGCTTATTAGAATTACAAATGCAGTAATATCTGGAAAATTGAGCATGAGGAACACATCAGGGTTTGTGAATTGTGTTTCATGTTTTCATTATTTCATTGGCACTTTTCCTAACATATTATTATATCACTAACTATTATATCAGTTGAATTAGAAAAATATGTGATAAATGGATTGTATTTCTCCTTCAGTGTTTGATATTGTGAGGAACTACACTGCAGATTATGACAAGACCTTAATTTTCAATAAAATCCACCATGAACTGAACCAGTTTTGCAGTGCCCACACGCTTCAAGAAGTTTACATTGAATTATTTGGTAAGTGTCTTATTTGCTTTAAATATATATAAACAATTAGAATTCTTTTTCAACTCTCTGGATGCTATAATAGTGTTTGTACACATGGTATTTGAGCCTTTCTTCTGAATTGATTAATAAAGCAACTGTCTTTAAAATAGTCTTTAAGTTTAAAGTTTCTTAATGATTAAATAAAGCAGCCACCCAGACAAGATATTTTACGAATGATAACCGTTTTCTGAAATGCATAGTAAATAACTTGGTGGAGATTAGAAAAAGATCATTACTTACAGACTATATTCTGTTTTTATGACAGATTATTGAAAACTAGCTTTGTTGCTATTTTAATAGGTAATTGGAGAAATTTAGAAGTCTGTCTTAGAGTTTCTCAAGATCCCCCCGCCCCCTAGCCACCGCCACCTTGTTTAATGATTCGCTGGAAGGACTGATAGGACTCAGTATATAGTTGTACTTATAGCTAAGACGATTACAACGAAGGGATACAAAGCACAATTGGCAAAAGGAAAAGGCACATGGCTAGTCAGGCACGAGCTTCCAAGGAATGTCTCCCAGCTGAGTCACGCAAGATGTACTTGATTACTCTAGCAATGAATGGTGACAACGCATGTGAAATGTTGTCTGCCACGGAAGCTCATTGGAGACTCACTGCCCAGGGTTTTTATTGGGGGCTGGACATGTAGGCACCCTCTATCTAGCAAATAGCAAAATTCCAGACTCCCAGAGGGAAAGCTGTTCATCATAAACCACATTGTTCGTATAAACAGTTTAGGCATAGTGAGTCATTCTTAACTAGTTCTGGGAATAGTAGGAATCCTCTAAATCCAAGTTCCCCCGTAACAGCCAACTGGCAACTTCAAACAGACCTTTCAAAGGATTGCAGCTTCAGGCCTGCTGTGTTAACTCTTTTCTGCACAAGTTTTCATTTGAGAGAGTGGAAGTTCTGACCAGGGATTGGGTTGTTGCCATTGGTTGGGCACTTCCTTCTCCTGAAATTCTCAGTGAATTTCTTAGCTGAATGCGTAAGGGTGGTTATTGAATTTAGAAATCTGCCAATTGATTCCTCACTGATGATTGACAACTACTGGAATGGTGTATGAGAAAACATAATTTGTCATGATTTGTCATATCACTGGTCCCTTTAATAGTGGAGAAAGTACTCGAGGTGGATAGAAAATTTATGAGTTTCAAGCCCAAGTGAAGTGACATTTTTATTGTCCATTCTTGTGTGTTTCAAAGACCTCTGTGAGCCTTTTTTTTCCCCCCATCTCCCTTTAAATTGAAAATAATAGAGGTACATGAAATGAGATTGTTATTTGGGGATTTGGGTAAAGATTGAAGATAGGAATTTTGTGTGTGTGTGTGTGTGAGAATCAGGACATATTAAGTAACAACACTGAATTAAGATATTAGAGACCTAGATTCCCCATTTATTGGAAAAACTAAGACTAGCTAGTTGTCATCTTTCTTTTTTAATTTCTTTGTTTAATAATTCCTTAAATTTTCTCCCATATAAAAAAACTGTGTGTGTGTGTTTTCATATATATAGAGAGAGAGAGAGATTGAGAGAGAGAGAGAGAAGTTTATGCTCTATAAGACAATAGTACCATAGAAACTTCAGGTGGATGACTGGTTTTGTTTCAGTATTAATAAATGTAAAACAGTTTTTTGAGTATCAGAGCTGTTCTTTTTGGCCTCAAAAACAGATCAAATAGATGAAAACCTGAAGCAAGCTCTGCAGAAAGATTTAAACATCATGGCCCCAGGCCTCACCATACAGGTAAGCCTTTTGCCTAGGGATAGTCACTGGGAATTTTGAGAACTTTAAGTGTCCTTTCATCAAACTTTATTTAGTAGTTATTTAATTGAAGTGCTATGGTGATTTATAGAAAACCTTTTTCAGTTTGACTTTAGGCCTCTGCCAGAATAAAATACTCTTGTAGCTTACAATGGGTGGCATTTTCCTCTGAACTCTAATAGGCAACAGGAAAGCTGAGGCTCTTACAAAGAAGTAAAATCTGTATACTGCTATGCGTGAGGCATTAAGATACAGTAATGGTTATAAGAGCAATGTTGTGCCTTCACTAAGATTATGAAAAAGGATCTCAAATATAAGAGCTGAACAATTATAGACAAAAGAGATGTCATAAAGTATTAATTGACAGATGAATTGATTGGATGATGATTACAGTTAGAGTTTAGAGTTAGGGAACATTTCGAGTCTGTCTGGAAAAGACTGAGTTTTGGGATTTTAGGTAGTCTGGAAGAGTTAATAGGATTTATATGGGAGAAAGAAGTAAGGAAAGTATTTCAAGTGAGTGAGATGGCCTGGGTAAAAACGCAAGGTAGCAGATTAAATTTAGTGGTGGTGGTGGCATTGGGAGAGAATGTTGAGAGTTATAAGCCTGCTTTTTGGGGTCAGTATTTTTTGATTGGGTTGAAATCCATTAAAGGGATCTAAAATCAGTTTTAGGGAGTCATGACCAGAATTTTAAGTGAAATGGAACTGAATAGGAAAGGATATCAGAGCTCATAGCATGTAGTAAGTTTAAATATCATTCTGTTAAACTAGTTTGTTTTACAGAAGTGTGTGGGATGAGTGTTTATGTTGGGTATAATTGTAAAATGCATTTTCCCACTGTGGTTGTGGTCAATTGACATTTGAAAGCCATTGCTCCTTATCTGTGTTACCTGAGAAATGGTAATATGGCTTCTCTATATGGCTTCTCTAGTGTCCTTAACAGTTTCTAGAAGATCAGCTAAAGCTTTCTTTGATGTCACATGCCTTAAGTGTCACACTGCTACTAAGAGTATCCATTCACTGTGAATTACCATGCGTGATCTCAACAAGACTAGAAAAGTGATGAATGTTTTCTCCATCCTCATTCATGCTGTGCCATTATCTTTGGTGACTGAGGGGGAGCTACCAAAGTTCAGGGGTCATTTGAAATGTCCAGAGCTAACTTTGTAAAATTCTCTTGGTTGTCCATTCAGTTGTAGCTAGAGTAACTTTTCAATTTTAAAGATAATAAATGTTAATGTCACGAATTCTTAGATTCTGCCTAGGTTGTTATTTGGTGGTCTGGCTCATTCTTCTTAACAGTTGCCTCGAGTTCATTGCCTTATATTACATAACCATTTCTGTATTGTTTACAGTTTTTTGCTATTAACAGTGAACATTCCTGACATCACCTTGTATGTACAAATTCTTTCAAAGTAGCTCTACAAACCTGCATTCTTAACCAGCAGTATATGTGAATACTTGTTGCTTCATAATCTCATTAACATTTAAAGCAATCAGACATGATAATTTTTGCCATATGGATAGGTGTGAAGTTTTATCTCTCTGATTTGCATTTCTTTAGTTATTAATGAGGTTGAGCATCTTCTGGTATTTTTTTTTTTGGCCATTTATATTTACTCTCCTGTCAATTGTCTATTCATATCCTTTGTCCAATTTTCTTTTGGATTTTTTTCTTACTGATTTGTAGTAGTACTTTGTATATTCTGGATATTCTATACACACGCTATGTAGGTTGTAAAAAAAAATTAGATATTAGGAAAAAGTTGAATAACAAAGTGAAATTTACCAGTAATCTTACTGTGCAGAAATAACACAATTTGTCATATCTTTCCAGACTCCTTAATGAGAAGAACATATGTTTGCTTATAGGTATAATGTCAAAACCAAAGTGGAATCATACCATAGCTACTTTTTCACTAACAGTATATATCTTTTCAAGTCAAAAATACAGATTTGCTACATCATCACTTTTAATGGTTTTGTTTATTAATTTCTATGACTTCTGACTTTTACTATTTTATACATGTTGCAGTGACCAAGCTTATGCATACAACTTTTAAACTCCTTCCCTTGGGATAAATTTTTAAGTGTAGGATTGATAAGTATATGTCCTTCTTGGAGGCTTTTTGATACATATTGCTGACTTGTCTTTCAGAAAAATGTTAGCAGCTTATATTCTCATCAGCAGTGTTGGTGTTCTACAGTTGCTTATACATATGAGATTGTGTGATTGTACTCAGATAACTAGCAGAGGCACACCCACTAACTTAATCTTTAATTTCCAGAGAAAATCTGGTATTTTGTATTAATTGTCGAGGTTGAATGTCCTAGAATATTTATCGGCCATATGAAAATGAATGAAGGAAAACTTCGCCATAGTGGAGTCAGGAGCCTAGAAAGGAGAGCTATACCACTCCTCCATTACAGGAAGAATTGTCAATTACAGACCCCAGTAGAAGAATTGTCAAGAGGCAGGATTCACCAATTACTCTCTTCCACAAAGATGTATATTGCATCTCCTACAAGAAATGAACAACCCCTCAACTCAGGCAGTGAGCAGCTAATCACCCTGAACTCTGCTTTTTTCTCCAATGGACTTTCCTTCAAAACAACCCCTCCCAGCTTCATCCTCCTCTCCATAAAATAACTTAACCTCTCCTTTACTGGTTGGACTTGCATATGGTTTTCCAAAGCTTGCATATCCTGAATTGCAATTCTCTGCTAATCTGGAATAAAACCCATTTTTGCTGGTAATGTGACAGTTTTATTTTTAAGGTTAACAGCCATTTGTATTTCATTTGTGAATTTTTTATTGTGTTTGCTCATTTTTTTATCTGTTTTCTCATCATAAACTATTTTTTATATGTTAATTATTTCAACTCTTTAAAATGGATAAAATGGCCACTACCAGCTACCATCTCTTGCCTCGACTTTTACAGCTGTCTCCTGTCATTTCCCCACTTTCCCTCTTACCCCTTCATCCATATCATTTTCTGCATAGCACAAAAAGGATCTTTCAATTTTAGTTATATTTGTTGTCTTTATAAAAATAGTTATTGAATGACAAAAATGTTGATTTATGGTACATTTTTAAACTGGTAGATCAAAATCTCCAGTGTTTTGGTTGCTTTAGACTTGTTATAAAATAGTTGGAATAAATTTTTAGAACTTCATGTCCATTTTTCAGCCTTTCTTTTTAACACATAACCATATGGTTATGAGAATTCAACTTTTTATTCACTTTTTTATTGCTATTATTAATGTATAATTACATGAGCAATATTATGGTTACTAGACTCCCCCTATTATCAAGTCCCCACCACATACCCCATTACATCACTGTCCATCAGTGTAGTAAGATGCTATAGAATCACTACTTGTCTTCTCTTGTGTTATACTGCTTTCCCTGTATGCCCCCCCACCCCACTACATTATGGGTGCTAATCATAATACCCCTTTTTCCCCCTTATCCCTCCCTTCCCACCCATTGTCCCCAGTCCCTTTCCCTTTGGTAACTGTTAGTGCATTCTTGGGTTCTGTGAGTCTGCTGCTGTTGTGTTCCTTCAGTTTTTTCTTTGTTCTTATACTCCACAGATGAGTGAAATCATTTGATACTTGTCTTTCTCTGCCTGGCTTATTTCATTAAGCATAATACCCTCTAGCTCCATCCATGTTGTTGCACACGGTAGGATTTGTTTTCTTCTTATGGCTGAAGAATATTCCATTGTGTATATGTACCACAGCTTTATCCATTCATCTACTGATAGACACTTAGGTTGCTTCCATTTCTTGGCTATTGTAAATAGTGCTGCGATAAACATAGGGGTGCATATGTCTTTTTCAAACTGGGCTGCTGCATTCTTAGGGTAAATTCCTAGGAGTGGAATTCCTGGGTCAAATGGTAGTTCTATTTTGAGTTTTTTGAGGAACCTCCATATTGCATTCCACAATGGTTGAACCAATTTACATTCCCACCAGCTGTGTAGGAGGGTTCCCCTTTGTCCACATCCTTGCCAACATTTGTTGTTGTTTGTCTTTTGGATGGCGGCCATCCTAACTGGTGTGAGGTGATATCTCATTGTGGCCTTAACTTGCACCTCTCTGATGATCAGGGATGGGGAGCATCTTTTTATGTGCCTGTTGGCCATCTGAATTTCTTCTTTGGAGAAGTTTCTGTTCAGCTCCTTTGCCCATTTTTTAATTGGCTTATTTGCTTTTTTAACTTTTTATTCACTTTTAAGATCTGTTGAGAAATAGTATCTTTCCAAAAATAAAGGCCTTTGATATTTCTAGCAGCTTTATTCTTACAGATAAGTTCTCATTACTGATATTTTCAAGCTATCTCAGGTTCCTAAATTGGCATGTAAGTTTTAAAATTAGGAACATTGTTTATGGCTTTATTTAATCATAGCAATTTTGTTTCTTTTGGAATTTCTGACCTAGTGAGCAGTTCATATCCCAAATTAGATTAATACTTAAATTTAAAGAGTTTTAATGCTGTCAAATATGTATTCTTTTTTAAAGCACTTATGAATACAAATGATTCTTAGTAAATTTATTGTATACCTACAAGATATATTGTATATCTTCCTGCTGTATCCACTGTGCCTAGAACAAATGGCACTTTTTTCTAAAACAAACACAGACTAAATCACCCAGTTAATGCTTGTTAAATGAACATTCTCTGTAATGATCAGTATTGTTTTCCCTTCTCTATGTTTATATTCCATTTTTCTTCTTGAACAACCACTATGGAAAATTAGAGTAGTGGAGAAAGGCATCCTTGATTTTTTTTTTCTATGTTATTTAAGAGAGTGACTATATTACATGCTGGCTTTTGATTTAAAATATATGCTTATAACCCAGGAGTCAGTTTCAACAGATATATTCATTTCATCACCTTTTTTCCACTCACTATATAGTGTACATACGTATGTGTGTGTGTGTGTATTTTGGCCATTATTTTTAGATATGCTGTCATTTTTATTTCTTAAAATCTCTTATGATGCAACTTATGTTTCTGTTACAGTAGTTTTTTATACTTTCACATATTTGAAAATTAGGAGATTTCCTAAGATTGGCAACCATGTGGTATGTTCTTCAGCCTCATACAGCAAGATGGAAGTCTTCATAAGACAGTCCTATTTTATACTTCTTTTTATAAGACTAAAAAGATATATGCCAGTGTCTTGATTAGATGCAGTATGACAGAGCTTCCCTCTGAATCGCATTAAAACATACTGGAAGTCATCTGTGGTAATCACCTAGTGAAATCAGGCATCTCTCATAAGTGACTCGTTCTGAATTGAGTCTGATAGATATCTCCATGAATTGTCTTATCCTCAGCATGTAATGAGTTTTTCCACCATAGTCCCCAGCTTCTTACTCCATTTCACTCTAATTCTTGTATTTAGTATGGTAGTCCTCAAAATTATATACAGAAGATTAACTGTTCTCTTTCACTAGGAAGGCAGTGATGCTTAAAAGTTTTTAAAGTCATCTTTCCAAACCCTCAAGAGAAGATTATATGCTTAAAGCCTTTGTTGCTACAAAGTTTAGCCAGTTTTCAGGGGGAAATGAAAACTTTTCTTCAGATCAGCAAAGTGTTTTGTGTGTGTTTGCAGTATAGTAGAGGGTGAGGGATGTTTAACAAGTAAAAGCAAAAGCTTTTGAGAGATCAAGTCCTTGATATAGAAAAGTCAGTCTTCAAAAAAGTGTACTTTCCAAATATAATCCTAATTACAACAAAGCACACTGTAATTAGGAAAAGAAAGTATCTAGTAAACAATGTCTGCAAAAAAAAGTAGACTTTGTTCTAAGTGAGATTCTAGGAAGAAAGAAAATAAGCTGTAAATTACTATTTGTTTTCTTTTAGTGTTGAGCTGTTTATTTACAGCCAGTATTGAGTGTTTGCAGATTTAGGAAGTGGTAAACTCATTTACTGTCCACTGCAGTAAACTGTATATACTGACCTGGGATTTTTGGTTTTTGTTTATTTCCTCAGTGGGTAGAGTGGTTTTTCCGGTGAGCCAGACATTTTTTTTAGGGAAAACAGGAAGCAGCCTGTCTTTGATTCTTGGTGTGATGGCATGAAAGGTAGATTTTCTGTGGGGCCCCCACATGTGTTAGTAGGCAGTTAGGTCAAAGTTTTTTTATTAGTTTCATTTGAGAAGCTCTTCTGTAGACGATTTCGTTTGAAGGTTTGTTTTTCAAATATACTTTGGCTTTTTCACTTTTATTTTTTAGGCTGTGCGTGTTACAAAACCCAAAATTCCAGAAGCCATAAGAAGAAATTTTGAGTTAATGTGAGTAATGTGCATGGGATCCCAATATTTCTAATTAGGGCTGTCTACATATTAATATGCCAGTCTAGAGGAAACTTACATGTGAGAGAGTACACTCTGGGGTGGGGTATATGTCTGTCTTCCATACTTTAATTCTAGTAAGATTGCCTGTCCTGGCATCTTAATTCCCACTAGACTCTTACTAGCTTTCTCTATCTATGGACATCTTAGGAGCAGCTTCAGTGGCTAAGGATGCAGTTTGCTATATAACTGTTGTTGGAAGCCTAAAGGAGCTATAATTTGTGTGACTAATACCTTGAATTAAATACTAATAGAGGAAAGAAAGAGTCCTAGCTATTAAGGTTGAAGAGAATGCCTATATTTTGTTACTGTATTATAATGGTAAGAATAGACACCTTATTGGTATAAAGTTTAAAGTTTGGTTTTCCATTGTATGTTATTATTTATCTAAAATTAGACCTGGATCTTGATCATTTGCCTCCTGGGGAGCTTTTCCCAGTTTGACTCCTGGAAGTCTTCTCTTCTATGTGTCCAGGGCTGACTGAGAATGGGAAGTTCTTGCTTGACATGAAATTAGATCCTAAGTGTTTTAGAAGATTCCTTTTAGGGAAATATGTATTGCAGTTAAAATGCAAAATTATTATTTTATGACAGGTACTAAAAAGAAGAAACAATTTGTTGGGAAATTTGGCTGATATGTTAAGAGGAAAATATGAAATGCTGAAAAAATAACTTTGCAGATATTGAGAATACAACAGATACATAGATACAAGAGGTCCAAGAATAATAATACTTCTGTATCCTTACTGTCCCAGGTGTATGTCTTCTATTATTGCAGAGTTTTATTTTCCATTTTTCATTGTAGAAAAAGAACTCTACTTTAAAGGACACAGTGCAAGGCTGGGTAGTGCATGGGTCTACTCCATTTATTGAAAAAAAATTTATTGAAGGCTCAAGATGTGTTAGGCTTTAAATATGATAGCTTCTGGTGATGGAAAGATGAATACTATGTGTTCTCTGCCCTCAAATAACTCATAGTATACAGAATGTCATCTTACGTCTTTTATCAGTGTTGGCCGGAAGAAAGGGGAGGGTTTTGGGGGAAATGTTTTTTGGAAACTATTGGAGTTACTTTTCAGATAATTCTATATCTTTCCTAATTTTATAGACTACTGGCATTCCAAAATTAAAAGCCACCTTGGGAGCATCCAGTCTAACCTCCTTCCTAACAGTAATCTTTTTTTATACCATTTCTACCATGTGGTTGCCTAGTCGCCACTTGACATGCTTGGTATATCGGACAGCCATTTCCATTATTAGAAAGCTCAGATTAGAAAATTCTTCCTTACACTGAACCTCAGTTCACCTGTAACTGCTATCTAGTTGTATTTTCCATACCGCAAGTTGGGCCACTGCATAAGGTTGTCTGCCTGAGGAGAGGATCGAATCCAGCTCCATTCTGCTTGCCAAACCATGCACCTAAAGGACTGCATCTGCCCAGAGGTTGCTCTCTTTTGCTAATTGGCCCAGAAGTGCTGAATGGGCTAGCTGGAGGCCTAACAGCAAAGGAAGTGTTTATGTATTCCAGGTACTTCCTGATCATAGGCCTTTCCATTGTAGAATTAGAGGAAAGGGTCACACTTAACTTCAAATGTACTAAATTTGATTCTTATATCTGGAAGACTTTAGGCAAATAATTTAACATTTCAACCTCAGATTCATTATAAATAGGGTTAACACCTCACTTATCTACCTTAATGAGTCAGAAAGTTCTTGTTGAAAATGGTTCCCTGACCCATTATAGAGTCAGAATTACTACCTGTGACTACATACCACTTCTAATTTTTGTAATATTTTGCTCCACAGGGAGGCTGAGAAGACAAAACTTCTTATAGCTGTACAGAAACAAAAGGTGGTGGAGAAAGAAGCTGAGACAGAGAGGAAAAAGGCTGTTATAGGTACTAGGGTTTCTTTCTGAAGTGGATGTGTCTGAGTACATGTGTTATGAGTTTGTCCTGTTCTTTGTCAGTCTCATGTTGCGTATTGATGGGACTGACATAAGACTGCATCATACATAGTGCAGAATTATGGAAACTCCTTTGTTTACGCATTCAGATGTCCTGAAGCCTTTAAAAGTAGATGAGGCCAGTAAATATGAAGTGCTTTGACTCTCCACTATGTTGTTGGCCACCGCTATTGTTTATTTCAAGGACAGGAAGATTGGATCTGGTTTGGGGGCAGCTCAAGCCTCCCAGAGTAGAGCATTTGCTTATACAGATTAAGAATAGGGAAATTTTTGGCCAAAGCTTGGAATGATAGCATCCATCCTTTCTGTTGACATGCACCTTTTTTTATTTGGATAGATAGATATTGCTACTTCTGAAAGTATGGCAGGATTACTTGACAGCTCATTTTGAATCACAGTGATTTCCCTAATACTCCAGGATACTGTATGTTAGACTACAATCTTAGGCTCTTATTTGGTTCCTTGAAATGCTCAAA
The DNA here is from genome assembly GCA_032199065.1 of Smutsia gigantea. Taxonomy (NCBI): domain Eukaryota; kingdom Metazoa; phylum Chordata; class Mammalia; order Pholidota; family Manidae; genus Smutsia; species Smutsia gigantea. The sequence goes on along the minus strand of JAVSCE010011383.1, from coordinate 150,638 downwards.
GTTTAAGGAGATTTTTATTAAATATTTCAAATATGCAGGAATGTGTAGAGACCAATATAGTGTGAAGGCTTAACATTTTGCCACATTTCCTTCAGATCATATTTTAAGAGAAAATTTATCTGTTTGAAGTTTCCTTTGTACTCTTCCTGGTCTTATTTCTTGACCTGTCTTCTCAGAGTAGTTTCTATTCTGAAGTTGATGTATATCTTTTCTGTTTATATTTTTATACTTTTGTTGTAAGCATGTAACAATAAGTGATTGGTAGAATTGTTTTAAAGTGCAAAAAAGGTACCAAACTCTAATTTCACAGCTTGCCTTTTTTTTTAAACTAAAATGGGAGTTTTATTCATATTGAGACATGTAGACCTAGTTTATTTTTAACTGCTGTGTATTTCATTCTGTGAGTGAACCTCAGTTCATTCTGATAGATTACTAATAAAGAGTTAGGTAGTTTCTAGTTTTTCCTTATCACAGACAGCACTGCAATAATGCCCTTCCCATGTCTCTCTGCACATGTGCAAGAGTTTTCCTGGAGTAGTGCTACCCAGTCTGTGGTGTGGGTTGGTGTCTTTATCACCAGCTTTTTGTTTCTGATCTGCAGTGAAACAACTACAGAAAGTGAGAATGAGTGTTTAGAAGTTGCTATAGCATTTTAACATCATGATTTTATGTCTGCTGAATCTAATAATAAAAATTGGAGTTTATGTTTTTTTTCCTAGTAATTCATTTTTATTATACTTTACAAAATATTCACTCCTAACATATTGAAATACCAAAAAAAAAAATGCCCACGGGAAGTTTGAGAAGCACTGCTCTAGAATACACATCTCAGAGTCGAATTGCTGAGTCATGGGTACACACAGCTTCAAATTTACAACATGTTGCCAAATTGCTCTCCAGAGTGATTCTTCCATTTTACCGCCTCTTCAGCAGTGTTTGAGTTCCAATTTCTGTGCTGCTATGTTGAATTCCTGTTTCTACATATCCTCTTCAACCCTTGGAGTTTTCAGACTTGAAAATTTATGCCAGTTTGATGGTTAACATGGTATTACATAATTTCAGTTTGAATTTCCCTGATTACTAGTAGAGTTGAATATTGTTTATTGGTCATTCAAGTCCCCCTTTTTTGGTATGTGAATCGCCTATTAAGATCTTCAGCCTATTATTTAATTTTTTTTGACTGATTTGTAGACGTTCTTTATATTTTCTGGATATTAATCCTTTTCCAGGTTTATGCATTGCTAATGTTTTCTCTCAATTTGTGATTTGTCTTTGAACTTTGATATACAAATATATTTAATTTTCATGTAATCAGATTGATTAGTCTTTTTCTTTGTGGTTTGTGCTTTTCCTATTCTGTTTAAGACTTCTTTCCCAACCCCAAAGTAATAATTTTGTTCTAAAACTTTTTAAGTTTTGCTTTTCACATTTAGGTCTTGAATCCATGTGGAGTTTATTTTGTGTTTAGTGTGACATAGGAATTCAGCTTTATTTTTTCTAAATGGCAAGTCAATTATCTTAGACTATTTATTGAATAAGTTCATTATTCCCTCTACTTTATTTCTTATGTCACATGTGTCATGTAACAAGATCCGATATATAATTTGTTCTGTTGCTTGGGTCTATTTTTTTTTAATTTCTTGATCTGTCCTTCTCCAGTGTTAACTTTTTAAAATTACTGTAGATTTTATGTTAAGTCTTGATATCTGGGAGAGCAAGTTTCTCCTTATTAACTATTGCTCTGAAATGTTCTTAACTGTTCCTAAAATGGTCTTGGACTATCCTAGGCCCTTCATTTTTCTATATAAATTTTAGAACCGGCTCCTCAAGTTCTGTGAAACACTGTGTTGGGGTTTTGATTGTAATTACGTTACTTGTATATATCAATTTGGAGAGAATTACAATATTTATAAATTGAATTGTGCAAATCTTTCATATTTCTCTACAAGAAATGTCAGTCAAAAAATGTCATAATTTTGTTCTTAAAGTTCTTGCACATTCTTTGCTAGAGATTTATTCCTATATATATTCCTCAAGTTTTTGCTATTTTTAATAGACTTTTTTGAATGTATATTTTCTAATTGGTTTTGCTTTTGTATAGGTATGCTGTTAATTTTTTTACTTAGCAGTCTTGCTGAAAATGCTATTATTTCTAATAGTCTCTTGGATTTTCCATGTGAACAGTTACACTGTCCTCAGATCAGGACAGCTCTGGATTTTTCTTTGCAGTCCCACACCTTTTAGTTCTTTGCATCTTAACTGGTTTAGGCTTTGACTCCAGTGCAGTGTTTAAAAACAAAGATGGTGACTGGCATTCTTGCCTTGTTTGTAAGGAAATAGTCCTGGTGATGTTGCTGTAAGTTTTATTGGGTTAATGGTTCGTTCTTTTATTTCTTACTTGCCAAGAGTTTTCATCATGAATAGCCTTTAAAGCTTTCTAGAATTTTTTTCTGTATCTTTTGAGATGACCACATAATTTTTCTTTTTAGAGATGTTAATGTGGTGAATTACATGAATAGATTTTCTGTCACTGAATTATTCTGTCTTCCTGGGATAAACCCACTTAGTCATGATGTAGGAGAGTCACCCCAATACATTTCTCTATATGGCTTGCTGAATTTCTTTAAATTTTCTACCTTTATTTTCATAAATGTGATCAGCTTGTAATTTTTTTCTTATACTCTTACTATCAGTTGTTTTTTTGTTCTTGGTTTTTTTTTTTGTATCATGGTTATTCCAGCCTCAAAATGAGTTAGCATTTCTTTTTCTGTGTTCTGGAACATTTTGTATAAGATACTATCTCTTTGTAGGTTTGGTGGAACTCAGTTATAAAAACCATCTTTGTCTTAGTGGGGTTTGTGCTTTTTTGTATACTCATTTGTTTTTGTGATAACACTTAACCTAAATTAATGTCTATAATGAATATAGGTCTAATCAGGTATATGTTTCTTTTTAAGTCCATTTTGGTAGTTACATTATTCTAGATAATTGTCCAATTTATCTGACATTTCCAATTTAGGAACATAAATTTGAATTCTTTTACGATTTTTAAAACCTTCTATCAAATCTGTGTGAACCCTTTTCATTCCTAATATTGTTTATTTGTGCCTTCTCTTTTGCTGGATCACTTTTGCCAGGGGTCTTTCTTTATTCATGTTTTCAGAGAACTGGATTTTGATTTGGTTCAATCTATTGTCACTGTCTTCTCAGTTTTATTATTTACTCTTCTTTCTTTTTTTACCTTTTTGAGTTCACTCATTTTTTTCCTAACTTCTTGTGTTGCCTAATTCTTTAGTTTTCAGTCTTTTCTAATGGAAAAAATGTAAGATTATAAATTGTCTTTTAAGTTCTGCTTTAATCTTGCAGGTTTTGAAATGTGGTTTATTGGTGTGCTGTTTTAATTTTTTAAACATTTCCATTGTGATTTCTTCTTTGACTCATGAGTTATTAAAAGCATACTTAAAATTTATGATTGAAAGGATTTTCAGGGGGCTACCTTTTATTGTTGTTTTCTAGTGTTACTGCATTGTAGTCAGAAAATATGATCTGTTATATGGATTCTTAAATATTTATTGAAATTTGCTTTGTGGCCTATCAGTACATGATCCTTTATGGTAAATGTTCTATGTGTGCTTGAAAAGATTGAATGTATATTCTCTAGTTGTTGGATACAGGTTTCTGTACATATCTATTAGGTCAGGCTTATGAATTGTGTTGTTCATGGCTTCTGTATTCATCTAATTTTTGCCTTCTTGAGCTATAATTACTGAGACAGGTGTGTTAACGTCTCCCACCATGACCATGGATTTGTTGACTTGCAATTTTTTTCTTTATATATTTTGGGGATGTATCATTAAGAGCATTCAGGTTTGGGATTGTTACATCTCCCTGGAGAATTGCTCCTGTTATATAATACTCTCTTTATCCCAAACACGCTTTTTGGATTAAGGCCTATTTTGTCTGATGATAATATAGCTATGCCAGATTTCTCTTGGTTAGTTATTTTCCTGATGTATCTTTTCCCATCCTTTTACTTTCAACTTTTCTGTGTCATTATGTTTTAGGTGTGTCTCTTGTAAACAGCATATAGCTGGATTTTGTTATCTTATCCAATGTGAGAATCTGTCTTTTAACTGGTGAGTTTAGTCTTTTTATCTTTATTGTGGTTACTGCTGTTTTTGGATTTGTTTGTATTATTGAATTTTATGCTATTTACCATGCGTTTTTTTTCTCCGCTTTTTCCCACTCTTTTCTGATTGATATTAAATTGATTGAATTTTCTTTATTCTTTTCTTTCTTTAACTTGATTGAAAGTTTTACATTCTGTTTCTAGGATGTATAACTAGTCATTACCTGTAAAATATTAACAAAGCTTACCTGACTTGACAAAGTTTACTGTTAACCATTCTTTCCATCCTCTTCTTGAACAATACCCTAGAATGCTTTAATTCTTATCACTGTCCTCCAATTTACATATTATTGTTGCCCAGTATTTTAGTTTCATGTTGGTTTTATTCTCCCATTGATTATCATCATCATTTTGATTTATATGTGTTAAGTGATTTTTTTTTTCCCTCTCCATTGCTTCTGGCAATTCATTCTTTTTTCCACTAGTTTTTTTCCAATGATGGCTAAAGAGTGGAAAACTTTTTCAGTCTTGCTTAGTCTGAAGTGTTTTATTTCATTCTTTAATGTTAATTTAGCCTACAGTTCTAAGCCCAATTGAACTTATTTTTTTCTTTGTCACTTTGGCAGTATTATTTCATTTTTGTTTGGGCTCTTCTCTTTTCACTTTTAAGATTTTCCTCCCTGTCTTTGGGTGTTCTCCAGTTTCACTATGATGTGTCTCAGTAGAGAAAAGCTAACTTCTCACTGGGCTCAGGGGTACAGCTTTTTAGTTTCACAGGAGTTGAAGCCCTTTAGCAGTCTCCATTTTATATGGAGTCTTGGTTCTAACATCTCAAAGCCTCATGTACTGGCCATGCGTAGGCAGTAACCCAGGTCTCTCCCTTACTTGTCTAATAACTACCCCCAGGGCTGCCACCATACAAGCTCTCGGCTCTCCTTTCTCTTTGCCATGTCTCTTAACGATCTCCATTCTTTCTTGTGATCTTAGCCATGCATTAAAAAGTGGATATATTTTATTTAGTGCTTTTTAAGGTATTAGCTGAAGAGTTTTCTCATTAGCCTACTCTATCATTTTTAGAACTACAAGTCTGGTCATGCTTTTTATTGGTTTATTCCCCCATGTAAGAGAGCAGTGTTAAATGGGATTACTGAAAGTTCCCTAGTGTTCTCTTGAGTTCTAGTTGCAAGCTTCAGATTCCTTACCTTTTATTAAGTTTTCATCTTGAGTTTCTACTTATAGTTAAATTTCTAGCCTGGTTGAACATAGTAGTTTTAGGATGGTATGATACGGATTGATTATTACGCTAATGGGGAAGTAGGGAAGTATGCCCTGCAGTAGTTGATAAAAGGTACTATCTTCTGTAAAGAAGAAACCACTGGAAGTTTTCTTTCCATTATGTACTTCCCCCAGGGGCCAGAGATTAACTGTGTTAAAATACTCACCTTTTTTGGCTGAAAAGGAGAATTGAGAATGTTCTTTAGGAATTGCAGTGATTGAATTAAAAGTGTAATTAGTGTTTTTCTTCCCTGGTCCTTAGATCTTTTGGTTAGGCCTAAGGTTTACTAAGGGTATTTTCCTACCTGTACTTGCCTTCTGCAGTTAACTTGTTCATTCCCAGCGCTTGTTTTCAACATTGTCTACTGAATCATCCTGCTTTCTCTTCAACAGCAGTCAGAATATTCCTCCTCTGATGTTATTTTCATCTTGTCTTTTCTCTGATGGTTAACTTATCAGTTTATCCTGGGTATATTAAAGCTAAATTGTACAGCCTGTTTCTCAAGATAGGGGTTTTCCAGCCCTCTCTCTACTTATTTTTTTGTCGTCTTGTCCTGTTAGCTGTCTCCAAATCACCTCTTCATTGCGACTTGCTCTTTTGTCTTTACACTTTCTGCCGTGTTCTCGTAGGTCACATCCATTATTTTATTTAAGATTTCTTCCAGAGGGCCTTTCTTGGATTAACTTATCTTTCTTATTCTTTCTTCCTCCTGCCACATTATGTAATTGTCCTATGTTGCCATGCATTTACGTTGTTCTGTTTTTGCTCCAAGTACTTCATGAAGTATCTTTTTTTCCCATTAGCTGTGGACCATTGCTTACTTAATCCCATGAAGGACTGAAACTGTTATTATCTTTTGTACTCCCCCTTCCCACAAAACTAGCACTGTTAAAATAGAACAGTGAAATAGGAAATAAATTCCCTTTTTTCCATTGAGTTTTTTACAGTCTGGATGGATTAAACTTAATAAAATAATTAGCCCATAAAAACTTACATAATTAAGTATTAGACTTTGTGCTGCTGATTCTCAGTACCTTTGGAACTAGAGAAATGTTTTTGAATGTGTCTTTTTTGTGTATAATTATAGAAGCAGAGAAAATTGCACAAGTGGCAAAAATTCGGTTTCAGCAGAAGGTGATGGAGAAAGAAACTGAAAAACGCATTTCTGAAATTGAAGGTACCTCGGAGAAAAGCTTGTCCTGAGTTGCCTCTCTGCCTCAGAGGGTTGGGCTCCTGATTGTGGTGGGTGGAAAGACAATAGACAAGATAATCTGGTCTGCAGGAAGTGGCTGGCCTGACACTCTAGGCATATATATATTTTTAATTACCATTACTTATCTAGTACTTGTTTTGGTTTAGGACAGTAGGTAACTCAACCTGTCATTTTCTGTCCTTAAATTGGGGCTTATTAGGTACAACTTTGTTCTCAGACAAGCAAGGCATGAAAATTACCCATAACCAATTGTAAAGAATATACAAGGTAAAAATCCCAACCACTGCCAGTTTCTTTTTCTGCCTGTCAGCTGTAAGAATTTTTTTTTTAATTTTCTGGGAAAAAAAGAGTTTTCACAGAGATTCATACCCCTTGACTTCACGTAATGTGATGTTGATATTCGTAGCTCGCAGTCTTAAAGACCTCTTTTGCTTATTTATATACTGCCCCTTCCTATCATTCTGGATCAAATTTGGAGGGGAAGAGGACAGTAAATAAAGGAGAGATTTCATGTCTGAACTTAGTAATTTTACTTGAAGCCCAGAGCATGGGTGGGGTGTGAGACTTTGGGTTATAGGGGCTGGAGGAAAGAAGGAGCAACTTTAGGTGGAAAATGAAATGGGCTCAGATGAGCTGAGAATTACTCAACATTGACAAGAGTGTTACCTCTTGAGAAGGAGCTGTCTGGGGCCTGAGGTTTGAAAACTGCCATAATTGTTATACGCCTTTAAAGACAAGTAAAGGATTGAAATATCAGTAGAGAAAGGGACTCCTATTTACAGTAAAGTCTGAATTCTTTAGCCAGCTGAGAAAATGGATCACAACCTTTCTTTGTTTTAAATACCCTGACTCTGTTTTGCTTGCTAGATGCTGCATTCCTGGCCCGAGAGAAGGCGAAAGCAGATGCTGAATATTATGCTGCACATAAATATGCCACCTCAAACAAGGTGACTGCCTCTCCAAGCTACTGTCCTAGTATTATAGTTTGGGGGTTTGCTTTCCCTTGTGGGGAGCTCTAATGTAACAGAGATGATTTACACTGTCAAGGAAGGGTAGTTACCATCAGACCCTCTAGAATCAGCCAGTCACTTAGCAAGATAATTGCGCATTTATTGGGTAGGAACTTCATATAGTTCCTTGTAAAAGTGAGTAGCTAGGACAAAGCAAGCAGATACATAAACACAGGTCAAATGCCACAATTACATTTGTTTGTGCTACTATATAAAGGCTTACAAATTAGGATAGTTGAGGGTCTTCTAAAATGACAAGAGTGGCAGGAGAAGAGGGCAGATCATTTAGAATTGCTTCCCAGATATTGTAGATATTCAGCTTATTTAGAGCAATTTTTCTTATCAGACATAATCTTGGCACTTGGGGAAAAGATACTTTTTTCATTGTGGAAGACTGTCTCATGCATTGGGTATTTTGCATCTCTGGACCTTGTCTCCTAAATGTCAGTAGTGCTCATAATTATTTATCAACACCCCTTCTCCATCAACACACACACACATTTCCAAATGCCCCCAGTTGAGTACTGCTTGTTTACTGGATGTTTAAAATGTCCTAGTCATGAGGAATTTGCTGTGTGGTAACTTGAGAAAGGAAGTTGAGTGGTATATGCGTGAGCGATCTTTGTGTAGGGACTGAGGTTGGGTCTGGGGAGTACAGGCCGAGTTAGCAGGAATTACTTACTTAAGAGGCAGCTAGAACCCCTGTGATACTTTGAGAAGGGAAGAATATGACCAAGGTTTTTATACTAATTTTAGAATGGATTGGAACAGAGAATTGAGAAAGGGGTTGCTAAGGTGCACAATGCAGTTTAAAAGGTTAGGGTCATAAATTTAAGGTATAAAAAACCTATTAATTTCACTCATTGGGTCATTCACCATGTTTACCAAGGGAACATTGGGCAAGGAAAATTTAGTGGTTGATTTATAAATGAAATATTTCTTAATATAATAGTCCTTAAATTGATAAATTTAGAGAACAACTTTGGGACAGTTATATAAAAGCAATACTGATACATAAATTTTCAGTGTAATTGTAACATTAATGAGTAGTTGTCTATTTTTCTTCAACAGTTGCATATGTGTGTGGCAGTAGTCTGAGACAGGTGTTGATGCTTTACTCGGCCACACAGTTTTATGAGTCATGGGAATTGCTTGTCTTAATCTGACCACTAAAGCTCTGTTCTGTTGTATTTCATGTAATAGAAATAGAAACAACTGAATCTTGAAAGAACACCACAATCTGTATTCAGAAGAAATGATTAGGCATGATAGGTTGATATAATGAGTTGTCAGTACTTTGAAATCCATTATACATTTAGAAATAAATCTAACATATTGTAAGACATAGCTTTATAAAAATAGAATAGAATTTGGCCAAGATGAAGGCAAGATGAGAAACTTCAGCTGACAAAAAAAACTAGCCATCCAACTCTGTCATGGGAGATGCTGGCCATCCAGGCTTGGGTATCAAGACATTGTCATTAGATCAGCCCTTCTGCTGAAAGGGGTAGTGGTTTTATGCCATTATAAAAAATTCTATTCAGATGTTGACATATATTAATAAGGCTTTAGGAAATAATTTGGTTATGCACCGTGACCAGATTTGATGGCAGTGTTACAGCACAGAATGTGAATCTACTGGAGGGGGTATAGATCCCAGAGTGGGAGATGTTGCAGAGCTATAAAGACAAGATGGCTCTGCCTAGAGGTCAGGCAGGGACCCGAGGAGAGGATCACTAGGGAAGGTTCCTTATATTCCAGGAAACACTGGAAATGAGTTTTAATCAAACCTAGAGAGATTTTGATTGGATATATCTTGACAACATGATTTAAGCAAAATAAAACACTGTGACAGGGAGAGAGATCTCGTGATTGACAAACATCTGTCCATCACAGTTTGACAATCCAGCTTCTGAATAGAAACAAGAGGTCAGACCAGGTGATTTCTTGAGATCTTTCCCAGTTGTAGAATGTAGTCAAGAAAAGCAGAATCACAGACAGTTAATTAAAAGGCTATGAGACTAGGGCCCTCCTTTGAAACTCTGCCACTCTTATCCATTGACCTGTTTACCACTCAAGAGAACCAGCAGAAATTCCAGGCTAGTTCCAGGTTGAGTTCAGCTAGGTGAAATGGGAAAGTATTTTATAGGCCCCAAGTCACTATAGAAATGTTAGTTGTTATTATTAATGAGTTATCACTCGTTGTTTCCCCAAACCTACCTCTTCAATCCTTTTTTTATTTAAAAATGAACAGCTTCTCCTACATTAGGACAGGGGCTTGTTGAAGGAACTTCAAGTCTGGAATGTAAATGTGAATGTGTAGTCGTACTTTAAAGTGAAAGAGAGTCCTTAGCACTGATTCAGCGTTCAGTAATGATATTCAGAAGAGCAGCAGGGAAAATGCAAAGAGAGAAATGACTATTGCACCAAAATGTCCTGATGTCTTTGCTCTTGTTTGCCCCAACACAGCACAAATTGACCCCAGAATATCTGGAGCTCAAAAGGTACGAAGCCATTGCTTCTAACAGTAAGATCTACTTTGGCAACAACATCCCTAGCATGTTCGTGGACTCCTCTTGTGCTTTGAAATATTCAGATATTAGGACTGGAAGAAAGAACTCTCTCCCCTCTAAGGAGGCTCTTGAACTCTCTGGAGAGAACCCTATCCAAAACAAAGAGAGCACAGGTTGATGCAAGAGGTGGAAATGTTCTCCCATATCAAGATGTGGCCCAAGAGGTTAAGTGGAAACGATGGTTATACAACTCTTCAGATTTACAGAGAACTCGTGCTCTGTCTCTTCTGCCTCTTCTATGGTAGTCCTGGTTTATCAGCTGATTGCAGAATAGAGCCAGCTGTCTGGCACCCAAATGGTCTTTTCAGTGACAGTTTTATCAAGTATCCTGTGTGTGCTTTCTAAACTGGTCCTCACGAAGGAGGGAAGGTCTGATGCTAAGATACTGCCTGCACTGGAATGTTAAACACTAAATATTTAACAAGCTGTGTTATTCTAAGCTAAGATACATTGAATAATGTTTACATTGGTCCCCCGGGAAATATGTGCTCAGCCATTCAAGAGAAAGGAGGCCAGAGAGAAGATGGCCAGGCGGTGGTAAGTGTGAAAATGACTGATCGCACCTGGGACCCAGACTCTCTTTGGGGTCCAGTCTCAGCATTCATCCATGTGATTAGTCCACCGAAGTTTCCCAGGAAATGATCTTCCACTTGATCAACTATTTACTTGATAACGACTTGCACCTTTTTGTTTTCCTCCAGTCAAGTTGGTGGCCTGCTGCGACATGTATCTGCCACCCAACCAGAGATTCCTAATCATTAGTTTATTGCATTAAGTAGGCTCAGAGATAGAGCATGATTTGAACTTTTGGGTGAGGTGAAACCTTTGCTTTGAACCAAAGCTCTGGGGCCCTGCATTCCCCTCTGTTGGGTGATGACTGTCTGTGTCACTGCCCCAGGCCATGTGTGACTAAGGTGCCTGATTTTTAGCCACAGACAACTCCTCCTCTCAGCTCTGGCTGGCCAAGAGCGGAGCAGGATTTTGCCCAGAAACAGAAGCAGCATAGATTCCTAGCTGTTCACTGCACAGTAGCATATCATAACTGCAGGAAGTTTTTATTTTTAAAACTGGATTTGGGGTACAGTCACTTGCCCCTGTACCTCTGCCTAAAGGCCGAATCCTAGGGTTGCCATGGTTATTAGCACAACTGGTTCTCCTCGTGTTGTTCATCGGGAGCCCACATCGTGTGGAACAAAGTAACTTAGAAAGCATCCTTGGTCATCTTTGTTTCCATCCTTCCTGGTCCTGAGGTGCTGAAAACAGAGTTCTTCAACCTTCACCTTCCCTGGGTGATCAGGATTTCACTGCATTCTGGGCAGCCAGTGGACTTAATCTTCCACAAGAGGATGACAGAGTTAGTCTGTGGCTATGGGAGACCTATTTCTTCTGGACCTTTTTTCCCTTAAGATGAACATTCCTGAAACTGTGTGCCCCATAGTTAGGCCTGAGTTTGTGTAACCTGCTAAGACATTTTGGCTACACTGTATTCAAGCCAACAGAAAGTCATGGGACCACTCCCAGAAATCTTTGAGGTTTCAGTCCTGTCAGTCTCATGACAGTTTGTGAATTGTGCCAAACACTTTATATGGGAACAGAGCCGCACTTTGAGTGGGTCTTTTCCCTGGGCCTTATACTATAGAGGCATTTGTAATAGAAAATCATTTTTTCATTTTTGCTCATTTAATCTTAATGAATGGATTTTGTGTTCTGTAGCCCTCCTTAAAAGAACCTTTGAACTATAAAAACTCACCTGTCATATTGTTGCTGCAGATAAATAATGATTGTTGTGGGAAATCTGGATCACTGACCTTTGTGCTTCCTAGAGATGTTTCCTATTCCCATGAGCTAAAATAAAAACTGTTGCCCTAAAGTGATGGATGTGGGTTTTCTTAGAAGCCCTGGTGGCAGAGTTGAGAAACAGGGAAATAGTGTTGTGTTTTAACGAAAGTACTTCCACTTAAACTCCCCATGGAGTTTGCTTCCCTGTGCTCACTCGAGCTCTTAAGTTTATCCCTCCTTCAGGGACGTTCCTTTTGGCAAATACACACTGTAATGTTGAAGTCTAAATTTATATGTGAAATGCTACCTTTTTAAAAAAGAAACTAAATAAAATTATTTTACTATCAGTGGTTTTTTCCATATGTGTTCATTCTTTTCTGTTGTCCTAAAATGCTCAAAGGGCTTTCTTGCCCATTTCAAACAGGTAGCTAGTTTATTAGGTTGACTTAACAGTATAACTTTCTTATGCTTCCTTATAACTTTCTTAGACTTTTCCCAGAATACTGTCTGCCTGCTGTGAGATTTGAAAGCAGAGTTTCCACTCTTCCTCACTTACAGAATTTAACAGATGTTCTGATTATTTGTGGGATGTGGCCAACAGGAGAGGAGGGAAGGTGGAGCATTGTGCCCTTTGGAGATTGCCTAAAAGCTGAAATACACAGAGAAAGAGAGGAGGCAGTTACCCAAGCGGAGGAAGGACAAACTATAAATTACAAGCGGCAGTGGTATAATGTAACTAACTTCACTAGTTCAGATGTTGGAAGGGGTGAACCTGCTCTTCCCAAGCTCTCCACATGCCCTCCTGGGAACAACTGCATAGTGCTGTTGGGGCAGCAGGACTTGTAATTGGAAGTTGGGGGGAAAGCAGTCCTCTACCTGGGTTCCTATGGGATCCAACTCCACAGTACCCTACATCTGCTGTAGACCAGAGAAATTTAATTGAAACCATTTATCCTACAGGCTTTTGGTAGGTGTTAAAATTAGGTGATTTAGAATTAAGTGATTTCTGCCTCTTGCTGTAGGGAAGGAATTTCATGAATTAAAAATTGTGGCTTCTAATTGTTTAGGATTAGTCCCAAATACATACATACAAAGCTTTTTGTGATCTGGCCTCCACCTGACCTGTAGCCGAGGTCCTTGAATGTACCTTCTCTCTCCCTTTGCACATTCTCCATCTGCCTGGTTCACTTTTCCTCCCTTAGAGCTCCAGCTTTTCCTTCCCTAACTCCTAATGAGTCTTCACTTCTCAAAGAAGTCACCCTGAACCACTTGGCTCATGTCAGCACTATGCTTCCCCCTTCGCAACACCACATGCCTCGCATTACCTGTGCTCTTCCTTGGGGGAATATCTTGCTTATGCCTAACATGGTATCTGACCCTTGAATTAGTTTTGTTGCATGAAAGAACAAAAGGATGAATGGGAAATGCATTTCCTACTAATGAATATGAGTCAAACAGAAGTGGGAAAAAACATAGAACTTAGGCTATAGTGTCCATGTCAGGAATTATCTGTAACCATAAGAAGTTAATATATCAACCTGTTTTTGCATCCATGTAGGACTTTTCAGTAGGTTCAGTGAGGTAGTGTTTATGCACTTAGCATAATAATTTGCACTACATGGTAATATTTGGGGTATGTTCATTTACCCAGTCCATAGGAATCAACGTGTTTCTGTCTCTGAGTGGAGTAAGTTCTTGATATATACAAGTGCATCATAAAATACATATCGAAATAGGTCGTCCACAGTCTGAGCTAAGCTAAATGGATTTTAAACTTCAACCACAGTACTCCAGGAACATCTCAACAAAGCTGGGCCACTTCAGCTTTCTATTGGTCTCCTGTCTTTGCATAAACATTTGGAACTAGCTTATATCTCTTTTTATCCATTTTTCTACCTTCCATCTGCTACAGACTGAATGTTTGTGTCCCTCTGAAATTCTTAGGTTGAAGCCCTAATCCCCTATGCGATGGTATTTGGAGGTGGGGCCTTTGGAAGATAATTCTGTTGTGAAAGTGAAGCCCTCATAAATGGAATTAGTGTCCTTTTAAGAAGGGATGTGAGAAAGATGTGTGAGCCATGTGAGTACATGGCAAGAAGGCACTCATCTGTAGCCAGAAAGAGGGCTCTCACCAGACACCGGATTTGCTAGCACCTTGATCTTGTGCTTCCCAGCCTCTGGAACTGAGAAATAATTCTCTGTTTTTTAAGCCACCCAGTGTATGGAATTTTGTTACAGCAGCCTGAACTGACAAAAACACCATTTATTTCTATTTCTTACCTTCCTTTCTTCCTATAACTATTGGTCATCTAGTATGTGCTAGTTGCTAAGACAACAAAAAAGCTTATAGCCCTGTGGGGGCTGCAGTGGTATAGCAAATAAATAGGCAAGTATAATAGTGTGTGAGTACCACAGCAGGGTGGCCACAGTGCAGGAAGCACAAATGAGAGTCAGCCCAGAGTTTTTAGATACAGCATCAAAGGCATGGCCCATGAAAGAATTGATGAACTGCACTTCATTAAAATAAACTGCTTTGCAAAAGACATCTGAGAAAGGACTGTTACCCAAAATAATACAAAGGACTCTTAACAATAAAATAACCTAGTTAAAAAATAGACCAGAGAGCAGACACCTTACCAAAGAAGATAGGCAGATGGAAAATAAGGATATGAAAAGATGCTCCACATCATGTCACCAAGCCAGTGCAAATTAAAATGAGATCACCATTGCACACCTATTAGAATGGCCAGATTCAGAACACACAGCACCAAATGCCAGTGAGGATGTGGAGCAGCAGGAACACTCATTGCTGATGGGAATATGAAATGGTTACAGCCACTTGGCAAGACAGTTTTGTCTTACAAAACTAAACATGCTTTTACCATATGATGCAGCAATTCCATATCTTGGTATTTGCCAAAGAGTTGAAAACACATGTCCACACAATAACCTGCACACACAGGTTTATAGCAGCTTTATTCATATTTGCCCAAATTTGGAAACAAGATAACCTTCAGTATGTGATTGGATAAATAAAACTGGTACATCCACACAATAGAATATTATTCAGCACTGAAAATAAATGAGCTATCAAGCCATGAGGAGACATGGAGAAACCTTAAGTGCATGTTACCAAGTGGAAGTCAATCTGAAAAGGCTACATACCATATGATTCCCAATTCTGACATGTTGGAAAAGGCAAAACTACGGAGAGGGTAAAAAGATGAGTGGCTGCCAAGGGTTAGGGAGAGGCAGGGATGAATAGGCAGAGCACGGGATTTTTAAAGTGAAACTACTCTATGGTACTGTAATGATGAATATGTCGGATCATTTATCAAAACCCTTAAAATACACAGCACCATAAGTGAATGGTAATGTTAGCTATGGACCTTGGTTTGTAATGATGTGGCAGTGTAAGTTCACTGATTCTTAACAAATAGACCACTCTGGTGCGGGATATTAATGGGAAGGAGGGAGTATATGGGAACTCATTATCTCCTGCTCAGTTTTGCTGTGAACCTAAAACTTGTCAAAACATAAAGTCTTAATAATGAAAGGTGTATTAAAGTACAAAACAAAACCCTTTCAAGATTTTTAAGCAGGGAATGATATAGTTAGGTATTTAAAACTGCCCTTTCCCAACATGTTTACTAGTCCATTCTATTTATTCACTTGCTTTCAACATCCAAAACAACATGTTCTTTTCAATCATTTCAGACTCAGTAATTCACCTCACTATGAAAGATCTGCAAATGAAAACTTGCAAAGAACTCATCAAAAGCTTCACTGGACCCTGGTTCCACAGAAGGTGCTGGAAGGAAAACAGAAATTATGGTGGCGGGGGCGGGGGGTGGCAGGTCTTAAGTTGATTACTTCCACCTAGGTTCTTCACACACAAACCCATCATCAGCTGTGATTCCATCCCAGCCACTGGCCCCAAGGATATATAAATGTAGGCTAATAAGCAACTTAAGTGAAAGAAATAGTCTGCTGTGGGAAATAGAGATGGCTTTGAAAAGTTTTTAAGTTGGAATCATTTAATGAAGAATTTTAGGGCTTAATAGTTTTTTAATGTTTGCTATAATAATAGGAAACCAAAAAAGACTTTAAAAAAGATTTTTAAGAAGACTTGTTATAGTAAAAAGTCCCTATAAAATAATGTATAGACTGAGATACAACTATTAATAGATTTATCTCAAAGAATAAGTCAGTAAGAGCATTTATTATTTTAAATCTAATTGCAAATGAGAACATATTTGTGGGGAAAATTGAAGTTCTATGACCAGGATCCTCACCTGAACCTAAACTACCTGATGATGTAGTTGGCTATTGCTAGTCTACTGGTTCCACACCCACAGGCAATAAGCTATTACTGACTGAGGCACTATATAAAGAGCTCTCTGCCCAGCTGTGGGCAGAGGCAGAGATGAAGGAGGATTATAGACCTGCAGACTGTTGGATGCAGGCATAATTCTAGTGCTTGACCTATCCTGGAAAAACAAAGCTAGGTAACAAACCCTTTTACCCCAAGAATGTTCCATTGTCATTCTTTGGTCTCACTGAATCCATAGTGAACTTGCCCAGAGCTGAAACCCATGTCAAGAAAATTGGCAACATTGGCAGGATTCATTGTTGACTGAGGAACAGAACAGGCTGCCCTTACGGGAGGGGTGCTTCAGCAGGCTGCCCCTATGAATGAGGAGATGGCTGAGTGCCAGGTGTGACAGTGCATGTGATCTGAGGTGTCTGGGCATCTAGAGGGCTGGGCCCCACCCTAGGACTGGAGGCAGGTGGAGGTGACACCTGAGGCAGTAGAAGTGGCCCTTGGTATATGTCTTGCCAATGGGTTTCAGTCCCAAGCAAGTTCACTATGGATTCAATGTGACCAAAGAAATTGACAGCAAAACGTTCTTGGGGTGAAAGGGTTATACGCAACTTTATTTCCAGGTGGCAGGTCAGTCACTAAAATCCCGTTCACTCAGAGCGAGTCTGCATGCAGCAAGCCAGTCTCTGCCTCTGGGCCTCTCTGCACAGTCGTCCCGCACAGCTGTTCTCTGGGCCTCTGTCCTCGGCACTGCCACCACTCCAGCCTCCACTCTGCTCTACAGCCTTGCAGCCGTGCCACTGTGTCGCACCCAGAGCACTGGGCGGAGCTCTTTATATAGAGTCAACAGCCATGTATTGCCCACAGGTGTGCAGTGAGCTAGTCAACCAGGGCCAGGTGAGAATCCTGGCCCCAGGAACTCTCATTTTATCCACAGTATAATAAGGAAGTCCTTGGAGAAACAAAGTGCCCATGAGGTGGCAGGAACTATGGGTTGGCTGTTTCTCAGAGTATTAAAAGTCTACAGATGAGAACGTGCTCCTGAAAGAGACACAAGAAAAGCAGCACGAGAATGTAAACTGTGAACTGCAAATTCATTGAAGAACGAAATGACATTGATACAAGAGGAGGCAGCACAAGAATGCCAGCTGCAAGGTGCTGTGGAGGAAGTAAACAATTTGTTAAAAAATGAAATGGTGTTGATATGAGGTAATGTGGAAGAGGTAAAGGCCATGAAGGAGAGTGACATACCCCTGCAAAAAGCAGAAGAGGCAGTGTGAGAATGTGAGCTTCGAGGTCCTGTGGAGGAGGTAAAAGATTATAGAATGAGACAACAGCGCTGCCAGGTGCTCTGAAGGATGCAAAGGCCATGGAGGAGAAGGACATGAACTCCTGAAGAAGCACAGGAAGAGGCAGCATGAGAACGCCAGCTGGGAGGTATTCAGATGAATGTAAGAGAGCTGTTGAAGACTGAACTAGCATTGCTGCGAGGCACTGTAGAAAAGGTAAAGGGTATAGCAGAGGAGGCACTCGGGGGAGTGGAAAGAAAGGTGCTATCAGCCCCAGAAATGGAGGAGCTGGGGAAAGACTAAGGGGTGGTGCCGGAGGCACGGACCCCTTCTCTATTGAAAGCATGCCCAGTGGTTATAAAGAAAATACAGACACAGTAACTGAGGGTTCTTCTGGGAGAGGTGCAGCCCCCTCCCCAGGTCATGAAGCACCCTATGCTCTGGCCCTATACTCAGGCTGAGCTGGTGGATTTGGGCTCCCAATTTTGGCAGAAGCCCTCAGAGTCAACATCAGCTTTGCTCCTGTGTCTTTGGGATATTGGGGGGGATGGAATTGTTTCATCTGAATCAGATGGAATGGCTGGCTTTCCTGGCAGTTCATCCTTCCTTGAGGCAGCGATTACAAAATGCACCTCAGACCTCAGGAAATCACTCCCCTCTCAATTGGCTTATGGCTGAATTTTGTGCTGCGTGGCCCAAACAGGGTGATTTACCATCCTCCTCTGGTAGATGGCAGATGTATGCTGAGCTCCAACAGATGGTAAAGGAGCTAGGCGTGAAAAATTCCATCTATAGTCCAGAGAATTACGGCCCAGATGAGGAGCCTTTTACTGCAGGGATGAGAAACGTGCTTCAAATGGCTCCCACATCCCTCTCTGGGCCACTAGTGGCCATTCTTGGCCCTCAGGGCAGCCCATAAGTGAGATTACCCATATGGTAGCAGACTTGGGAGAGGCTGAAGCAATGAGAGCATGGAAAGAAAGAAGTTATGCTACTCAGAGGAAGAATTTAAAGGGCCCCATGAAGGTTATAAGGACCCAGATGTCAGTTGATTTAAAAGGGGCAGGAGCAGACAGAAGGAAATTAGATGGGAAGTCAAATAGAATCTTACTGGAGCTATGGCAACAACTGAAACTGGTGTAGCAGTCCCAGCCACAAATAATGAAGAGGCAGAGGCCAGAGACAGAGCCACAATCCTGCCTGTGTGTTTGCAAGACTTCCTGCTGGAGAGTGAGCCAACATCACCTGAACCCACACAGGAAGATGACTGGAGGATACGGTTTGATTGAGGGGGAGGTCGAGTACCTGCCCTGAGGGAATAGCAGGGTGCGGAGGCCACATGTTGAAATATCTATCCATTGATCCCCAGTGAACATACAATGTGTCCTGGCTCTGGTAGACACAGGAGCTGAATGTTCACTGATTTATGGCAACCCTGAGCAGTTTCCCAGGACCCCTGCTATTATAGATGGATACAGGGTTAAGGCTATAAGAGTGAAACAATCCCAGATCTTTTTGGGAATAGGGTGTTTACCCCCAAAGGAATATACTGTGCATATTTCTCCTATCACTGAATATATTTTGGGGATAGATATCCTGCAGGCCAATGGTTGCAGATCACTGCAGGTGAGTTCAGACTTAAGATAGTGTGGTGAAGGCAATTCTGAGGGGACATGCTAAGCACCTGCCCATAGCTTTGCCTGTGCCTCAACAGGTGACTAATACCAAACAGTACAAATTGCCAGGGGGGCATAAAGAAATTGGAGAAACCCTCCAGGAACTGGAAAAGGTGGGTATTGTAAGCCCACCCATAGTCCTTTCCATTCCACAGTGTGGCCAGTAAAAAAGCCAGTGGCTTCTGGCATATGACTGTGGATTGCAGAGAACTGAATAAAGTCATGCCCTGTATGCATGCTGCCATCCCTTCTATTGCAGACCTGATGGACAGCCTCAGTCACGAACTAAGAACATATGATCATGTTGTAGATCTTGCTAATGCCTTCTTTTCCAATGACATAGAACAGGAAAGTCAGGAACAGTTTACCTTCATGTGGAAAGGATGACAATGGACTTTCACTGTCCTTCCAAAGGGATACCTCACAGTCCCACCATTTGTCACGGACTTTTAGCCCAGGACTTGTCAGCATGGAAGGAACCACGATATCATGTCTGATTCTCTTTCAGATCTAGAAGGTGCAGCTCCTAGATGGGCTGGGAACAGCACCAAAGTTCAGGAATCTGCTTGTCAGTCAAATTCTTGGGGATCGTCTGATCGGGTAGGACTAAAGTTATACCAGAAGCAGTCATAGGTAAAGTCCAGGCCTTTCCTACCCCTACAACTGTGGCACTGTTACAGGAGTTTTGGGGGTCTTTTAGGCTACTGGAGAGTGTTTCATCCCACACCTGGCACAAATTCTGAAACCCTTATACCGTTTGGTATGAAAGGGTGTCAGGTGGGACTGGGATGAGACATGTGCATCTGCCTTTACTACAACAAAATGGCAGTCAAGGCCATGTAGGCCTTGAGTGCAATAGACTAATCAAGGCCTGTGAGTTGGATGTTCACGTAACTAAAGACAGTTAATTATGGATGGGCCTCTGGCAGTGGCTTGAACGAACTCACCAAACTTGGATTCTGGTCGCAACTCTAGAAAGGAGCAGAGGTACAATCCACCTTAATAGAGAAACAACTAGCTGCCGTGTGTCATACTTTGCTGGCTACAGAACCCATTACTGGAATGGCTTCAATAAAGGTAATAACCACCTATCCCTTCGTGGAGTGGGTATGAGACTGAACCCAAAAGCCATGGAGTGGTGTGGCACAGACACCTACACTGGCCAAGTGAGGTATGCACCTACAGCAGCATAGTGCCCTCTCTACTAGCCCCTTGAGTGAAGAACTCCCAATGCTTTTTGGAGCCAGTGACATACACTGGTGAAAGGCAGGAAGAATTTACTTTAGAGCCATTAGCAGCAGAGAGTCCCTATTGGGAGGGAAGAGCCCCTATACTCAAAGATGCATAGTACACAGATGGCTCCAGCCTTGGGCAGCCCCCAAAATGGAGGGCCATAGCTTTCCATCCTAAGACAGACAATACAGATGGAAGATGGCGAGGAAAGAGCAGTCAGTGGGCAGAGTTGCAGGCAGTATGGCTCATGATCACTCAGGAGCCTTCCTCAGTAGTTGTCTGCACTGACAGCTGGGCCGTCTATTGAGACTTGACGCTGTGGCTACTGACATGGTACCATGCCAACTGGTTGGTTGGTCACTGACCACTTTAGGGGCAAGAATTGCGGCAAGACTTGTGGGCCTGTGGTCAAACTAAAACAGTTACAGTATATCGTGGGACAGGTCATATGCCACTGGCATCCCCAGGAAATGATGAAGCAGATGAATTGGTCCAGGTACACTGGCTAGAAGGAAAGCCTGCCTCTGATGTGGCCCAATGATTACACCCACATTTGTTGCATGCAGGGCAAAAGACAATGTGGGCTGTAGCCTGTCAGTGGGGCTTGCCTTTGACATTTGAAGAAGTCAGCAGAGCCCGGCAGGAGTGCATCATATGCCCTAAAAGGTACTTAGGTCAAGTTCCACAGCACCGTGGGACAATAGCTAAGGGGCTCAGAACCCTTGGTAAGTGGCAGATAGACTATATTGGGCCTCTGCCTGTGTCAGAAGGATACCAATATTCCATGACTTGTGTGGACATAGCTACTGGATTTCTGGTTACTTATCCTATTGGAGTGACTATGGAACATTCTTGGGGTGAAAGGTTTATTACCCAGCTTCTTCTCCCGGCAATAGGTCAATGTTGCGCAGACCAATAGATGACAAAAAGAGGCCTGGAGAGTCTCTTTGCAGCCTATGGCTGGCCACAGGTAATTAAGAGTGATCAAGGCACCCACTTTACTGGACGTGCACTGTAAGGATGGGTGCAATAGTTGAGAATCAAATGGAAGTTTCATGTGCCATACAATCCTAATGCAGCAGGCATGATAGAGAGGCACAATGGCTTGTTAAAATCCAGACTAAAGTCAGATACCAATAGTCTGCAGGTGGTCAGTCTGCTTATGGACTGTGCTATGGCATTTGAACAAGTAACTCTGAAAGGGAGCACTGAGCCCTATAGACATGCTAATGCATATTGCTGCCTTCCCTATTCAACTACAAGTACAAATCAAGGAGGAATCATTGAAACTGAGGTTTCATCACCAGAATATTATATTGCTGCCAACTGCACTAAACCCTGGAGACTCCATTGAGTGGATGTGGCCTTGGACATTTTGACACATGGCTGGCCCTCCTGGCACCTTGGGGACAAGGCCTGGAAGCTGGCCTCCTGTGTATTCCTGGAGTAACAGCAGAGTGGCCCCCAAAGATCACAGTAGTATATTCTAAATGGCCAGAAGGTAGGAGCATCTTACTGGGGAATTTCATTTTATCATTATGGTCAGTGCATGCACCTCCAGTAGCACTATATATAGGCCCCTCAGTAACCCCCATGGGGAGAGGAGTAAAGGTATGGTATACTAGACCTGGACAGGACCCCCTGCCTGTCACAGTCCTATCACAGGACTACTCTCTTACATGCATCCTACCTGATGGGCAAGATTTGCCTATGTTTGTGTAATTAAACCATGTGCTTATCACCCTTAAGGTCTTTGAGGGTTAGGTATACACCATAGCAAAAAACTGCTACTTGCTGGGATGCATGGAGCTCCCTATCAGTACTACTACTAAGTGTAAGTCATGAATTCATCTGAGTAGAACTGGTTTTGAATATAGCTGGAGTAACTTCCTCAAGCTTAAGGATAATTATAATTTTTGTTACCTTGTCTTGTCAGTGGGTTTCAGCCTCGGGCAAGTTCACTCTGGATTCAGTGAGACTGAGGAGTGACTATGGAACATTCGTGGGGTGAAAGGTTTATTACCCAGCTTGTTCTCCCAGCAATAGGTCAAACACTAGAATTACATCTGCATCCAACAGTCTGCAGGTCTGTGATCCTTCATATCTGCTCCACCTAGAGCACTGGGCAGAGCTCTTTATCTAGAGTCAATAACAACATATTGGGATGGGATTAAAGATGGCAGCATGAGAGGTGAGACACAGGCTTCCTCCTAAAATCGCATATAATACGAAAATATAATTAATACAACTAATCCTGAAAGAGCAACAGGAAAGAGGACTGCACCAGACTGCATACACCTGGAGAAAAGAGCGGACCTCACAGAACAGGGTAACATTCCAAAGCTGTGGCCCGGCAGAACCCAAGCCCTTCCCCACCCCAGCTAACAGGCAGGAGGAAGAGAAACTGAGCAGGGAGGGAGTGGAGGCCTGGGACTGCTGAATACCTAACTCTGGAGATCTGCTCTGGGAGCATAAACCTACAATTCATGCTACTTGCATGATACTCTCATGATTAAAGGGTTGTAAAGCTAAGACAGGCAGAATTCCTGGAGAGACTGAGATTCCAGCCACTTGTGGAAAGCAGGGATCCACATCCAGCTGCTCTGGGACAAAAGAAAGAAGGGCAGTCTGAGAGACTTCCTAACAAGGAAGCCCTTAGCAAGAGGGATGCTAAAGGGGCAAGGACTGCACAGAGCTTACTGCTCAGGAGATAGGACAGGTAGACAAAATTATCCTGGTGCACTCTGCCCAGCAGGTTCGGAGCTTTGCCATATAGATTCTCATATTTAAGGAAGAAAAAGAAATCTTCCTCCTTAGATGATCTTCAGGTGCTACAGCTCCCTGGCTGGCTACACAACTTCAAGGACCCCTTCCGTGATACACAGCCTACTGGGCCTTTCTCTCGGCCAGCCCCACCTGGCTTGCAAACCGGCAAACCCTACACTGGCATTAGGCCAGCCAGAGGGAAGATCTGTCTACAGCAACTACAAATGCAAAGCATAGAGGCTTATACTTGTGTGCTCAGCCCACTGGTTCAGGCAGTGGAGACACACATAGCAGCTGGGTAGCAGGAAACAGCTCTTTCCTCTCCTCAGGCACCAATACCACTCCCCTGTGACCCCTGACATGGCTTCAGGGACTGAGCAGCTCCAAGGAGTAGAGCTTCTGGGCACTAGAGGGCACCATATACAAATATGAAACGCCAAAGGTACCTGGTTCAGAGTAAAATTATTAATACAACTCCTGAGAAAGATTTAAATGACATTGACCTCATGATTCTTCCTGAAAGGGAGTTCAAAATAAAAATCATTAACATGCTCATGGAGGTACGGAAAGATATTCAAGAACTCAAGAATGAATTCTGGTTGGAGATCCAATCATTGAAGAACACAATGGGGCGTATTAAAAGCAGGTTGGATATGGTGGAGGAGACTATAAATGAAATAGAAACTAGAGAACAGGAATACAAAGAAGCTGAGGCACAGAGAGAAAAAAGGATCTCTAAGAATGACAGAATATTGAGAGAACTGTGTGACCAATCCAAACAGAACAATATTTGCAATTATAGGGGTACCAGAAGAAGAAGAAGAGAGAGAAAGGGATAGAAAGTGTCTTTGAGGAGGTAATTGCTGAAAACTTCCCCAATCTGGGGAAGGAGATAGTCTCTCAGGCCATGGAGATGTGCAGATCTCCCAACACAAGGGACCCAAGGAAGAAAACACCAAGACATACAGTAATTAAAATGGCAAAGATCGAGGATAAGGATAGACAATTAAAAGCAGCCAGAGAGAGAAATAAGATCACATACAAAGGAAAGCCCATCAGGCTATCATCAGACTTCTCAACAGAAACCGTACAGGTCAGAAGCAAGTGGCATGGTGTATTTAATGCAATGAAGCAGAAGGGCCTTGAACCAAGATTGCTTTATCCAGCAAGATTATCATTTAAATCTGAGGAGGGATTAAACAATTTCCAGATAAGCAAAAGCTGAGAGAATTTACCTCCGACAAACCATCTCTACAATGTATTTTGGAGGGACTGCTATAGATGGAAGTGTTCTTAAGGTTTAATAGCTGTCACCAGAGGTAATAAAACCACAGTAAAGAAAGTAGAACAGCTAATTACTAAGCAAATGCAAAAATTAAAATAACTATCTCCAAAGTCAATCAGGGGATATACAAAGAGTACAGAATATGATACCTAATATGTAAAGAATGGAGGAGGAAGAAAAAGGAGGAGAAAAAAATAACCTTTAGATTGTGTTTGTAATAGCATATTAAGTGAGTTAAGTAGACTCTTAGAGAGTAAGGAAGTTAACCTAGAACCTTTGGTAACCACAAATCTAAAGTCTGCAATGGCAATAAGTACATACCTATCAATAATTACCCTAAATGTAAATGGTCTGAATGCACAAATCAAAAGACATGGAGTCACTGAATGGATAAAAAAGCAAGACCCATCTATATGCTGCCTACAAGAGACTCACTTTAAACCCAAAGACATATGCAGACTAAAAGTGAAGGGGTGGAAAAAGATATTTCATGCAACTAATAGGGAGAGAAAAGCAGGAGCTGCAGTACTTGTATCAGACAAAATAGACTTCAAAACAAAGAAAGTCACAAGAGACAAAGCAGGACATTACATAATGATAAAAGGGTCAATCCAACAAGGAGATATAACCATTATAAATACCTAGGCGCCCAACACAGGATCACCTACATATGTGAAACAAATACTAACAGAATTAAAAGGGGAAATAGAACGCAATGCATTCATTCCAGGAGACTTCAACACTCCACTCACTCTGAAGGACAGATCAACCAGACAGAAAATAAGTAAGGAGACAGAGGCACTGAACAACACAATAGAACAGATGGACCTAACCGACATCTAGAGAACTCTACACCCAAAAGCAGCAGAATACGCATTCTTCTCAAGTGCACATGGAACATTTTCAAGAATAGATCGTATACTAGGCCACAAAAAGAGCCGTGGCAAATTCAAAACGATTGAAATTGTACCAGTTTCTCAGACCACAAAGGTATGAAACTAGAAATAAATTATGCAAAGAAAATGAAAAATCCCTAAATAACCAATGGATCAATGACCAAATAAAAACAGAGGTCAAGCAATACATGGAGACAAATGACAACAAGAATTCAACACTGCAAAGTCTGTGGAATGCAGCGAAGTCCATGTTAAAAGGATATTGCAATACAGACCTACCTCAGGAAAGAAGAAAAATCCTATATGAGCAGTCTAAACTCACAATTAACGAAACTAGAAAAAGAAGAACAAATGAGGCCCAAAGTCAGTCAAAGGAGGGACATAATAAAGATTAGAGCAGAAATATATAAATCGAGAAGTATAAAACAATAGAAAGAATCAATGAAAGCAGGAGCTGTTTCTTCGAGAAAATTAATAAAATAGATAAACCCCTAGCCAGACTTATCAAGAAAAAAAGAGAGTCTATACACAGAATCAGAAATGAGAAAGGTAAAATCACTAAGGACAGCACAGAAACACAAAGAATTATTAGAGAATACTGTGGAAAATTATATGCTAACACACTGAATAACCTAGAAGAAATGGACAACTTTCTAGAAAAATACAATCTTCCAAGGCTAACCCAGAAAAAAAACAGAAAATCTGAGAAGACCAATTACCAGCAAAGAAATTGAACTGGTAATCAAAAACGTCCCTAAGAACAAAATGCCTGGACGAGATGGCTTCACTGCTGAATTTTATCAAACATTTAGTGAAGACCTAATACCCATCCTCCTTAAAGTTTTCCAGAGTAGAAGAAGAGGGATTCCAAACTCATTCTATGAGGTCAGCATCACTCTAATACCAAAACCAGGCAAAGACACCACGAAAAAAAGAAAATTACAGACCAATATCCCTGATGAACATAGATGCAAAAATACTCAACAAAATATTAGCAAACTGAATTAACAAATACATCAAAAATATCACCCATCATGATCAAGTAGAATTTATTCCAGGGATGCAAGAATGGTACAACATTCGAAAATCCATCAACATCATCCACCACATCAACAAAAAGAAGGGAAAAAACCACATGATCATCTCCATAGATGCTGAAAAAGCATTCGACAAAATTCAACATCCATTCATGACAAAAATTCTCAACAAAATGGTATAGAGGGCAAGTGCCTCAACATAATAAAGGCCATATATGACAAACCCACAGCCAACATTATACTTAACAGTGAGAAGCTGAAACCTTTTCCTTTAAGATTGGGAACAAGACAAGGATGCCCACTCTTCCCACTTCTATTCAACATAGGACTGGAGGTCCTAGCCACAGCAATCAGACAACACAAAGAAATAAAAGGCATCCAGATTGGCAAGGAAGAAGTTAAACTGTCCCTGTTTGCCAATGACATGATATTGTACATTAAAAAATCCTAAAGAATCAACTCCAAAACTACTAGATCTAATATCTGAATTTAGCAAAGTTGCGGGATACAAAATTGATACACAGAAATCTGTGGCATTCCTATACACTAACAATGAACTAGCAGAGAGAGAAATCAGGAAAACAATTCCATTCGCAGTTGCATCAAAAAGAATAAAATACCTAGGAATCCCATGCTCTTAGCTAGGAAGAATTAATATTGTCAAAATGGCCATTCTGCCTAAAGCAATCTACACATTCAATGCAATCCCTATCAAATTACCAACAGCATTCTTCAATGAACTAGAGCAAATACTTCTAAAATTCATATGGAACCACAAAAGACCCCAAATAGCCAAAGCAATCCTGAGAAGGAAGAATAAAGTGGGGGGAATTACATTCCCTGACTTCAAGCTCTACTACAAAGCCACAGTAATCAAGACAATTTGGTACTGGCACAAGAACAGACCCATAGACCAATGGAACTGACTAGAGAGCCCAGATATAAACCCAAGCATATATGGTCATTTAATACACGATAAAGGAGCCATGGATACACAAAGGGGAAATGATAGCCTCTTCAACAGTTGGTGTTGGCAAAACTGGACAGCTACATGTAAGAGAATGAAACTGGATTACTGTCTAACCCCATACACAAAAGTAAACTCCAAAGACCTGAATGTAAGTCATGAAACCATAAAACTCTTAGAAAAAAATAGGCAAAAAGCAACTTCTTCATGAACATGTATCCCCAGGCAAGGGAAACAAAAGCAAAAATGAATGAATGGGACTGTATCAAACTAAAAAGCTTCTGTACAGCAAGGGATACCATCAGTAAAACAAAAAGATTTCCTACAGTATGGGAGAATATATTCATAAATGACATATCCGACAAAGTGTTGATAGCCAAGTTATATAAAGACCTCATGCACCTCAACAAAAAGCAAATAAGCCAATTAAAAAATGGGCAGAGGACCTGAACAGACACTTCTCCAAAGAAGAAATCCGATAGCCAACAGGCGCATGAAAAGATGCTCCACATCGCTAATCATCAGAGAAATGCAGATTAAAACCACAATGAGATATCATCTCACACCAGTGAGGATGGCCAACATCCAAAACACAAACAACAACAAATGTTGGCGAGGATGTGGAGAAAAGGGAACCCTCCTACACTGCTGGTGGGACTGCAAATTAGTTCAACCATTGTGGAAAGCAGTATGGAGGTTCCTCAAAAAACTCAAAATAGAACTACCATTTGACCCAGGAATTCCACTCCTAGGAATTTACCCTAAGAATGCAGCAGCCCAGTTTGAAAAAGACATATGCACCCCTATGTTTATCGCAGCACTATTTACAATAGCCAAGAAATGGAAGCAACCTAAGTGTCCATCAGTATTTGAATGGATAAAGAAGATGTGGTACATATACACAATGGAATATTATTCAGCCATAAGAAGAAAACAAATCCTACCCTTTGCAACAACATGGATGGAGCTAGAGGGTATTATGCTCAGTGAAATAAGCCAGGCAGAGAAACACAAGTATCAAATGATTTCACTCATATGTGGAGTATAAGAACAAAGGAAAAACTGAAGGAACAAAACAGCAGCAGACTCACAGAACCCAAAAATGGATTAACAGTTACCAAAGGGAAAGGGACTAGGGAAGATGGGTGGGAAGGGAGGGATAAGGGGGAAAAAGGGCTATTACAATCAGCATACATAATGTAGCGGGTGTGGGGGTGGCATGGGAGGATACAGGGAAGGCAGTATATCGCAGAGAAGACAAGTAGTGATTCTATAACATCCTTCTACGGTGATGGACAGTGACTGCAATGGGATATATGATGGGGACTTGATAATAGGGGGAGTCTAGTAACCATAATATTGCTCATGTAATTGTATATTAATTAAAAAAAACTAGGGATATACCTAACCAACGAAGTGAAAGACCTAAACTCTGAAAACTACAAGACAGTCATGAGAGAAATGAAAGAAAATACCAATAAATAGAAACACATCCCATGCTCATGAATAGAAAGAATTAATATTGTCAAAATGGTCATCCTGCCTAAAGCAATCTACAGATTCAATGCAATTCCTATCAAAATACCAACAGCATTGTTCAACAAACTATAGCAAATCATTCTAAAATTCATATGGAACCACAAAAGACCCCGAATAGCCAAAACAATCCTGAGAAGGAAGAATAAAGCTGGGGGGATTATGCTACCCAACTTCAAGCTCTACTACAAAGCCACAGTACTCAAGACAATATGGTACTGGCACAAGAACAGACCCATAGACCAATGGAACAGACTAGAAGCCCTGATAAAAACCCAACGATATATGGTCAATTAATATATGATAAAGGAGCCGTGGACATACAATGGGGAAATGACAGCCTCTTTAACAGTTGGTGTTGGCAAAACTGGGCAGCTCCATGCAAGAGAATGAAACTGGATTATTGTTTAACCCTATACACAAAAGTAAACTCAAAATGGACCAAGGACCTGAATGTAAGTCATGAAACCATAAAACTCTTAGAAGACAACATATGCAAAAATCTCCTGAATATAAGCATGAGCAACTTCTTCCTGAACGCATCTTCTCAAGCAAGGGATACAAAAGCAAAAATGAACTCATAGGACTACATCAAACTAAAAAGTTTCTGTGTGGCAAAGGACACCATCAACAGAACAAAAAGGCATCCTACACTATAGGAGAATATATTTGTAAATGACATATCTGACAAGGGGTTAACATCCAAAATATGTAAATAACTCACATGCCTCAACACCCAAAAAGCAAATAACCCAATTAAAAATTGGGCAGAGGATATGGAGAGACAGTTCTCCAAAGAAGAAATTCAGATGGCCAACAGACACATGAAAAGATGCTCCACATCACTAATCATCAGGGAAATGCAAATTAAAACCACAATGAGATATCACCTCACACCAATAAGGATGGCCAAACATCGAAAAGACCAAGAACAACAAATGCTGGCAAGGATGTGGAGAAAGGGAAACCCTCCTACACTCCTGGTGGGAATGTAAGCTAGTTCAACCATTGTGGAAAGCAATATGGAGGTTCCTCCAAAAACTAAAAATAGAAATACATTTGAGCCGGGAATCCCACTCCTTGGAATTTACCCAAAGAATACAACTTGTCAGATTCAAAAAGACATATGCACCCCTATGTTTATTGCAGCACTTTTTACAATAGCCAAGATATAGAAGCAACCTAAGTGTCCATCAGTAGATGAACTGATAAAGAGGTGGTACATATACTCAATGGAATACTATTCAGCCATAAGAAACAAATCCTACTATTTGCAACAATATGGATGGAGCTGGAGGATATTATGCTCAGTGAAATAAGCCAGGTGGAGAAAGACAAGTGCCACATGATTTCCCTTATTTGTTGAGTATATTAACGAAGCAAAACTGAAGGAACAAAATAGCAGCAGACTCAGAGACTCCAAGAAGGAACTAGTAGTTACCAAAGGGGAGGGGTGTGGGAGGGCGAGTGGGAAGGGTGGGAGAAGGGGATTGAGGGGTATTTTGTTTAGAACATGGTGTGGGGCATCACAGGGAAAACATGTAGCCCAGAGAAGGCAAATAGTGAATCTGTGGCATCTTACTACACCCAAGGACAGTGACTGCGTTGGGGTATGGGTGGGGACTTGATAATATGGGTAAGTTGAGTAACCACATTGTTTTTCATGTGAGACCTTCATAAGAGTGTATATCAATAATACCTTAATTAAAAAATAATAATTTAAAATATATAAATGAATAAATAAATACCTTAATTAAAAAAACCATATTGCCCACATGTGTAGTGAGCTAGCTGACCAGGGGTAAGTGAGTATCCTGGCCATAGGAACCTTCACTTTATCCACACTTCACCCCTCCAGGATTCTCACCTCTCAATCTATGTGCCCTCAATCTTATGCAGTGGTCCCTGTGTGAGGAAGCTGGAACATTGTTTCTGGCTTCTGCTTCATCCTCAGCAGCTGGAACCACTGCTCAGGTCTCGGTTGTTGCCACAGCTCCAGTAAGATTCTATTTGACTTTTCATGCAATTTCTTTCTGTCTCTTCTTGCCTTTATCAAATCAACCCATGAGGACTTTAAAAATCTTCCTTTGAGAAACAGACCGTATTTCCTTTTGTGCTTTCATTGCTTGAGCCTGAGGATAGAAGCAGAGCATGGAGTGCTCCACGGCCTCTGGAGGGGGCCGCACCTCTCCTGGAAGAACACGTGGTTCCCACTTTCGGTTTTCCACCAGTCCTCAACCAGGTGGGGTTTCAACCAAGGAGGGGCTGATGCCTGCAGCACCACAGGGCCTCCACCCCCCACCTGTTTGTCAAACCTCTGCTCCTCCATTTCTGGGGCTGCCAGTTCCACTACATCCTTCATCTGCCCCACGGCACCTGGAAGCCTGCACTCTCATGCTGCTGCTTCTCGGGCCACTGCTTCTTGGGCTGCTGCTCCTTCTCATACTGCTTCCCCTCGGGCTACCACAACCTTTACCATCTCCACAGTACCTTGTAGTGATGCCATTTCAGTCACTAACAAATTGTTTACCTCCTCAATGGCACCTCGCAGCCAGTGTTTTGTGCTCCCTCCTCTTGTGTCAATGCCATTTCATTCTTCAATGAATCCATGGCAGTTCGTAGCTCACACTCTTGTGCTACCATTTCTTGTGTCTCTTTCAGGAGCATGTTTTTCTCATCTGCAGACTTTTTAATACTGTGAGAAGCAGCCAACCCACAGTTGCCGCTGCCTCACAGGCACTCTTGTTTCTCAAAGGGCCACCCCCTACTGCCTCAGGTATCACCTCCACCTGCGTCCAGTCCTGGGGTTGGGTCCAGCCCTCTAGGAGGCAAGCCACCTCAGATCACATACCCATTGGGGAACAATCGACTGTCTCCCCATTCACAGGGGCAGCCTACTGGAGCACCCCTCCCATAAGGGCAGCCTGTCTTTTTCCTTGGTCAACAGTGAATCCTGCCAATGTTGCCAATTGTTTTGCCAATGGCTTTCAGCCCCGGGCAAGTTCACTATGGATTCAGTGAGACCGAGGAATGACAATGGAATGTTCTTGGGGTGAAAGGGTTTATTACTCAGCTTGTTCTCCCAGTGATAGGTTGAGCACTAGAATTACATCTGCATCCAACAGTCTGCAGGTCTGTAATCCACCTTTGTCTGCCTCCGCCTCCACCCAGAGCACTAGGCAAAGCTCTTTGTGTAGAGTCAATAACAATGTATTGCCCACATGTGTGTGGTGAGCTAGCCCACCAGGGCCAGGTGAGAATCCTGGCCATAGGAACCTTCACTTTATCCACATACCTGTATCAAAATTTTGTTGTGTCATAATTTTTGTTATTATCTCTATGTTGTTGTTCTCCTCTGTTGCTGTTGTGGAATCTGGTTACAATGCTTCAGCTTTCTTGCACAGGGATGACTGCAGGAGATTGAGAGCATGTAGATTGTGAGGCGAGAATCCTGGAGAGATGGAGTGTGGGGAAAAATAGAAGTTCCTATGGCCAGGATCATCACCTGAACCTAAACTATTTGATGTAACTGACTTACTGCTAGGCTACTGCTTCCACACCCATAGGCCATAAGCTATTATTGACTGAGTCGCCATATAAAGAGCTCTGCCCAGAACAAAGCCGGGTAATAAACCCTTTTACCCCAAGAACATTCCATTGTCATTCTTCGGTCCCAATGAATCCATAGTGAATTTGCCCAGGGTTGAAACCCATTTGCAAGACAATATTTCAAATACCAACTTAGTAAACATTTTCCTTATTGTGGTAAAATATACATAAAAGTTACCATTTTAACCATTTATAATGTACAATTTAGTGGCATTAAGTACATTCACAATTTTGTGCAATCATCACCATTATCCATTTCCAGAACTTTTTCAACATCCCAAATAGAAACTCTGTGCTTATGAAATATTAACTCCCTCTCTTCTCCTCCCAGCCCCTGGTAACTTCTACTCTACTTTCCATGTCTATGAGTTTGACTACTCGAGGTACCACATATAAGTGGACTCATATGATATCTGTACTTTTGTGTCTGGCTAAGTTCGCTTAGCATAATGTTTTCAGGGTTCATTTATGTTGTAGCAAATACTAAAATCTCATTCTTTTTTAAAAAGTGATTAATTTCTATTGTTTGTATACTACATTTTGTTTATCTATTAATCTATTGATAGACATAGTAAACTGTAAATTTTAAACTGTATGAGAGACATGATAAAAATAGTGTTTGAGGAGGACTATTCTGACAGCTATGTTTTTCCAAATCAGATCTCAGGATATATGATTTATGGTTTTCTTTTTTCAAATTTGTGAACTTAATTATTTGAACAGTTTCAGAAAGTTATAAAAAATAAAATGCAGCCTTATATTTAATGAATCATTAGCACTAAAAGGGAAAAGTACATGTAATAGAAATGCTTAGAAAATCAAAAGTTGCAGATTTTGTGAATGAGAGTTGGGAAAGATAAGAATCTTTCTTAATTCCAAACCACAGCAAAGTAAATAAAGCCAAACCAATTCTAGTTTTTTTTCCCAAGTCCAAGAACTCAGCCCAACCTTTGGCTGGCAGGTCACACCCCCTGCACAAGACTTTCCTAATAAGCAATCTGACAGTTCCTACCCTGGTGCAGCTGAGATGGAGCTGCTGGGAATCACTACTCTTGCTCTTATGATTTGTGTCACTTGCCTGCTTTTCCTTTTTGTGTGGAAGAAAAGTGACAAAGGCAGAAGGCTCCCTCCCCCCTGGCCCAACTCCCCTGCTATCAATGGAAATATGATGCAGCTAAACCTCAAGGACATTCCTTCATCTCTTACCAAGGTAAGGGGACTTCATTCTGGATCAAGCCATCTCCAAGTGAGTAACCATATTCCAGCTCTTCGGGTCATTGTCAATATTTTAGTTTTGTGTGTCTGTTTCTGTATTACAAGACAGATATCCTCTTTCTTTTTGGACTGGATCACTTTAGGGCAGGTAGTGTGTATCAACCTAATCTGAGCTATAGGTTGAATTCTAGTGAATGAGAAAATTCTGAGATCAGAACATATTTTAATTAAAGGCTTCCACTCCCCTCAGCATATAACACCAAAAGACAAGCCCAGCAAATATAAAAATGTAATAAATCTCCTTTATTATTATTATTATTATTACTGTTTTATATTTAATGATCTCTGGGATCATTGTGATATTTTGTGATCCTCCTTCTAAAATGTGATCTCCACTCCTTCCCCAGCATCTTGCTTTGGCACAGTCCAGCTCTGCTACCCTGACTAAAATTCATTCCTTTGGAAATAGTTTTTGGGGAAAAGGTATTACCTCCATGAGTTCACTGTGCCACAATATATTCTCTCAACCTAAATATCCATTGATAGGTGGATAAAGAAACTGTGATACACACACACACACACACACACACACACACACACACACAGGAATATTATTTAGCCTTAAAAAAGAAACTCCTTTTTCTTTACAACAACATAGATGACTCTGGAGGACATTATCCTAATAAGTGATATAACCTGGACACAAAAGGACAAATATTGCATGATCTCACAAGGGAATCTAAATTAGTCAAACTTGCAGAAATAAAGAATAAAATGTTGGTTGCCAGAGGCTGAGGGGTGGGAGAAATGGGGTGGTGTTGGTCCAGTTTGCTATAAAGTGAAATGTCATGTCACAACTGCCAAAAGGGAAGAATCTAGTGCACAAGTTGGGGGATTGGGCCTTTTTCTTAGGTGCATGGTAAGTCATTTATTAACAGAAAACCACATACACTGACATAGATTCAGGTAAATGAGTAAATGCTATAGTAAAAGCATAAAAAACACCCCGTTTTGATCATTGCTATCATCTCTGTGAAATAGGGAGCAAAGACATCAGCTGAGGGTCAGGTAGAGAAAGGAGCTGGCAGTTTGTACCCCAAAAGAGATACTCTCATTCAGAGGGACAAAGGAAGCAAGTTCTTTTCTGGGTCTGAGAAAAGATACAAAGTGGCAAAATTCTCCACTATTCAAGTCCAAGTAGAAGAGAAAAAGGCAGAAAGAAAAAAAAATAGGTGGCAAATTCAGTAAGTTTGGCTTCATAGAAATAATTATTATAAATAAAAAATAGGAGATCATAACATACAAATGGATTTTTAAATGTAATTTTATTTTGCAGCCATTTATTTAGAATTTGAACATGTTCCCATTCCATTATATATCCCCCTATAACTAATTTCAAATGGCTGCTCTGAAATGCTCTGGATGTAAGATAAGTTTGAAAGCCAACCCCCAATGCTGGTTGTTTCAGTACTCTATTTTTCCTCTTGGAACAATGCTATCATAAATACGTAGATTTCATCCTATTTTATACCTGCTTAGTGAGCTCTTCTCCAAGCCCTGATCCTGGCTGCTTCCTTCTCATCTGTAGTTTTACCCTAAATGTTAACTCCTCATAGATTCCTGACCTCTCTGTTTTATTAAGTTCCCCATCATCCAACACAGTGCGCTCTTTATCACTGTCATGGAATTATGCTAAACCTGTATTGCAAATGTAGTTTGTTTGGCTGTTTACTACCTGTCACTTTTACTAGACTCTAGGTTCCCTGAGGGATCCTGGGATGTGCACAGGGTCTGTCATAGTAAAGGCACTTAGTAAATAATTGCTCAGTGGTTGCGTATGAAAGAAAGAATAAATCCATGACTATACCCCAGGTCAATTCCTAAAATGGAATTGATGAAGCAAAGGCTAAGCCACATGTAAATTATTACTTAATTTCTGCCCATGCCTCCAATGGAGAGATTTCACAGTAGCACTTATGCAACCACTTGCATCTCTTTCCAGCTGACCAAAGAGTATGGCCCTGTTTACACCCTGTACCTTGGATACTGTCCCCCTGTGGTCTTACATGGATATAAGGGTGAAGGAAGCTGAGACTGATCAGGGTGACAAATGTAGACGACATCTTCCAATTACTGAAGATACCCAAAAAGGATATGGTATGTTTCAAATCAAAATACAGGTTGATTTCCTTGGCAAAAAATAAATAAATCTGATAACAAACTTAATGAGTGTCTGTAATGCACCAAGCAAGTGATTAGGTGCCGCAATACTGCTGTGCAGTTCTGATGCCAACTACCTAGAGTCAGTGCAGACGCCATGGGTTGAGGGTATTGTCCCTAACAAGACTGCCCCACTTCAGACACCAGCCACAAGTTCAGGGGTTCCCAGGTCACCCACACTTTTGACCAACTGGCTAAAAATTCCTGAACAAGTTGATTACATGGGCTGTATGTGAGCTTTAAAATTAATTTTTAACTAAAGCTGAAGGCTACTGGGCTGGATTGAGCTTAAGAGGGGAAAAAATTATTGCTTAAGAAATTGTAGGTTTTACAGCTCTCAGAAGATTGGTTTCCAAACTTCCTATAAAATTCTTGTTACTGCTTCTTGTTTGCATATGATGGGAACAGATAATTCAGCTCTTCCTTTCCTAAACTTTCAATTCTGGAAAATGAGAAAGAGAAGACCCATTCACTGATATTTTAGTTTTCCTTCTGTATTAGTTTCCTAGGGCTGCCATACAAAGTACCAAAAATTGCATATAAACCTTACTACAACAGAACTCTTGCAGTTTTGGAAGCTAGAAGTCTGAGACCTATAAGTCAGTGAGGTTGGTTCCTTCTAAGAGTTGGAGGGAGAATCTGTTTCATCCCTGTCTCCTAGATTCTGGTGCTTTGCTGGCTTGTAGATGCTCTGCCTTCATCCTAATGTAGGCTGATGAAAGTTCTTGTTACAGTTGTCCTTTCCTTGCATTAGCTCAGCCCTTTGACCCTACCTTCACCTTCGCCTGTGCTCCCTGCAATGTGATACACTCCATCCTATTCAGTTAGCTCTTTTAGAATAAGAATGAGACTTTCTTCTCCCTGATGGGTTTGTTAACTGAAAAATTCAAGCAAATAAACTCTCCATAGAACAAGGTAAGGCCAAGGCTGCACCTGCACTTGTAGTTGATTTTATTGGTCCACTGGTAGCCAGCAGGCAGGTGAAGGGCTTTGAGTTTCCTGAGCTACACTGTGAGCAAAGTGACAATGTGAGTACTGGTACCTTCCCTCCACGTATGGCAAGTGAACGAGTGTGGTGTCTGTTGTCCCTGCATCTATGGAAGAGATGCTTGTGTCTATGGATTTACTCGCATGAAAGAAGACAGAATAGTCCCAGTTCTCTGTTTCTCTTAAGGCCCCTAAGTTCCCCTCCATGACTTCTGGGTTGGCCAAAGTTGGGTTGAGCAAGGAGGTGGGATGTGATGATCACCCTCCCTTTTCTTCTGCCTGGACACTGGAGGGAGGGATTCTGCACAAAGCATTATCAATAAGGCTTAATGGTATTAAATATTTCATTTTGGGAAAAGTGAAGGAACATCAAGAGTCCATGGACCATAATAACTCTCAAGACTGCAGTAGCTGTTTCCTTGGCAAGATGGAGCAGGCACTGGTGCCATGTCTTTCCCTGATAAGAGCTATAGTTCATCATTTCATAGAGGTGCCCGAAAGCATAATCACACCATGGAAGTAATTCTTGAGATTGTGGTATTTTATAGCAATGGTGTACACTGTTATCATTAGTAACATTCAAAAATAGTCCACAGCCCTTTTTTTCCTTTGCTTTACTTTTCCCACACGTGGACATTAGCCTTTAAATGTTCTTGATATATATTTTCTATATATACTGGTATGAAGAAATTGAGGGAAGAAAAATTTGAGTCAGAATTTTTAAAAATACGCTAATTTAAAAACCTCCAATTTAAAATCCAGTAGTTTTAAAAGCCCACCAAAAAATAATCAGCAATGAAAATAATTTCAATCTAGTGAAATTCAGAAGCTTGTATTAGCTTAACTGGTACTATACCATTAAACATTCATTTATTCAACAAATTCTTAATGTCAGATACTATGTCTAGGGTTGGGAATATACCAACAAAGAAAACTTAATCCCTATTATTTTTGATATAGTTATTTAAAAATAGGTCACTCAATGTTCTTAAGCCCTGGATTAATTTATTTTCCAAACACTTTGTAGCTCCCATGTAAAAATCTTTAAATTGAAATGTCCCATATCTACAAATAGAAATGCCATTAATAATGATGAGGGTCCCAGCAGATGGAGCTGGGAATGTCTAGGTTTGTGTAAGTTACAGAAACAGACCAGTCATGAACCAGTGATTTCTCTACATTGTGCTCACATGGAGCTTATCATCTGGTCTCTTTTATTAAATAAAATGATAAAAGAAGATACCCTTCACTGAGTATTTGTATATATGAGCTCTTATTGTTCTAAGAGCTTCCACCCATTAATTCTTAATCTTTATAATAACACTATGGGTATGTTCTATTTTTTTTAATCCCAGTTTCTTGGATGATGAAACTGAGTAAAGAAGTAAAGTAACTTGCCAAGGTCTCACATCTGTTCATTGACTAACCAGAGATTAATGTGGAAGGTTCAATTCCACCACCAATATTTTTATTCACCACACTACAGTGTACAAAATGGAGTCTATTACTAGTGAAAGGGTGTGATGTAACTCTCTGATAAGCCACTGCCTTCTTTTCAACTCATGTAGCCATTAACTCTAACATTTACAGGAGAAATACAACACGATCTGAATTTGACTGGAGAACTTGGCAACTTTTGGATCAAATTTCTTTTCAGCAAGAACAGAGATAACCGGGAGCATCCTAACATCCAGGCCCCTGCTCCTAATGAAGCACCCAGATTTGGAAGGTACAGCAAATATTCTGGTGATCAAATCAAAATAAGCACATGGCATTAGGTGAGGGTGGGCAGGTAACTGCTGACAGTGACTGCTTCACTTTCTCTGGGACATATATGTGGTTTTGCTTTTGTAACTCAGAATTTTATCTAATGATGCTGATAAGGAAGAGAGAACTCTTTCAGAACTCAAAGGTTTTCATTTAAGTTAAAAACAGAGTTGCTGTGAGAAGCTGAAAGCTTTTCCTTTAAGATCAGGAACAAGACAAGGATACCCATTCTCCCCACTTTTATTCAACATAGTACTGGAGGTCCTAGCCATGGCAATCAGACAACACAAAAAAATAAAAGGCATCCAGATTGATAAAGAAGAAGTTAAACTGTCATTGTTTGAAGATGACATGATATTATATGTAAAAAACCCTAAAGAATCCACCCCAAAACTGCTAAAACTAATAGCTGAATTCAGCAAAGTTGCAGGATACAAAATTAATACACAGAAATCTGCTGCATTCCTGTAGCAGAAAGAGAAATCAGGAAAACAATTCCACTCACAATTGCATCAAAGAGCATAAAACACCTAAGACTAAACCTAACCAAGGAGGTGAAAGACCTATACCCTGAAAACTATAAGACACTCATGAGAGAAATTAAAGAAGACACCAATAAATGGAAATACATCCCATGCTCATGGATAGGAAGAATTCATATTGTCAAAATGGCCATTCTGCCTAAAGCAATCTACAGATTCAATGCAATCCCTTTCAAAATACCAATGGCATTCTTCAATGAACTAGAAAAAATAGTTCTAAAATTCATATGGAACCACAAAAGGCCTCAAATAGCCAAAGAAATCCTGAGAAGGAAGGATAAAGCTGGGAGATTACACTCTCTACGTCAAGCGCTGCTACAAAGCCACAGTAATCAAGACAATTTGGTACTGGCATAAGAACAGACCCATAGACCAATGGAACAGACTAGAGAGCCCAGATATAAACCCAAGCATATATGGTCAATTAATATATAATAAAGGAGCCATGGATATACAATGGGGAAATGACAGCTTCTTCAACAACTTTTGTTGGCAAAACTGGACAGATATATGTAAGAGAATGAAACTGGATTATTGTTTAACTCCATACACAAAAGTAAACTCAAAATGGATCAAAGACCTGAATGTAAGTCACGAAACCATAAAACTCTTAGAAGAGGAAGTTCCAGGAAGATGGCGGCATGAGCAGGGCAGTGGAAATCTCCTCCCAAAACCATATATATTCATGAAAATACAACAAATACAACTATTCCTAAAAGAGAGACCAGAAGATACTGGACAGCACCCAGCCTGCATTTACACCCGAGAGGACTTGGCACCCCATGAGGCGGGTAAGATATGGAGCCGTGTCCCGGCAGGACCCGAGCACGCCCCCACTAAAGTGCACCGGCGGGAGGAGAGGATTCAGAGCTGGGAGGGAGTGGAAGTACAGGCCCGCAAAATAACCAACCCTAATGATCTGTGCCGGGAGCACTGACACACATCGTGTGGTGTATCGAAGATTGGAGAGACAGAGGGTGCAGGATCTGAGCCAGGGAACACATCGGGTCCTCACAGCTGGCTTCCCGGGACAAAAGAAAAGTGCGTGATTTTCTTAGCGGTCTTAAAGAGATAGGGGCCGAACGGAGGAGCAGGATCGTCCCAGCACACTCAGCCCAGCAGGCTGGGAGTCCTGGGGAATTTTGGACCCCTTGGCTGTTGACTGGGAAAAACTAGCCACACTGAGACATCCCACAGAGATCAGCAGCCTCCCATTCATTGCTGCCCCGGCCAGAGCTACAAAGGGCCCTGTGGAGTGGCATGGCCACGGCTGCGGAATAGTGAAGCAACAGCACCACCTACAATATCCTCACAGAATCTACTCCCGGTGGGCGTCTTTTGTTTGTTTTTCTCTTTTCTTTTCTTTCTCTTCTTTCTTTTTTTTTTCTTTCTTTTTTTAAAGTCCTAAAGATCCCAGCTGACATGCATGGCACCTACCAGCGACCACTTCTATTGCCATGAAAAGAAAGAGGAATATAGTATAAGCAAAGCTTATCCAGACCCAGACACCAGAGAGGGAGTCTGAAGGGATGGAAATGCACAATCTTCCTGAAAAAGAATTCAGAATAAAAGTCATAACCATACTGATGGATCTACAGAGAAATATGCAAGAGCAGAGGGAGGAAATGAGGGAAGTGAGGAAAGACAATGCAGAAATGAGATAAGCGATCGACGGGCTTAGAAGCAGACTGGATGAGATGCAAGAGACTTTAATGGAATAGAAATCAGAGAACAGGAATACAGAGAAGCTGAGGCAGAGAGAGATAAAAGGATCTCTAGGAATGAAAGAAAATATATTAAGAGAACTGTGTGACCAATCCAAACAGAACAATATTCACATTACAGGAGTACCAGAGGAAGAAGAGAGAGAAAAAGGGATAGAAAGTGTCCTTGAAGAAATAATTGCTGAAAACTTCCCCATGCTGGGGAAGGGAATAGTCTCGCAGTCCACAGAAGCCCACGGATCTCCCAACACAAGGGACCCAAGGAAGACAACACCAAGACACGTAATAATTAAAATGGCAAAGATCAAAGATAAAGACAGAGTATTAAAGGCAGCTAGAGAGAGAAAAAAAGATCACCTACAAAGGAAAACCCATCAGACTATCATCAGACTTCTCAACAGAAACCTTACAGGCCAGAAGAGAAATGGCATGATATATTTAACATAATAAAACAGAAGGGCCTTGAACCAAGATTATTG
Source organism: Smutsia gigantea (assembly GCA_032199065.1). Taxonomy (NCBI): domain Eukaryota; kingdom Metazoa; phylum Chordata; class Mammalia; order Pholidota; family Manidae; genus Smutsia; species Smutsia gigantea. The sequence goes on along the minus strand of JAVSCE010011383.1, from coordinate 109,106 downwards.
TATCCAGCACGATTATCATTTAAATATGACAGAGGGATTAAACAATTTCCAGACCAGCGAAAGCTGAGAGTTTGCCTCCCATAAACCACCTCTAGAGGATATCTTAAACAGACTGCTCTAGAGGGAAACACTCCTAAGGCTAAAAAGATGTCACCAGAGAAAATAAAATCATAGCAAAGAAAGCAGACCATCCAAATACCAACTAAAGGCAAAGAATAAAGCACCTAGTATAGAAAGAATGGAGGAGGAAGAATAAGAAGGGAGAGAAATAAAGAAACATCAGACTGTGTTTACAATAACTTAACAAGAAAGTTAAGTTAGATTGTCAGATAGTAAAGAAGCAACCCTTGAACCTTTGGTAACCACGAATCTAAAGCCAGCAATGGCAATAAGTACATATGTATCAATAATCACCCTAAATGTAAATGGACTGAATGCACCAATCAGAAGACACAGAGTAACAGAATGGATAAAAAAGCAAGACCCATCTATATGCTGCTTACAAGAGACCTCAAACCCAAAGATATACACAGACTAAAAGTGAAGGGATGGAAAAAGATATTTCATGCAAACAACAAGGACAAAAAAGCAGGTGTTGCAGTACTTGTATCAGACAAAATAGACTTCAAAACGAAGAAAGTAGCAAGAGATAAAGAAGGACATTACATAATGATAAGGGGGTCAGTCCAACAAGAGGATATAACCATTATAAATATATATGCACCCAACACACGAGCACCAGCATATGTGAAACAAATACTAACAGAATTAAAGGAGGAAATAGAAAGCAATGCATTCATTTTAGGAGACTTCAACACACCACTCACTCCAAAGGATAGATCAACCAGACAGAAAATAAGTAAAGACACAGAGGCACTGAACAACACACTAGAACAGATGGACCTAACAGACATCTACAGAACGCTACACCCAAAAGCAACAGGATACACATTCTTCTCAAGTGCACATGGAACATTTTCCAGAATAGACCACATACGAGGCCAGGCCACAAAAAGAACCTCAGTAATTTCAAAAATATTGAAATTCTACCAACCAACTTCTCAGATCACAAAGGTATAAAACTAGAGATAAATTTTAGGAAGAAAACAAAAAGGCTCACATATATATGGAGACTTAACAACATTATCCTAATTAATCAATGGGTTAACGACCAAATCAAAACCAAAGAATATATGGAGACTAATGACAACAACAACACAAAGCCACAACTTCTGTGGGACACAGCAAAGGCAGTTCTAAGAGGAAAGTATATTGCAATCCAGGCCTATTTAAAGAAGGAAGAACATCCCAAATGAATAGTCTTAAGACATAGTGACTGAAATTGGAAAAAGAAGAACAAATGAGGCCCAAAGTCACCAGAAGGAGGGACATAATAAAAATCAGAGAAGAAATAAATAAAATTGAGAAGAATAAAACAATAGAAAAAATCAATAAAACCAAGAGCTGGTTCTTTGAAAAAGTAAACATAATAGATAAACCCCTAGCCAGAGTCATTAAGAGAAAAAGAGAATCTACACACATAAACAGAATCAGAAATGAGAAAGGAAAAATAACAATAGACCCCACAGAAATACAAAGAATCATAAGAGAATATTATGAGAATCTATATGCTAACAAGCTGGAAAACATAGAAGAAATGGACAACTTCTTAGAAAAATACAACCTTCCAAGACTGACCGAGCAAGAAACAGAAAAACTAAACAGACCAATCACCAGCAACGAAATTGAATTGGTAATCAAAAAAGTACCCAAGGAAAAAAAACCCCAGGCCAGGTGGAATTACCTCTGAATTCTACCAGACATAGAGAGAAGAAATAACACCGATTCTCCTTAAAGTTTTCCAGAAAATAGAAGAGGAGGGAATACTTCCCAACTCATTCTATGAAGCCAGCATCACTCTAATACCAAAACCGGGCAAAGACCTCACCAAAAAAGAAAATGACAGACCAATATCCCTGATGAACGTAGATGCAAAAATACCCAACAAAATATTAGCAAACCGAATTCAAAAATACATCAAGAGGGTCATACACCATGATCAAGTGGGATTCATCCCAGGGATGCGAGGATGGTACAACATTTGAAAATTCATCAACATCATCCACCACATCAACAAAAACAAGAACAAAAACCACATGATCATCTCCATAGATGCTGAAAAAGCATATGACAAAATTCAGCATCCATTCATGATAAAAACTCTCAATAAAGTGGGTATAGAGGGCATGTACCTCAACATTATAAAGGCCATATATGACAAACCCACAGCTAACATCATACTTAACAGCAAGAAGCTGAAAGCTTTTCATCTAAGATCGGGAACAAGACAGGGATGCCCACTCTTTCTACTGTTATTCAGCATAGTACTGGAGGTCCTAGCTATGGCAATCAGACAAAACAAAGAAATACAATTCATCCAGATTGGTAAAGAAGAAGTCAAATTGTCAGTATTTGCAGATGACATGATACTGTACATAAAAAACCCTGAAGACTCCACTCCAAAACTACTAGAACTAATATCTGAATTCAGCAAAATTTCAGGATACAAAATTAACACACAGAAATCTGTGGCTTTCCTATACACTAACGATGAACTAACAGAGAGAGAAATCAGAAAAACAATTCCATTCACAAATGCATCAAAAAGAATAAAATACCTAGGAATAAACCTAATGAAGGAAGTGAAAGACCTGTACTCTGAAAACTACAAGATACTCCTAAGAGAAATTAAAGAGGACACTAACAAATGGAAATGCATCCCATGCTCTTGGCTAGGAAGAGGGGGAATTACGCTCCCTGACTTCAAGTTCTACAACAAAGCCACAGTAATCAAGACAATTTGGTATTGGCACAAAAACAGACCCACACACCAGTGGAACAGAATAGAGAATCCAAACATTAACCCAAACATATACAGTCAATTAATATTTGATAAAGGAGCCTTGGATATACAATGGGGAGATGACAGCCTCTTCAGCAGCTGGTGTTGGAAAAACTGGACAGCTACATGTAAGAAAATGAAACTGGACTACTGTCTGGCCCCATACACAAAGGTAAACTCAAGGTGGATCAAAGACCTGAATGTAAGTCATGAAACCATAAAACTCTTAGAAAAAAACATAGGCAAAAATCTCTTGGACATAAACATGAACAACTTCTTTATGAACACATCTCCCCGGGCAAGGGAAACAAAAGCCAAAATGAACAAGTGGGACTATGTGAAGCTGAAAATCTTCTGTACAGCAAAGGAGACCATCAGTAGAACAAAAAGACATCCTACAGTATGGGAGAATATATTCATAAATGACGTATCCGATAAGGGGTTGACATCCAAAATATATAAAGAACTCACACACCTCAACAAAAAAAGCAAATAATCAAATTAAGAAATGGGCAGAGGACATGAATAGACACTTCTCCAAAGAAGAAATTCAGATGGCCAACAGGCACATGAAAAGATGCTCCACATCACTAATCATCAGAGAAATGCAGATTAAAACCACAATGAGATATCACCTCACACCAGTGAGATGGCCAACATCCAAAACACAAACAACAACAAATGTTGGCGAGGATGTGGAGAAAAGGGAACCCTCCTACACTGCTGGTGGGACTGCAAATTAGTTCAACCATTGTGGAAAGCAGTATGGAGTTTCCTCAAAAAACTCAAAATAGAAATACCACTTGGCCCATGAATTCCACTCCTAGGATTTACCCAAAGAAAACAAGATCTCAGATTCATAAAGACATATTCACCCCTATGTTTATCGCAGCACTATTTACAATAGCCAAGAAATAGACGCAACCTAAGTGTTCATCAGTAGATGAATGGATGAAGAAGAAGTGGTACATATACACAATGGAATATTATTCAGCCATAAGAAGAAAACAAATCCTACCATTTGCAAGAACACAGATGGAGCAAGAGGGTATTATGCTCAGTGAAATAAGCCAGGTGGAGAAAGAGAAGTACCAAATGATTTCTCTCATTTGTGGAATATAACAACGAAGCAAAACTGAAGGAACAAAACAGCAGCAGACTCACAGACTCTAAGAAGGGACTAGTGGTTACCAAAGGGGAGGGGTGGGCGAGGGTGGGTGAGGAGCGAGGGAGAAGGGGATTGAGGAGTATTATGATTAGTAAACATGGTGTTGGGGGGGGGTCATGGGGACAACAGTGTAGCACAGAGAAGAGAAGTAGTGACTCTGTGGCATCTTACTATGCTGATGGACAGTGACTTCAATGGAGGTATATTGGGGACTTGATAATATGGGTGAATGTAGTAACCACAGTGTTTTTCATGTGAAACCTTCATAAGAGTGTGTATCAGTGATACATACATACATACATAAATAAATAAAACAAAACAAACAAAAACTGGGGGGCTTCAGAATCCTAACTCTTACATACACATTTCAGTGTCTAAGAGCGAGCTCTGATTAGATGCAGGACACAGGGGTTTCCCACACTGGATTCTCATTCTGAATCTGCTAATACTTGGCTGTGTGACCTCAAGCAACTTATTTCTTCTTGCAGGCGTCTGTTTTCCCATCCTGAAAATGTACCAGACTCCCCAAAGGGGATTTTTAGTTGTGATATAATTCAAAATTCAAAAATGAAATTGTAGTATTTAGGTTTTCTCAAGCACATTCTCAGAGCACAGGCCTTAGGAAGCCCATGTTTACATTGCTCAACAAAATTATGTTTACCATTCCCACAAAACATATAGGAGAGTGGATGAAGCTTACAAAGGAGATGCTCCCACCAGAGTGATGATTAAACATTTTCCGTCTACAGCTGCTTTGCCAGAAATCATGGGATAAGCCTTAATCTCTCACAAAGGTCTCTCCTCACCTGTACATGAGAACAAACCAATTAAGGCGGGAGACTGAGGACATACCTGACCCAGGCTCTATATTTCCTCGAGGAAAGTCTAGTATTTGCAGCAAAATAGAAATTAGAGATTACATGAGGAACAGAGCCATGGGCTGTTTAACAACGTGTCTGATCTTAGGAGCCTTTTCTAGGCCTCCTTCTGTTGCGCATTGCAAGCATTACCAGGTCTCCAAGGAGCACATCTCGTGAGTTGCATTCATGATCATTGTCTGTGCAGCCTAAGTTCATGAAGAAATTGACCTTATGATCGGATGCAACCAGAACCCCTGAAGAAAGAACAAGATGAAGCTGCCCTATATAGAGGCTGTGTTGCATAGGATACAAAGATACATCACCCTCCTTGATCCAGGACACAAAATTCAGGCAATAACCCGCCATCCCCAAGGTTAGATGTGTGTAGAACACTGACTGAGATAGAAGGGGCAGCATGGTACCTCAGTGGGGCCTGTGAGAGGCTTCTCAGTTCTGTTGTAGGAAGATAGGCAGTCAAGAGCCATGGAAAAAATACAAGGTCAGAGTTCCATGGTCTTGATTGAAATCTGTCACTGCCATACAGTGTACCTTCAGACCATTTTGTCACCTCTGTGGCCCTGTGTCTGCCCTCCTAGGATGGGAGAGGCTAACCTGGGGCTTCCAAGGCCCTTCCCACTCTTATATAGAATGTATTAAGGGAGCAGTGTTTTCCATTAATGAGAATCTTGTGGGAACTGAAATCTGATTTTTCATGATAGATTAAAAAAAGCAGAAGAGATGAACAACATGTCTACAACTCAGGTGATCAAGCCAAGCGTCACTCTTCTTTAACCTGAATTCTCTCACATACCAGGACCTCACGTACAGGATGTTTGGGATATTGGTGCCCCTGACAGTTACCATTTGTAGAGCACTTAGCATTTATCAAAACGTTCATGTGCACACTGGAAATGTAGTCAACTTTCCGTGTGATTAAGGGCTTGGGTTTTACATTTGAATAGTTTTCCAGAGCATAGTAGAGGAAGAAAATGTCCCAAACCTGACCGAAATAGTACAAAACAGAAACAGCCACCAGTCTTACTTACATGTAGCGATGCAAAAGTCTATGGACATATAAGCCTAAGCATCACATTAAAAATACTACACCACTACCAAATGAAGATGAGAAACACAAGAATGGTCTAACACCAGAAAACATAGTTTAATAAAATTTGCTATGTAAGCAGAACTTAAGAGAAAGCCACATGATCCCTTTTGTAAAGAAAATGTTTTTGATAATATTCAATGTCAATTTTTAAGTTTTTAACCTTTAGTAAAATAGGAATAGATGGACACCTCTTTAGCCAGAGAAAACATATTTCCCAAATCATGGTTATTGATGAAAGACTAAAAGCATTCCTATTAGTATCAGGAATAAGACATGGTTACCCACCACTACTAATATTATTCAAGTAATATTAGAAAAGGGTAATAAGAGATAAAAAATTTTAAAGGCCAAATTTGTAGATGATATAATTTTATCTAGAAAACACAGGAAAATTAACAAAGATCATTGCAAAACTAGAATTATTCAATGGTTAGGTACAAATTGATTATTTAAAAAACAATTGCTACCCTATCTAAAATAAAAACTATTTAAAAAATATAATTAAAACAAATTTCCATTAATAAAAACAAGGATAAAATACTTAGCAATAAATTAAACAAGAAATTTGCAACCTCTATAGAAAGAAAACATTAAAATGTTAATGAGAAAAATAAGAAAATAACTCAAATAAGAAAAATTTGCCTAGGAAAAGAAAAAAACAAGTGAGAATCTGAAAGGAAATTTTACACAGTTCATAGAACAAAGGACTAATTACTGAAAAACAAAATGAACTCCTATAGTCAGTATGAACAAAACCCCAAACCAACAGATATGGTGCAAAGGAAAAAAATTTTTAACTTGAATAAAACTAGTTATAGTTTTAAAATGTTTAAAAATATACTCACAAAACAAGATACATTGAAAGTAAAAATTATAAAGAAACATTTTTACTTGTCATATGTTGGCAGGATGTGGAAAAGCACATGTTTTTGGTAGTAGCATAAATTGGTGTAACCTCTATGGAAGGAAATGTGGCAATATCTATCAAAATTCAAAATATATATATGTACAATTTGAAAAGCACTTCCACTACTAAGAATTTATTATTCATGTAATTTTCCCAAGAATAAGAATGTTGTGATATTTGAAGACTGGGAAATCCCTGAGTGTTCATTTTAAAAGGACTTTAAAAATTCCTTAATTTCCATAAAACAGAGTACTAAGTAAAGTACAGAACACTATAGAGTGCTACTATTTTTGTGAAAATAGTGGGAGATACATATGTGTTTGTTTACTTGTTTTTGTCTATAAGATAGCTCCTAAAGGATATATTGTAAACTGGTAAGAGTGATTATTACATCAAGAAGGAAAACAGAGGACTTGAATATAGGAAAAGAGACTTATTTTCACTTCATACCCTTTTGTACATTTTTTTGTATTGTATACGATGTGCATGTATTGACCTACTCCAGTAATTGTAAAATAATGTTTAGGAAATACAAAATAAAAATGAAAAAGGGATCTTTCATTTATATGAGAACTTCATGATCAGACAGAACCTGGTCAAATCTTAACCATGCCACTTGCTAAAATCATAAGCTCAAGTAATTTATTTCTCTTTTGTGAACCTCAATTTACTCATCTATACAATGTTAATGAAAAGAGAGCCTAGTGGATATGATTGAAGTGGGAATTAATTTGTAGACAGATTTATTGCTAAGGGAACCATGACCCAGAGAGAATAGCAGCAACAATTGCCCCAGTAGTGGGCTCGTGGAGTTTCAGCATGAATCAAGTCTTTCATCCTTCTCCTGATGTTCTACTCTGATTAAAGCTAGGAAGAGAGACCCAGAAACACAGGCCTGTATGGAGAATGGGCTACCCAGGAGCTGTTATTACCAGCTAGTGCCTCCCCACCCAAAGCGTCCACCACCAAACTCCCCTCCAAACTCTCTAGACAGCAGGATGAAGTAGGAAAAGACCAAACCAGAAATGAATAATCCAGAAAGACAAGGCCTAGTGAGCTTCTCCACTCTTGCCTTTTGTCCTATGTTGCTGCACATCTCTACACATTCAAACACCATGTTCCTAAAGCACAAAATCTACTTCAAAACATCAGAGTAGTACAGAACTTTACTGAAGATTCCTTGGGGATATGGAAGGAGAGGAAAACCCCACATGTCACAAAGCAAAACTTCCTATCAAAATCCCTTTTTAACATCTCTTTTGACCCCACGTTTCTACTTCCTCAGCATCAGTCCAAATCTTCCTCTTCTCTTTCTCTCTGATTCTAAAGTCCCTCTCCACTCAGATCCCTACTGACAAGCTGACTTTCTCCTCCTCCCTTTCTCCCCTTCACTTTTTTAGTTCAAACAATTTAGTTTCTTGCCTTGACATGTACCCCTAATCCCCACTAACGATACCATAACAGAAAAAAGCCATAAAAAAAGAAATCCTGACATTTGCAACAACATGGATGGATGTCAAGGGTATTATGCTCAATGAAATAAGCCAGGTGGGGAAAGACAAACACCACTTATTTGTGGAATATAAAAACAAAGCAAAACAGAATGAATAAAAAAGCATTAGATTCATAGACACTGAGAAGTAACTAGTGATCAGCACGGGGGGAGGGTTTGCAGTGAGTGGGTGAGGAGGTTGAGGGGGATAAAGGTGCACAAAGATTCTTAGTCATAATATAAGTTGGCCAGGGAGATAGTAGTACAGCATGGAGAATATAGTCAATGATTCTGCAACATCTTTCTATGTTGATAGTAACTGCACGAGTGGGGGTGAGGATTTAATAATACAGGTAACTATTGAACCACTGTGTTGTATATTTGAAGCCAATAGAAGATTGTATATCAACAATACTTCAATAAAAAATAAATAAAAAACAAATAATATCTTCCAGTTATTAAGCTAGGCACTGTGCCAAATATTATACATGCATTATCCTATTTTAATCGCCCACCAATGGTATGAGATATATAGAGATGACAAAACTGATGTTTCAAGGTTAAGAAACTTGACCAAGTTTACTCAGCTAGAAATGGCAAAACTCAAATCTGAATTCAAGTGTCTTACAGTGAATCCCATGTATTCAATCACTTTGCCATATATCCTACTTGAGAGCACACCAATCTATCTATACAACCAAGAGAAATTTGGCCCTAAGCCACTGAATTATCTTTGACAGCTCAGTTCCATGTGAGCCCGCATATAAAGCAAAAGACGTTGGTCTTTTAAATCTTGAGGGATTGAACAGCAGCAAGAGACTAAGCTCGTCTCCATTGCTTTAGGTCAGTGTGGAAGCAATATGTAACCTCCATCTCTCCTTCAGGCCCTGGCTTATACAGAGCTGTCTGAAGACCTGGCCCTGCTTCCCCTGCTCCTGAAACCTTGGTTTTCTTGGAATTCCAGACTCCTGAATCTAATCTTTTGAATGACGCACTTGGAAACTGAGCCTGTATGCCAGTAGGGAGTCCTTCCTGTCCCAAGAAGTAACAACTCTTCGGGAAATTTCCAAATTTACCTAGTGCCAATAAATGACCTGCCTGGTTCTCTAATCTTTTCCCTCAAACACGTAGAGGCTTCTAGATGATTTTAGTCTTCATTTCACTCCTGGCAGTCTCCTGTAGCATTCACTCCAAGTTAAGAAGATACAAACACAGATTCTAAAATTCATACAGAAACCCAAGGAACCCAGAATAGCAAAACAAGCTTGAAAGAAGAATAAACTACAGTTATTATAAGATATTGGCATACAAACAGAAGTAAACCCTCACGTTTATGGTCAATTTTCAACAAGGGTATCAAGACAACTTAATAAGAAAAGAATAGTCTTTTCCACAAATGGTGCTGTGACAACTGGATATTCACATGCAAAATAATGAAGTTGGACCTCTTCCTTAAACCATATACAAAAATTAACTCCAAGTGGATCATAGACCTAGATGTAAGAGTTAAAACCACAAAACTCTTAGAAGTAAACATAGGAATAAATCTTCATGACCTTGGGTTAGCCCTTGGTTTCTTTAAATGACCAAAAGCACAGTGACAAAAGAAAAACCAGATAAACTGGACTTCATCACAATTTGAAACTTTGGTGCTTCAAAGGACAACATCAGAAAGTGAAAAGATAACCCACAGAATGGGAAAAATTATTTGCAAATTATATCTGATAAGGGAAATGTACCCAGAACATATAAAGAATCCTTATGCCTCAACAATAAAAAGACAACCCAATTTAAAAATGGGCACAAGATTAACATAGACATTTCTCCAAAGGAGATATACAAATGGCCAATAAATCAACGAAAAGAGTCTCCAGATCATTAGTCCCCAGAGAAATGCAAATCAAAACCACATGAGATACTACTTCAAACCCATTAGAATGGGTAGAATGAAAAAGACAGACAATATTAAGTGTTTATGAGAATGTGGAGAAGTTGGAATCCTCATAAATTTCTGATGGAAATGTAAAATCGTGCAGCTACTCTAGAAAACAGTTTGACATTTCCTTAAAAGGCTAATCAAGAAGTTACCATATGACCCAGCAATATCATTTCAAGGTATATACTCAGGAGAAATGAAAACACATGTCCACACAAAAATCTGTACAAGAATGTTCATTGTAGTATTATTCATAATAAACAATAAGTAAAAACAACCAAATGTCCATCAAGTGGTGAATGGATAAATGAAAAGTGGTATATCCATACGATGCCATACAAGAAAAAATGAAATACTGATACATGCTGTAACATAGATGAAATTTGAAAACATTCTGCTAAGTGAAAGAAGACACAAAAGACCACAAAGTGTAAGATTCCACTTATATGAAATGTCTAGAATGGGCAAATCTACATAGACAGGAAATGGATTTGTGGTTGCTTAGGAGAGTGATTGGAAATGGGTAGAGTTTTCCTGGGGGGAGATGAAAATATTCTAAAATTAGATTGCAGTTATGATCGCACAACTCTGTGTATTCTAAGAACCACCAAGATGTATACTTAAATGGGTGAATTTTATAGTGTGTGAGTTTTATCTTAATAAAGCTTTAGAAAAAGGAATATGTGTACAAGCTTGAAATCATTAATAACCAGCACAAATTGTCCTAGCAAAACAGAAGCATGATGACAGGTAAGTAGCATGATAATTTATGGCTCATTAATATCTTGACCCTGCCTCAGGGTGTGCGGAGGTCAAAATGCAGGTTCAAGATAATATCCCAGCTCAAGACATGTTGGAATGTCAGAAGTATCCAATTACCACAGGCCAGAAAGGAAGAGGGGAAGATCCGAGTACCAGGCATAGCCAGAACTGGAGGAATTGGGCTATGTACGGGAAGCCAACAATCCAGTCTAGAGTTTCCAAGGGGGCTTGGCAAACTCAGGCTTGATTGAGGCTGATGTTGATATAGGAGGAAGAGACAGGAGAGATGGATTCAATTTTGTGCTTAGGCCCTACTAGGTAAACAATTAGGTATTTCTACATACTTTCAATCACAGCAAGAAAGATTTAAGACAAAATACCTTTGGCCTTAGTAATGTCAAATTTTAAGTGTCAAAGACCTTTACATAATGGGTACAAAAAATAATATATTCAGAGTGATCAGTACTAGTTCTGAATTTTCAGTGAAGCTGGACACAAATTCAAATTTATAGTCATTTGAGATTAAATAACCCTCATTAGTTTTCCATTCTCAGGGATCTTATAAACCAAACTCAAGAAGCTTGCCCAGTCCTCTCTTTCCTCATTATCTTTTCTGTTAGTTTCTAACACAGAAGAAATATGTTTGATCTTCAATAATGATCCAGGTATTCAAATGAAAAAAAATTTTTTTGGTTTTAGATAACAATTATTTTTGTCTTTAGTGTTAGTGTTTGCTTCAGGAGGGAGCAGAATAGAATAAAGCTAATAGATTTTGAAATCTGATCATTTGTGACATATTATAGCTGTGTGACTTTGGAGAGGTCTAGACTTTCTCTTAACTTCATCTAAAAAATAGAATTAGTAACACCTACCTTCCAAGATGAGAAGGTTAAGGATTACTGATAATGTATGTATTTTCCCTGGCAATTAGGAGGGGCTTTTAAATTATGGTTGTTATTATCAAGTTATTTAAAATTCTCCAATACTCAATGAAAATTTAGGTTTTTAGGTGTCCTTTGTAAGTCATTCATTTCTGGTTTAAAGTATTAAATTCCAGGAATTCACTATTAGCCACTATTCAATCAGTTAATATTTGTTATTATATTTCTTTGGTATAATAGTGACATGTTGGATTTCTTACACCTCTTATTATAATATTATATTTTTCTGACTCTAAGATGCCCTCTGTTTTAAGATATATTCCAGTTTCAGAGACATTAAACTGAAAAAAAGAGCACCTTATAGTCAATGAAATACAGTTGCCCTCTACTACATTGGATCATAGTCTGTTAAAAGACTGCTCAAAGTCTAAGATATGTAGTACTTGTATCCCAGATGACCACATCATTTAGAGTCAGGCTCCTCTTTTTCAGTTAACCTTGTGCCTGATACCCTGATACCCTGATATCTGATATGATGTCATATCAGTAGACACACATTAGTTTTTTCAAACTCAGAAAAAACCACTTTAATCCAACAAGGAGGATTACACATGTGCAGGCTATTGACAAATTAGGCAACACTGGTACACAGAATGGATTCAGAGTCCATGCCATGCGTGCTTTCCATTGGCTAGAGGGCAATCTGAGTCACGGTGTCACTGAACCAATGATTGCCTGTTGGAAATAGGGTTAGTGGGGGCATATGGGAGAGTCTGGGTGTCTGGAATTCTACTTAGTCATTTCCTGCCCTGTTCTAAAGTCAACAAAATGTCAATGCAGAGGAGATAGTTCATTTTTTGTTACTACTTTTCAACATTTTAAAAATACCTGTTATATAACAAGTTTAGGCTAGGGACTGAATGTCTAGAAACAAACAAGATATTGTCCCTAGCCTTACAGCCTTATATTTTAATCAGGGAAGAGAAACAAATAAGCCAATGATTATAGCATAAAGATATGTTTGGGGAGAAATACATACAGTTTTATGGAAACACAAAGGAGGGACACTGAAATAAGGCCAGAGGCAAGTGACAGAGAAGGTTTAGGAAAAATGGTGTTGGAATTTAGTTTTGAAACACAAATAGGAGTCAGTTAGCTTCCAAATGGAGCAAGAGAACATGCTCAAAACTTCTTTATGTTGGTGTTGTTAAAAAACAAAATTCAACCAAGTAAATTTGAAGATCTAATTGCTTTTATTAAGTGATCCATGAATGGAGCAGAAATCCCATCTAGCAAGGAAAGACTCTGAGGAGTTGTACAAAATGGAAGGTTTTTGTAGACGGGGGCGGGGCCAAAAGTTATTAACAAAAGAAGATGAGGGATTGTTTCCAGTAAGGTCACCTTCCCTTAGAGGGGGAAGAGGACTTAGCAGATGACCTCACTAGGAAGTTCCAAACTGACTGATTTAAAATTCCACTCCCAGGAGATGCTGAAACTGCAGTTAGGCTGGTCATTAAGCCCCATTTTGGTGATTGGGCATAGGAGAAGTGACCCCAGGTGGGGCCTGTGATTTCCTTTTTAACAGTGTATTTTACCATAATTTTTAAAATTGGAAGAAAAAACTCAACGGCTTTTGAAAGATTCCAAGTTGTTGGTATGGCTAGCAGGAAGGAGAGGTTTCAGGGAGGAGAGGCTACCTGTTGAGGAAAGGCAGTAAACAGCAGGGGTCCTGGGGCTCTTGTCACAAGGGAAAGAAGTGTGGACTTCACTATGGAGACCGGAGAACCAGTAAAGCATTGGAACAGTGGAAGGGAGGAGAAGCAGGAGACAAGATGTGGTTTGCATTGAAGAAAGATCAGGCCGGCTGTGACGTGTGCAGTGGGAGGAAGTTGAATCCCAGGCATCAGGACAGAAGATGGATGAGGGCAGAACTGAAGCAGAGGCTATGGAGGTGAGAAACAAGGGGTGGTTGTGAAGGTCATCAAGAAGGTCATCCTCACTGAGAGGACTTAGTGAGTGAGTGCATTTGAGAAATGGGTGAGACAGAATTCAGAATGGCTCCCATGTTTTTTGACTTGGGCAACAGGTGGTGCCATTGCCCAAGAGGAGCAGCTACAGAGGACGAGATGCCGCCTTTAGGTTCAAACAGGTGGCACTTGAGATTCCTGAGGAATAGGCAAAAGGCAAAGCATCCTAGTCAAGTCAAAAATAAAATAATAAATACAGGGAACATAGCAACTCTACAAAGATACAGCATATATATATAGCACTCCACACTTTGTACAAACCTGTTACTGAAAAGTGAGACATGACTGGAGCAGACAGTGGGGGGGCAGGTCAGAGGGGTGTTTGTCTGGAGAGGAGCAGCAGCCTGTTTATGGAGAGCACTGAAAATCCAGTGCTGGAGGTTGGGCTGCATTCAAGGAGTACAAGAAATCCCAGAAAGATTTCACCTTTTATAAAACCCCAGAGGGGCTCCATTTAGAAGAAAACATATTCAAGAATATTTATTCTGGTAAATTGGAGTTAGAGATAGTGGGAAAAGGACATTTTGAATTCACTTACAACTCTTGAAACCACTGAAAGCAAAATTACAAAGCAAAAAGTTAAAAAAGAAACTTCCAACCTTTAATAAGGTGTTAAAAAACAAAATTCATCCATGTAATTTGGAAGATCTACTAGCTTTTAGTAAGTAATTCATGAATCGGGCAGTATTCCCTCTAGCAAGTAAAGAGATGTTCCAAGGATTGCACAAAATGGAAGGTTTTAATAGATGGGGTTGGGGGAAAGTTATTAGCAGAAGAAAAGAAGGGATTGTTTCAGGCCAGGCCAGTTTCTCTTAGGGGAAAAAGCAGGGGAGTCCTATAATGAAGATGACCCCAGCGTCTTTTAGGGAAGGTGGAGAAGGTGCATGTGAATTATTTTACTGATGTGCTGACCAGACAATTCCTGACTGACTACATTTCTGGGGGAGGTTGAAACTCTAATCAGGTTTTAGTATTAGGCCCTGGTGTGGTGACTTGGCCAAGCAGAAGTGACACCACAATGGGCCTGTGTCTTTCTTTTTAAAAAAGGAAACAGTTATAAAACAAAACTGTGAAGAATGACTGCCACATGAGGTGAATTTTGAGCTAAAATATGTGAAAACACAGAGTTGACACATCCCTCAGACTCTGGGAAAGAAATCAAAAATTTACCCCAAATTAAGCATCAAGTTCCCGGGAAGTGCATCCAGTGATCCTCTGTGGATAACTGAAAAGGTCTAAGGTCTAACTAAGGGAACGGTCAGAGATGGTCAATGTCCTGCATTATCTGCCCTCTCTTTGAATTGTAACAGAGTCTCTGATTTTAGCCAGTCAGGGTAAAGACTACATTTGTCTGCTTCCTTTGCATGTAGGCATGACCCTGTGACTAGCTTCTAGACTATGAGATATAAATGGAAGCTGTGTGTAAAAATGTGGAAAGTTTACTTTTGTTTTTACATTTTTAGCAGCTTACTGAGATGTAATGCACACACCACATGTAAATGGACTCTCCCACCATGTGGCTTTTTGTGTCTGGCTTCTTTCATTTTGCATAATGTTTTCTAGGTCCATCCATGCTATAGCATGTATCAGTACCTCATTTCTTTTTATTGCCAAATATACATATGCCACACTCTATTTATCCATTCCCACCACAGTGTAAGAGGGTGGGAAGTTTGCTTTTAAAGGAAGAAGGCATGTCCTTCCTAGTAGCTGGAATGCAAACACTTTGGTGAGGTGGGAGCTTCTGTCTGGACAATAAGGTGAATGTATGTTGAGACTGGTAGAGCAACAAGCTACCATTCGGTGATCACAATGGTCTTGAACTGCTTGCTCCCAACCTCCATTTATGTGAGTAAGGAGTAAAGCTATATAGTCAGTTGGAGTTTTCTGTCTAATCCTAATGGATATGGGTGTTGGTGACAGGCAACACTCCTGGAAAATCAGAGGATATCACGAAAGCCATTCAGGAAGGCAGAACAGTGGGGAGGTAACTGAAGAAAGAACTCAGGAAGAAAAATAGAAGAGAAAAATAAAACCATTACAGAGAACTCAGCACAGCCTTAAAGCACCAGGAGTACATGGATTTTTTTTATTATTGCAATTTTTTCTATTATTGTACAATTATATGAGTAATATTATGGTTACTAGACTTCCTCTATTATCAAGTCCCCACCACATACCCCATTACAGTCACTGTCCATCAGCATAGTAAGATGCTATAGAATCACTACTTGTCTTCTCTGTGTTATACTGCCTTCCCTGTATGCCCCCCCCCCACCGCTACATTATATGTGCTAATCGTAATATGCCTTTTTCCCCCTTATCCCTCCCTTCCCACCCATCTTCCCCAGTCCCTTTCCCTTTGGTAACTGTTAGTCCATTCTTGGGTTCTGTGAGTCTGCTGCTGTGTTGTTCCTTCAGTTTTTTCTTTGTTCTTATACTCCACAGATGAGTGAAATCATTTGATACTTGTGTTTCTCTGCCTGGCTTATTTCACTGAGCATAATACCCTCTAGCTGCATCTATGTTGTTGCAAGTGGTAGGATTTGTTTTCTTCTTATGGCTGAAGAATATTCCATTGTGTATATGTACCACATCTTCTTTATCCATTCATCTACTGATGGACACTTAGGTTGCTCCCATTTCTTGGCTATTGTAAATAGTGCTGCGATAAACATAGGGGTGCATCTTTCTTTTTCAAACTGGTCTGCTGCATTCTTAAGGTAAATTCCTAGAAGTGGAATTCCTGGGTCAAATGGTATTTCTATTTTGAGTTTTTTGAGGAACCTCCATACTGCCTTCCACAATGGTTGAACTAATTTACATTCCCACCAGCAGTGTAGGAGGGTTCCCCTTTCTCCACATCCTTGTCAACACTTGTTGTTGTTTGTCTTTTGGATGGCAGCCATCCTAATTGGTGTGAGGTGATATCTCATTATGGTTTTAATTTGCATTTCTCTGATGATTAGCGATGTGGAGCATCTTTTCATGTGCCTGTTGGCCATCTGAATTTCTTCTTTGGAGAAGTTTCTGTTCAGCTCCTCTGCCCATTTTTTAATTGGCTTATTTGCTTTTTGTTTGTTGAGGTGCATGAGCTCTTTATATAATTTGGATGTCAACCCCTTATCAGATATGTGATTTATGTATATATTCTCCCATACTGTAGGATGTCTTTTTGTTCTACTGATGGTGTCCTTTGCTGTACAGAAGCTTTGCAGCTTGATATAGTCCCACTTGTTCATTTTTGCTGTTTCCCTTGCCTGGGGAGATATGTTTATGAAGAAGTTGCTCATATTTATGTCCAAGAGATTTTTGTCTATGTTTTTTTCTAAGAGTTTTATGGTTTCATGACTTACATTCAGGTCTTTGATCCATTTTGAGTTTACTTTTGTGTATGGGGTTATACAACAATCTAGTTTTATTCTCTTGCATGTAGCTGTCCAGTTTTGCCAACACCAACTGTTGAAGAGGCTGTCATTTCCCCATTGTATATCTATGGCTCCTTTATCATGTATTAATTGACCATATATGGTTGGGTTTATATCTGGGCTCTCTAGTCTCTTCCATTGATCTATGGGTCTGTTCTTGTGCCAGTACCAAATTGTCTTGATTACTGTGGCTTTCTAGTAGAGCTTGAAGTCAGGGAATGTTATTCCCCCCACTTTATTCTTCCTTCTCAGGATTGCTTTGGCTATTGGGGTCTTTTGTGGTTCCATATGAATTTTAGAACTATTTAATCTAGTTCATTGAAGAATGCTGTTGGTATTTTGATAGGGATTGCACTGAATGTGTAGATTGCTTTAGGCAGGATGGCCATTTTGACAATACTAATTCTTCCTATCCATGAGCACAGGATGTGTTTTCATTTATTGGTATCTTCTTTAATTTCTCTCATGAGTGTCTTGTAGTTTTCAGAGTATAAGTCTTTCACTTCCTTGGTTAGGTTTACTCCTAGGTATTTTATTCTTTTGGATGCAGTTGTGAATGGAATTGTTTTCCTGATTTCTCTTTCTGCTAGTTCACTGTTAGTGTATAGAAATGGAACAGATTTCTGTGGGTTAATTTTGTATCCTGCAACTTTACTGAATCCAGATATTAGATCTAGTAGTTTTGGAGTGGATTCTTTAGGGTTTTTTATGTACAATATCATGTCATCTGCAAACAGGGATAGTTTGACTTCTTCCTTACCAATCTGGATGCCTTTTATGTCTTTGTGTTGTCTGATTGCTAGGACCTCTAGAACTATGTTGAATAAGTACATGGATTTTTATAAGAACTCTGCTGTTAAGACCAGAACAGAGACAGTGATAGCCTTGATTTTATGGCAGGCTTTGACTAGTAAACAGAAGTTACTTCAAAAGCTAGGTAAATGCCCTTGGAAAAGGTATCAATATCATGGAAAAATAAAAATTTCAGATCTAAATTACACTTCTGCTGAGCTCTTTTTCCATCTCTACAAATTTTCTACTTAATATGTAATGATGGGAAATGAAATTTCTTTTCTGAAAACAAAGGGAGGAAAAGAAGCCATAGTTTTTAAAAAATATGTTAAACATTGTATAGAGTTAAAAACTAAAAGACAGCTAACATTTGTGAGAATTATGGACATGGAATTGAATATAAATATTATACCAGCAGTGATGTGAATAACAAAAATCTGGAGGTATTTGACTGCAAAAAAGGTTTTAGGAGGAGAGCTACTTTCATGCCATTTCCTCTGTTTAAAGCTCTCTGGTGGGTTCCCATTACTCTTGGAATAAAATCTGAACCTGACAAGGGAATGAGGTGCAGGCCCACCTCCCTACTCTCCTCTTGCCTTTGTGGCCTTCTCGGTCTCCAAGCTCCTGCACTGGCCAGCTCTCCAGTCCTGAAACGGCCAGCCTGCCCTGTGTGAGCATGTGCATGGGCTCTTCCATCTGCCTGGATGGCTCTCTGTCCCCAGAGACTCACCTGACTGATTCCTTTGATGAATCAAATCTTAAGTCCAATGTCATGGCCCCAATCACAGGCCGTCTCTGATCCCAGCCTGAACCAGCTACCCCAACCCACCCTAGCCTACCTCGGGCCAGTCTTTATCACCACACTCTGTTTTGCTTTCTTCATAAGGAAAATCTAAAAATGTCTCATTCATCATGTATTTACTGTTATTTTCTGCCTCGTGTACACACACACACACACACACACACAGTCACTCATACTGAAAGAAGGGATCTTGCCTCTCTTATTTTCTGTCCCCTACATCAGACCTTGCCACAAAGCATTCGATATATTTTTGTTGAATTAATAAATGAACAGAAATATCACATGGTTACATGAATGTGCACACACGTCAAAGTTCATTGAGTCGCACACTAAGATTTGTGCATTTTATTGTAGGCGCCTCGATTTAAAAAATTAAATCACAGCATGGGTTAGTTACCATCTAAAGATGAAATATGTGGTTGAAAAAACATAGCACAACAATCATCATCTCTTAATGGTGTCTATCCTTTTTTTTTAGAGCCGTTAGTTGGCAACTATTATTTTGTCTTGTGAAGAAGACATTTTTCTAAAGGTAAGCAATTCCTTCAGCTTTATTTCAACTTCTTTTTCTTATGTTAAATATAAGAAATATTCAGTATAGTAATTTTTATTTTTAAAGGCATAATGGCTATGATACCCTTTTTTTGTAAAGTTATTTATCTATCCATCTGAAAATTCATTCATTTAACAAACATTTGAGTACCTAGAATGTGCTAAGCATCATTTCTAAGAATTGAGGACAAAGCAGTGAAAAAAACAAGACAATAATCTTTTCCTTTGTGTAACTTACATTTTACTGGTAGGTTCAGACAACAAGAACAGAAAGGAACAAATAATAATATAATATGCTTTAGGTAATGCTAAGGATTATGAAGAAGAATTAGGTAAAAAAGGTAGCAAATGATCGGGGTAGCTGCCAGGGACTAGTTCAGGTAGGAAGATCAGGGCCACCACTCTAAGGTGGTGGTATTTGAGCATGGACTTAAATGATATAAAGGGAAAAGCCATGCGAAGATTTAGAAGAGCATTCCAGGCAGGGAAAATAGCAAGTATAAAGGCCCTGGGGCAGAATAAGCCTATTATGTCCCAGGAATGGAAAGGACACGTCAGCTGTTCTTATGGGGCCTTTGTGTCAATGTAAGAATTTTTTATTTTAAGTATGATGGGAAATCACTGAAATGTTTTGAGTTGGAAAGTAATTTGATTTGTATTTTAAAAACACTGGCTACTGTGTAGGAAAGAAAACTGGTGGGGCAAAATGAAAACAGGGAAAATATTTGAGAAGGCTGTTGTCATCAGCCCAGTAAGAAATACATTGGCACCTGGACTAAGGTGACAGTGGCCAAGGTGAGAGAAGTAATCAGCTCCAGATGTATTTCAAAGTAAAGTCAGTATAACTTGCTGATATGGGGAGTGAGACATAAAGAGGCATTGGGATGAGTCCTAAGAAATTGGATCAGTCGTGGTAATATTTGCTAATTTGGAGAAGCAGAAGAGGAAAGGAATAGATTTTAAAAGTCATCTCAATAGGATTGATTGTTACCAATTGGTAACAGTGGTTATTCCTAGCTGATGGGATGTGAGGGTAGTATCTTTCTTTTTTTGGTATCCAATCACATGAGCAACATTATGGTTACTAGATTCCCCCCATCATCAAGTCCCCACCACATACCCCGTTACAGTCACTGTCCATCAGCATAGTAAAATGCTATAGAATCAGGTAGTATCTTATTTTTATCTTTGAACTTTTCTATGGTGTTGGCATTTTTATAACAAATGTATTTCATTTTTACATAAGCATATGAAGGCATTTTTAAAAAGAATTCTTTTTCAGGTGCCCTTAAGAATGGTAAGCCAGATTGAAGGCAATCAATACTCTGATTAAAATAAACAGGAGATAAGACCCAGCATTATAAGGGGAGGCTTCTTTAGATGAGACAATGTAACCAGGCCAAAGGGACAGAGGTATTCTGGTGTTGTGGAAAACACCCAGGCTTTGGAGTCAGAAAGCTAATTTAATCTCCATATTTGCCAAATATGAAGTATATGATCTGGGAAAATCATTTAAATTTTAGGGATTCTCACGTATGTAAATAGTCTCTCAAGAAAGACTGAAGTAAAGATCAAATGGTATTACATGGGTAAAAGCATTTAATTCATTCAATCACTCACTTGTTTAACATTTATTGGGAAGTTACTAGGTGCTAGACCCTGCTCTAGTTGCTGGACACACATTAGAAAATAAAAGATTGATCAGTTCTCTGCCCATAAGATGCTTATTTCCTTAGAGAAGACAATGAACAGACAAATATACAATATGTCAGATGATAATAAGTGTTTTGGAGAAATATTAAGCCGGACAAGGTGAAAAGGAAGTGCTGCATGACAGGACTGGTTTCTCCTCGTCCTGTTGACCCATAATCATTTGGTACCATTTGTGGACAGTTTGTATCTGTAAGGCTCTGCTCAGGCTTCAGGGATTGGAAGTGGGTGGGTGGTATTAGGCATGCATGCCTATTAGAAATCCTAGTGATGTGAGGTAGGCAGTTAGAAATACAGTTCTGGAGTTCAGAGAAGTGGAAGCAAGAGGTAAAAACTTGAGAGTCATCAGCTTATGGTAGGGTTTGTGGATGAGGCCATCTGAGACCAAGCGCAGGTAAAGAAAAGACATCCAAGAACAGACCCTGGCTGCCTCCAGTAGGGTCGGGGTCATAAGGAGGGACCAACAAGCTCTTTCCTCTCAAAAACTGTCCCCAAACACATATTCCCCCACAGTTTCCATCTCACTAACATCTGTCCATTCAGCTGTCAGATTTCAGTGCATATTTTACTTCATTCGTTTTTTACTTACCCAGCACATTGTTCTGAGATTAAATGGTGAACAGTAAGATATATTAGCCTTGGCCAAAACTGAGCTTACTTTCTACTAGGGGAGACAGTCAGTAAACAAACAAGAAAAGAAATAAGATTCTTACAGACTGATAAGTCAAATACTTTGAAATAAACAGGAGATAAGACAGAGCATCATGAGGGGAGGCCTCTTTAGGTGAGATGATCAAGGGAAGGTCTCTGCGAGCAGTTGATCATTGTGCTAAGATCAGAAGCATAAGATGCCCTAGGAGAAGAATATTCCAGGCAAAGAGAATTGGAAAGGGTTTGACTTTCCTCACTTTACTCAGGACTGACTTTCCTCACTCTCCATGCTTAGCCAGGAGCTCTTTGCCCTACTCTGTCATAATACTTAAAACCCAAATATCTCTTAGAGAGTGATTGCTGATTTGAATTGAGCTGGACTCAATTCATGTATAGGTCCAGCCCACTAATATTTATTAAACAGGTTTAAATACATTGAGATGATTCTGCATAAGCTCGGAGTTATTGCTGGAGGATAGAAAGAAATTTTAAAACTAAAATAATTGGAGGTGTGGGTTGGGAAAGTGGCTCATTTGGCAGGACAAGGTACACTCTCTGTCTCCCTCTCTCTCCCTTCCCCTCCTTCCTCTCACCTTTGTTAGGGCCCAGTGGGGGCTAACAGAGGAGGGAGGATGATTCAAGTAAGTATCCTTCTACCTCCTCCTGACACTTTTCAAGTTTTGTGCATTTATTTATTTGCTTACATCTCTCATTTGGGTTCTTTCTCCTTGTCTGCATTCCCTGGAGTTAGCTGAGTAGGACATGGGGCTCACAGTGCCAGAGGGCATGGAGTCCAGGCCCTCCTCCACTACTCACTAGTTAGGTGACTCTGGGCAAATCCCTCCTCTAAAGTGAGATTCCAGCACCCTCCTCCTCTGGCTGTTCTCAGGAATAAATAAGGAGCTAGTTGGTCCCTCGTGAGGCAATGTAGAATTGTGAAGTATTATTACTGTTGCCTGAAGTGGAGTGGAGACTTGTTGGCCCAGCGGGGGCAGCTCTGAGGACACTGAGAACCCAGAAAAGGTGAGCACCTAAAAGTTGGGTGAGGAGAGGACAGAGAATCCTGGAGATGCCATTCGGGCTGGTCTGACATGGTCCTGTGCAGGGCTGGCTTCCCAGAGTTTGAGTAAAGCTCCTGGGAGGAGGTAGACAGATATACTTTCTGCCTCAGCTTCAAGGACCCCTCCACCCCTGGGGGCCCAGCTCTGTCCAAGACTTCAGGTATTAAAGGGTGTGGTAGTTTCCTATTGCCGGGGGAAAAATAATTGCCACAAGTGTAGTGGCTTAAAACAACCCAAATTCATTATTCTACAGTTAAGGAGATTAGAAGCCTAAAATGGGTCTATCTGGACTAAAATCATGATGCTGGCAGGGCTGCATTCTTTTCTGGAGGCTCTAGGTGAGAATGAGTCTCCTTGCCTTTTGAGGTTTTTAGAGGCTGCTTGCATTCCTTGACTGCATCTTCAAAGCCAGCCATGGACCACTGAGTCTTTCTCACATCGCATCACTCTGACTCTGACCCTCCTGCTTTCCTCTTTCACTTAAAAGGATGCTTGTGATTACAGTGGGCCTGCCTGGACAATCCTTCCATCTCAGGATCAGCTCATTGCCAACCTTGGTTCCATCTGCAGACTTCACTCTTTGTTGTCATGTAACATAACATATTCACAGATTCCAGGGATCAGGTTTTGGACATCTTTTGGGGGCCATTATTACACCTACCACAAGGGGAGGCAGGACTCTGATCTAGTTCAACTCCCACATATCCTCCAGCAAGCCCTCCCTGACCCTCCAAAACTAAGTTACATGACCCTGCTTGGTGGCCCATGTGGTTCCATCCATCACTCTTCCCCCAGTGTTGTGCTTGTTCACTGATCTGTATCTTTGAGGACAGAAACTGCCTTTCCGCTCTTGATTGTCTGTATCTTCACTAGAATATAAGCACCTCAAGGGCAGGCATCTTTGTTGGTTTTATTTTAGATTGAAAATAAGAAGTAAAGCCTTTAGCCTTTAGTAGTAAAGGCTCTCTATATATCTGTTGAATGAATGAATCATGTCCCCATCACCAGCACAGTCTCTATCACAGAGTACATGTTTAGTGATGCTCTGCTAACATTAATACTGCTAATAATATTTATTGAGCCCTTACTATGTGCAAAGGGCTTGCATATGTTATATTATTTGACCCACACAACTCATGAGGAAGGAGCTGTTTTTTCTCCACCCTGTGAAGAGAAATGTCAGAAAGAAACTGAGGTTCAAAGAAGTTAATTAATTTGCCCAAAGTCAAATAGCCTAAGAGGGAGCTGAACTTGTATTTAAAATCATATTCTTCTGCATTATGCTAAGTGAAATAAAACAGAGGAAGACAAATACTGTATGATCTCACTTATACATGGAATCTAAAAGAGCCAAACTCAAAGAAACAGTAGAATTGTGGTTTCCAGGGGCTGGGGGTGGGGGAAATGAGATGTTGGTCAAAGGCTACAAACTTCCAATTACGAGGTGAGTAAGTTCTTGGGATCTAATATGCAGCATGGTGACTGTAGTTAACAATACTGTATTATATACTTGAAAGAAGAAAGTAGATCTTAAATGTTCACACACACACACACACACACACACACACACACACACACACACACACACATAACTATGTAAGGTGATGGAGATGTTAACCCTGTTGTGTGGTAATGATTTTGCAAGATATACACATATCAGTCCATCAAGCCATACACCTTCAGTGTACACAATGTTATATATGTGTCATATGTCCAGGAAGTTGGAAACAATTTTTAAATATCATATACTTCTGACACTCAAGCTCTTTCGACTTCAACTTCAAGGAATGTTGTATGCACTCTGGCTTCAGGACACATGCTCTGGTACTCTGTGTAGAATTCCAGGAAGGGCCAACCTCAGTCTGATACTCAGAAAGCATTCCCTGTTTACAACAACCTGAAGGCCAAACATGCAGGGAGGGGGATCCTCTCCTAGAGAATGGGGATCATCTGTTAAGTGTGAGCAAGGTTCTCATAAGAACTACCAGAAAATTGTCAATTCTTCTATAGAGGAGGAATTTGGGGTTATCTGGGAGCTGCTAAGCCAAGCCTTCAGTAGTCACAGTAGATATTGTCCTAGATCAAGGAGAATACTGACAATGTGTGACAGCACTAGTGATGTGTTCTGAGCCTTCTCTATTCATTCCCTGCCTTTGCCACATAGGGTATCTCATCAGAAAATGATTGGATTTTAGCAGTGGTGGGTGTAAGGCAGAAAGAAGCCTGGTGGTACTACAAATTTGGTACTTATCTTGGGCCAACCCTCTGGACCATCTCTGGGCCAGACTGTCCTGGCTATATAGTATTTACCCAATGTATCCAAGAGGGAATAACTGTCTTTACTGACATATTATAAAAGCATAGGATTTCCTTGGGAAGGTTTCTAAGGCAGAGCATCAGGATGCACAAAGGAAAGTCAATAATGGGTTTGCTCATTCATTCATTCAACAAATGTGCACCTGTTTCAGGCTCTGGGCTAAGGCTGATGACCATCCTGGAGGGCAGGAATGGTGTGTCAGCAGGGCTGCACTAGATTCTGCACTAACACCTAGCTCAGTGGCTAAGTACCTAACAGGCAAAGCAATAAGAATTGGAGATACGAAGAGTCATTGTAGCGGCAGTTGCAAGGGGAGGCGAGGAAGACCCAGGGTCTGGAGCTGGGGGTAAGCTACCTGGGGAAACAGCATGAGCAAAGCAGGAACCTGCGACGAGGCCATGCTCAGAAGACAGTAGGTGGTGCGGGGCTGCACTGGAGTGATGGACAGGATGGCAAGTCCCAAGTGGACCTGGTAGGAAGGACGTGAAGACCAGGCCGAGGCATTTGGGTTTTACACTATAGTGCATGAAGATCCACTGAAACTTTGTTTTTTTAAAAACAGTGTTATTGAGGTATAATTTACATACCATAAAATTCACTCATTTTAAGTGTACAATTCAACAATTTCTAACAAATTTATCACATTGTGCAGCCATCACTGCAGTCATCACCATCATCAATTTTAGAATATCCTCATCACTCCAACAAGATTCTCTCATGCCCATTTACAGTGAACCCCCGTTCCATCCCCAGCCCCAGGTAATCACTATTTTCCTTTCTGTCTCAGTAGGTTTACTTTTTCAGGGATTTTCCTATAAATGGAATCATATACTATGTGGCTTTTTGTGCTGGCTTCTTTCACTTAGCATAGCATTTTTGAAGTTGTAGCATGTGTTAGTATTTTGCTCCTTTCGCGTGCTGGACAGTGTTCAGTTGCATGGATATACCACATTTTATTTATCTACTCACCAACTGATGGACACTGGGTAGTTCCCACCTTTTGCCTATTATTAATAATGCTTCTATGAACATTCTTGTGTGCAAGTCTTTGTTCTTCTGGATAGGTACCCAGGAGTGGAATTGCTGGGTTGCATGGTAAACTTATGGTTAACTTTTGGAGGGCTGTACTTATTTTATTTCTTTTTTAAAAGTAGCTTTACTGAGATATAATTTGTGTACCATAAAATTCCCTTGCTTTAAGTATAAAATTCAATGAATTTTAGTATATTTATAGAGTTGTACAATCACCACAAATTTTAGAACACTTCCATCCCCTTCAGAAGAAATCTAGTGCCTATATATATAGTCATTCTGCATTTCCATTCCCAGCCCTAAGCAACCTCTAATTTACTTTGTGTCTCTATATATTTGCCTTTTCTAAACATTTCATATTAATTGGATCACATAATATGTAGTCTTTTGTAACTCTCTTCTTTCACTGAGCATATTTTTAGGGTTCATCCATGTTGTATAATATATCAGTACTTGACTCTTTTTATTGTCAAATGATATTCCATTGCATTGATATGCCATATTTTGTTTGTTCATTCACCAATTAATGGACATTTGGATTGTTTCTACTTTTGTCTACTCTGAATAACACTGCTGTGAGCACTCACATAAAAGTTTTTCATTTCTCTTGGGTAGATACTAGGAAGTGGAATTCTTGAGTTAACCAGCAAGTGTATATTTACCTTTTAGGAAATGGTAAAACTGTTTTCCAAAGTGCTGTGCCCTTTACATTCCCTTTGGAAATATATGAAGTTTCCAGTTTCTTCCTATTCTTGTCAACACTTGTTATTGTGTCTTTTTCATTATAGCCATTGGATGTGCAGTGATATCTCATTGTGATTTTAAGGTGTATCTCCTTATTGACCAATGATGTTGAACATATTTAATGTGCATATTAGCCATTTATGTATCTACTTTGGTGAAATGTCTATTCAATATTTTACCCATTTTTAAATAGGACTGTTGTTGTGTTGTGACAGCACTTGATGTATTCGGTATGTATACTATCAGATATATGACTTGCCATTGTTTTCTCCCAGCCTGTGGCTCATCTTTTCATTTTCTCAGTAGTATCTGTTGAAATATTTTTGAGGAGAAAAGGGACAAGACAGAGCTGTGCTTTAGAAAGATAGTCTGGCAGTTGTATGTGGGATGGATCAAAAGAGATAGAGGGCTTTATTTTAGTACACCTTCTTAAATTATAATATCAGGAATAAGTACAGACCAAGTTTGTCAAAATCCTCTGGGAATCAAAGGGTTATAAACAGCTATTTATTAAAGCCTGTTTACAGTCCAGTTAATCAGTAAACCAGAACCAGTGAAACCCAATCTGGAGAAGTGCAAAAACCTTTCAAAAGGCTTTGCTGGATTAGGAGAGGCAGGGAAATGGGGGAGGGGAGATGAGTGGCTATTCCAGAGCTACATAAATAATTCTCAGCTTCAGACAGGACAGTTTTGTACCTCCTTCCCAGGTGCCGTCGCACTGGCATTCACTGGGAGTAAACTAGGAAGAGCTGGCTCTCAGCCCTTGGATTTTGACTGGTTTGGGGAGAGGTGCGGCCTATTTCAGTGGGTCTCTGAAAAAGCTCACCAAGATGTCAAATCTGTGCTCAGTCTTTCTCCACCTCCTCCTTCTCTTCAAGTTGATTGCCCCCATGACCTTTCGCCACCACCGTTATGATGACCTCGTGCGGATGCTGTACAAGGTGCACAATGAATGCCCTTACATCACCCGGGTTTACAGCATCGGACGCAGTGTGAAGGGGAGACACCTCTACGTGCTGGAATTCAGCGACTACCCTGGAATCCACGAACCCTGTAAGCCCTAAGCAGTTCTTGGAGCATATGGGGCAGGATCCTTTCCTTAGAAATCCAGTCATTGGGGTGGTTTCTGGGGAGGTCTGTGGACCCCTCCACCTATAAAGTATCATCTCTTCCTCAGATTGTGCTGAGGGTTTCCCTGCTTAGCCCTCACACTGCCCTAGTCTCTGGGGAGCTGTAACCCCAATTCAGGCTTCAGTCTTTTCCTCCCTTTTGGATTCTGTTTCATCAAGACCTTAATGGAAAAGGTGAGTCTTCTTCCCTGCTCCCATCCCATTGCCCTGCCTTCCATCCCATTACTATTCTTTCTCCCCTGCTGTTATTTTCTCTTCCCCAATCCAATGCCCCAGGAGACAGAAGCAGAAACAATGAGCTCTTTTAGTCTGCCAGGAAGCTTAGAAGGGGTTAAGAGTACCTCTCGGGGAATGACAGTGTGATAGAGTGTGGGATCCTGGAGAGAGTTGAAGGTCTAGGGTATTAGTTTTATTCATTGGATCATTTTTTGTTAGTTTCTTTCTATTATAAAAGCAATCTATATTGAATTAAAATAAAAATTTAATAAGGAAAAAATAGATAAAACTCTCCCATAGTCCCACTACTCACAGATGACCACTGTTAATGTATTGATGTATGTCTTTCCAGACTTTTTTCTATGCATATTTAAACCACCACCCCCTTATACACACATGTAATTTTTTTCTATAAAAATGGAATAATATTATAACTGCTTTTCTTGTTTCATAGTGTTTTATGAGTAGCATCCATGTCTGTAAAGGTAGATCTACATCATCATGTTTTGGTTGCATAATATTCCATTGCATGATTATATTTAATTGTTCATTTATTAACGGCCATTTAAATTGTTTCTAATTTCTCACTGCTTTACTTACAGCAGTTGTAGTTACAGCAACTTCAAATTATGTCAGTTCCTCCTTCAAACTGTCAACTTCAAATCTTTCTTTCCTCTCCACTTCCAACCCAGTTCCCAACCCCATCAAAACCATCCTTAATTATTGCACTAGGCCCCTGATTGTCCTAACTGCCACCTAACTTCTCCTAAGTCCTAACTGCCACCACTCTCTAAACCTTCTGTTTAGCACACAGATAACCAGAACAATTTTCCCAGATACTGATGTAATCCTCTCACTCTCCTGCTTAAAAACCATGACAACCTTATGCCCAGTGGCTTCTGTCCTGAAGCTTCAGAATATTACATGACCAGTGGGAGACTCAAGGAAGGCCCTGGGAGGAAGGATAAGGGCCTTGTTTTGAAGCTGCCCTTGCAGAGAAAGCATGCTGCTTTCCTCAGGTTGTGTGTTCATTGTGGAAGCGTGCAGGCGCTAGTGGGCATTGCAGGTAGCCCTCATTCCGTGCCCCCTTCTTGATGCCCTCTCTACTCCTAGCGTTCCAGGCCTTCCTCAAAGCTTTTTCATCCTATCCTAGCCCCCACTGATCCCTCTCTTCTCTGATGCCCTGTAACTTAGCTGTTCATCCATTAATTCCTTTCTCATTCATCCTTTATTCATTCCACAAATATTAGTGATTATCTCCTATATGCAAACACTTTTGTAGACTCTGAATATACAACAAAGAATAACGGTTCTCAGGGCCTTAATTCTAGTGGTGTAAGACAGGCAATAAATTCTAGTGGTATAAGACAGAAACAATTTAAATGGCCATTTCATATAATATCAGATGAAAATAAGTACTATAGAAAAAAATTAACCAGGGAAGAAAGATAAGGAATGCCGTGGTAGACTGGATTGAGCAGGGTGGGGTGATCATTGCTGTTAGGAAAAAGCTTCTCCTTTGAGGTGATTTTTGAGCATGTGATGGAGCGTGCCATACTGATATACTGATACTAGGGAGGAAAACATTGCAGACGAAGGAAAAGCTGGGGGATACTCAGCATGTGTCAGGAAGAGCAAGGAGGTTCCTGTGGCTCCAGCAGAGTGAACAATGGGAAAGCAAGCTCAGAGCAGGGCAGTGGGCCACACCGGCAGGGAGCGATCATGTCCGCCTTACAGGCCTTGGAAAAGATTTTGGCTTTTGAGTGAAGTGAGAAGTCACTGGAGGATTTTAATTAGCAATGTGACATAATCTGACTTAAATTTTTAAAAGATGACTCAGAATGGGGGTCAGCAAACTATAGCCTGAAGGCCACTACCGGTTGTGGTTAATAGTTTCACTGAAGCACAGTCACACTCACAGCTTTTGTATCGTCCATGTCTGCTTTCAGTGAAGAGCTGAGTAGCTGCAGCAATGACCATATAGCCCGTGAAGCCCCAAAGTGCTTACTGTCCTGGCCCTTCACAGAAGCTTGGCGGCCCTTGACCCAGGAGAACAGCCTTTAATGGGGCTGGGCAGACGCAAGGAGTTGAAGATTTATTTTAATCAATTATTTATTGCAATAATCCAGAAATAGGGTGTGGAGGCTTGAACCAAAAAGACAACAGTGGTTTATGAGAAGCAGTTGTATTCTGGATACATGGGGAGTAGAGACAAAATAATTTTATACTAAGCATCTACCAAGTGCAAAGCTCTACACTAGGTTCTCCAGGGCAGTGGTTCCCAGATGTTTGGATTTCACAGAAGTTAAAAAAATTTTTTTTTAAATAAGAGAGATAGGAGGAGACTAAAATAGATTTTCCAAGTGCTATTTTACTGAACAAGGATGTTGAAGGATACTACCTGCTGTCTGCTATCACCATCCTTTCTTAAAAGAAGGGATATTTTAACACCATGAAACATAAGAAAAACATAATCTATGATTAAATAAATACACTATGATTAAAGAATACACATTACAGAAAATCTACTGCATTGTCCTTCTGGGTTATAAACATTCATTTGGGAAAGACTGGTCTAGGTTTACTAAGATAAGCAACAATGGGTTGTGCCCTAAAGAAAATTTAAAAATTGCATACATTGCAAAGGCCAGGTCTAGTAAAGGAAATAGGATTTGTGCAAAATTAGGTAAAACACAGAGTAGAAAGTGGTAAGTACCATAAAAAGGAAGTTCAATAGTCTGCTCCCTCCAAGCACAGAGGACCCAAGCTAGCTTCCCAGGGTAACATTTGAATTGAACCTAGAAGGATGGTGAAGCAGATTTGGAAATGTGGAGATGAAGAGGTACAGAATCAGAAAAGCTATGGAGGAGGACAGTGTTGGGTGGAAGGGAAATCACTTGGGGAGCGCTTTCCTCCTTCTTTTTACAGAGGGCAAGAATGATTTTCTTTAAGTGGCTTGAGAGGCTCTTTTCATGACCTCGATTCTTCTTTCAGTTCAACAGTTAAGGTAGCCAAAGAGAAGCCTAGGGAATGAGACATCTGCAGACTCTTTCCTACTCTGCACTTCCAAGACATGGCATTCCCTGATAGGAAGGAGAGAGTTCAACTTCTTGAGTACCAGGGAAATTGTTTTCAACTGGGATGATTAGGAACTGTTATGCTAAAACCCAGAGTATTTTATGCCAGCAGATCTTGGAAAAACACATTCTCATCCTGAAAAGAGCTGTCTCTGAGAAACATTGAACTACTATAAACGCCACCTGGGCTTTGGTTTTCATCATGTTCATTAGCTAGGCAACCTCAGACAAGGTACCTAACCTCTTCCATACCCAGGACCCTTATCCTGAGGTTAATAATGCCTACTGTACAGGTCTCTTGTGAAGATTAGCAATAATGAACATAAATGCCTAATACACAGTAGGGGTTCAATAAATAATGATATTATCTGTGGAATGAATTTTTGTAGCATTTGTAATTGTAATTTTTTTAAAGGGGTTCAGGGATTATTGGAAAAGACCCAACGAAGCATGAGATTTTCTTTTATTCCCTCCTGGAAAAGAGAGAAAAAGTTCCTTTGCAAGGTCAGGCATCAGTGGCACTTGAAAGCTTTCCCCATTTTTTTATCCACCTGCGTGTTTTTCTCACGCTTGCAGTGGAGCCGGAAGTCAAGTACGTGGGGAACATGCACGGCAACGAGGTGCTGGGCCGCGAGCTGCTGCTGCAGCTGTCCCAGTTCCTGTGCGAGGAGTTCCGCAACGGGAACCAGCGCATCGTCCGGCTGGTGCAAGACACGCGCATTCACATCCTGCCGTCCATGAACCCAGACGGCTACGAGGTGGCCGCCTCCCAGGTACTGGGCCCTCGGGCCGGGCTCTGCAGAGGGAAGCCATCTGAGGAATATGTGAAAGCCGCTGGACCATGTGTCCTCTCTTTCCCACTGTAAATGTCACTGTATAGAAATATAATACAGTATGGAGTTAATTCTTGTACATAGAAATATAATAAAGTACAGGGTTCACCCTAGGCAGTGAATGTGGGCTGTCTCTGAGCTTCAGGTCCCAATACCTTTCCAGCTGCCTGCCCCCCCTCCCCCGCCATTTTTCCTACGAGGATCAACCGGGCAATATCTGTAACAACACTTTGTAAACTGGAAAATACTAAACAGATGTGAAAGGATATTGCAAACTACATCTTCCCTGACCTTTTAGCTTTGAACCTTAAATATGCTTCTTCCCACACTATGCTTCCATTTGTGTTTGTGGGGGGAAAAGAATAAACTCTCCCCAGAATTGCAGGGTAGGGTGTTAATTCTAGATTCTTCATACTTTATTGTATTTCTGTACAGCTTTTTCTTATACTAGTATAGTTCTCAGCCTTTTAATTCTTTATTTTAGAGTTACATTTTCCACGGGATAGATAAGAAAAATGTCTGTGGGCTTTTACTTTTTTTCTCATATAAATTCAAAATGTCAGTGCCTAATTTTAAATCAGTGGTTCTTTTATGCCTCTGCATCAGAATCGTAGGTGAAGATTTTTGAAATGCAGATCCCCAGGTCCCCTCCCACCCCTATCCCCCCCAATTTACTGAATTAGAATTTTCAGTGGAGGAGCCAAGCTCTGCTTTACACAATGGATATGTTCCTTCAAAAGCTGTGTTTAAACCTCATTTATTTCATTTTGTGGGGAATGGAAAAAGAGTTGTTTTAATATTTAAAAATTTGTTTATTTGGGCTAGTCTTAAATTTTTTTTTTCATTTTAAAGACTAGACTTCACCACTTTACTTTTTATGCAAAGACAAGATCTACTCTTTAAACAAAACTAAGTGAGCAATGACAGTATTGTTGACTGTAAGGACAATGTCATACAGCTGATCTCCAGAACTTCTCTATCCTGCTCAACCAAAAGTTTACGCCCCTTTGTTAGTAACCCCCTATTTCCCCTTCCTCCCATCCCTTGACAACCACGCTCCTCCCTGATTTCATGAATCTGACACATCTGTCCCATACAGGTGGAACCACACAGCATCTGTCCTCCCACATCTGGCCCTTTTCATTTTAAACCTATATGAGGACAGGGCTAGGGCATGAATAGAGGTAGGAGCTAAAATATTGAACCACACACAGATTTGACCCTTACAATCTCTCAAAACCTTCCTGCCATGAGTCAACAAATAAAATAAGAAAATTTTGACCCCACTGAAATCAGAGAGGTATACACTAACATGACTTGAGACTTGAGTTTCCAAAATATCAGGAAAATCTGAAAGAGGTTGGGGGGCAAAGCCCCACTTGGCTTCTTTCTGTTGGTCCCCCTTCCCTGCATTGCAGTGGGGAAATTGCAGAAGCACCTCATTCCTGACCATGTCTTTTGTGGGATGAGGTATGGTGGAAGGCAGTGGGGAAAGCCCCTAACAGCTCACTGAATCCTAGAGCCATCTTTGGGAAGTCAGTCACCTCTGCTCACCTGCTGTGTGTGTACTTGTTCAGAGGGAGCACATCTTGAGCCTGAACCCAAGAGCCTAGGTTCTCAAACTCCCAAAACTACCTGCTATACCCAGAGGAAACCTGTCTGCAAGGCAACACAAGGAATAGCTATCTGGCCACAAACTTTAAAGCCACCTGTAACTAAAGCAGAATAATGCCCTCTAAACCTGTCTAAATCCTAATCCCTAGAGGCTGTGAGTATGTTATGTTACATGGCAAGGGGAAATTCAGGTTGCCGACGAATTAAAGTTGTTAATCAACTGACCTTAAAAAATCCTGGATTATTTGGGTCGGCCCAATGTAGTCAGTTACAGGGTCCTTTCAGTGTGGAAGAGGGAAGGAGAATGTCACAGTTAAAGAGAGATTTAAGGATGTTATACCACTGGCTTTGACAGTGAAAGAAGGTACCACAAGCCAGGAAATGTGGGTGGCTTCTAGAAGCTGGAGAAGTTAGGAAACAGATTCCCCCAGACACTTCAGAAGGAATGCAGCCCAGCTGATACCTTGATTTTAGTATTTTGAGACCCATTTCAGTCTTATGATCTCCCAAACCATAAGATAATTGGCTTGTGCCATTTTAAGCCACTAAGTTTGTGGTAATTTGTTGCAGCAGTAATAGGAAACTAATATGGCACCAACCCGGTTTACAGGAACCATCTGTTAAGGGAGGTCCTTACCTGCCAGCCTCACTAATGACGCAGTCTGAGTGACAAATCAACTGGTAGGTAAATTATCATGGCTGATAATATGGACAGTTATGAGTTTATGTTAATACAAATGAGCAAATAGTGAAAAACCCCTGGGAACATGATGGAAACCATTATGTCATACAAGTGGAAAATCAGACCCCAAATTGAAAAATCATAAATGTTTTCCACTGAAATAGAACTGACATAGGAAACTTAAGAATTAAAAAATTTATATGCTCTCAATGAGGTCTAAGAATAGAACACAAGCAGGATGCCATGAAAAGTAGAGAAAGCTGATGAAAACAAAGACTTCTTAGAAAAACATGAGAGCAGTAGTATGTCTGTGAGTTTTTAGCTGCCCAGTGTCCATCTACTCACCTGCTTTCAGGAATGGCCACCAATTTGGGCTCTCTCCTCTCAGTCCACCATTCCCCTTTCTACTGCCACACAAAACATTAAATGGAATTTCTATTTTGCAAGGGTCTTTGAACATGTCTCTGTTCTACCACTTTACATATCTTAATTATTTATGTATAAATTTGTCTCTCATTGTCTCTTTCCCTAGTGTCTTTCAGAGGGCTTTGAATAGAGGTGACTTAATAAATGTTGATTGACTAAATAGGTGAATGAATGAGTGAATACATGACCAAATAAATGATAAAATTTGAAGTGTGAGCAGAGAAATGAAGGGATCCAGGAAGTTGACATTTCTCAGAAGAAAGATAAGATCCCAAATAAAAAATAATAAAGGGGGTAGGGTGGTTTCCATGGTGCAGCCACTTTGGAAAACAGTTTAGCAGTTTCTGAAAAAGTTAATGTAGACATACCTTATGACCCAGAAGCTCTGTTACTAGGTATCTGCCAAAGGGAAATGAAAACGTACATCCACACAAAGACTTGGCATGTACATGTTCATAGCAGCAATATTCTTAACAGCCTAAAAGTGGGAAAAAATCCAAATGTCCATATACTAGGTTGAATGGTATCTCTCTAAAGTTCATGTCTACCTGCAACCTATGAATGTGAAATACATACCCAAGTAAAGTCCAGTCATACTGGATTATGGTGATTAAGTCAAATATGACTGGTATCCTTATAAGAAAAAAAGACAAACAGGGTAGAAGGCCATGTGAATATGAGAGTAGAAATTGGAATGATGCTTCTCTAAGCTAAGGAGTTGCCAGCAACTCTGGGAAGTTAGAAGAGACACAAAAAAGGATAAATCCTCCTCTAGAGCCTTTAGAGAACATGACCCTGTTGCTTGATTTCAGACTTCCTGCCTCCAGAACTGTGAGAGAATAAATTTCTGTTGTTGTAAGCCACCTTGTTTGTGGTAATTTGTTACAGGAGCCCTAGAAGCTAATACAGTCTATTAACTGGTGAGTGGATAAACAAAATGTTTATAAGCATTTACAAATCCATATAATGGGTTATTCAGCAATAAAAAGGAATGAAACACTGATACATGCTACAATGTGGGGGGAATCTCAAAAACATTATGCCCAGTAAAAAAAGCCATACACATAATGTATGATCCCACTTATTCAAATGTCCAGAAAATGCAAATCTATGGAGACAGGAAATGATTATCTTAGGCTAGAATAAAAATGATGAGTGGCTGTAAACACTCATGAGCTTCTTTGCAGGGTGATAGAAATATGCTTAAATTAGATTTGGTAATGGTTTCACACCTCAGTAAGCATACCAAAATTCATTTAACTCACTTAAAATGGGTGAGTTTTATGGTATGTAAGTTATATCTCAATACAACTGCTTTTTAAAAATAGGGGTTTCCATTATCCTAAAACACCCTACTCTTGTTAGAGTTTCTCTTGGGAACTCTACCTCCAGCACATGGTCCACAGGGAACTTGAACCATGCCACTGGGACTTTGGATATGTTAAAGAAGAAAATGCTTCATTTTTTGATAGATTAAGCTAATACTTAAAAAGAATTATACAGTGGTCTTCAAATACAGGATTCAGTCTGAAACCTTTATTTTCATTACTTCTTTTTCCCACTAGGGTCCAGACATTTCTGGGTATCTGGTTGGCAGGAATAATGCAAATGGAGTGGACCTGAACCGCAACTTTCCCGATCTCAATACCTACATCTACTACAATGAGAAGTACGGAGGCCCCAACCACCACTTGCCCCTTCCGGACAACTGGAAAAGTCAGGTATGAGATGCAATTTGCATGCAGAAGCAGGTAAATCAACATCTGGAATTTCTTCTAGCAATCTTTCACATCACCTAAACAAGCAAGAATTAAGCACTGGCTCTACATTAATCTGTATCTTATGTTCTTTGTATTTATTTCCTCCCTCAGCATAGAGCCCTTCATGGAACAGTCTATTGGTAGTGAGGGAGATGAAGTAGTATCATACAGTTGCAAGGTCCTTTACAGTTTTTTTTTTTTTTGCTTGGCAACTCCTTTTCCTTTACAGTTTTACACAATTCTTTCTTAGCTAGAGTTCCAGTTGATGACTATAAAATGCATCAAGCAATTTATCATCCTTGTTTTAAAGATATTACTTATAGATAATATAATTTAAATTCACACAGCTAGTAATTGATGGAATCAGAATTAAAAACCTGGGTCTTCTGACTCCTAATCCAACATTCTTTCTACAGTACTATACTGTCAACTGAAAATTCTAACATCCTGTAGAGAAATCTCTCCTACATGTGAGGAACTCAGTGCTTATCAACAGTTGGCTACAGAAAGAGGTTCAGGGATTCTCACCTTACAACTTTTCCTCTTCCCTTTCTGTATCCCTTGGCTGACTACCATACTCTTATCTCTCTTGCTTTCTCAACTAAAGGATCCCACTGGATGCTCCTAGACCTCTCTCTCTAGATGGGCTGTAGTGCCAGCTTTGGTTGTGTGAAGGGTTTCATCCTGCTGGTGGGCCTGCTCCTGGGAATGACTATGGTCATCCTTAGAGCATCACCACTACCCTCTTTCTTACACTGTCTGAGATAATTCTAACATTCCATTTATGAATATCTAAACTTAGAGACTGGGGAGAGAAAAATAAGGCAGTTATAAGGCTTTATACTGGGAGTTTCCAAATGTAATATTCTCCATATTTTTCCCCTTGGAAATGATGCAAGTCAGGCTGACATGTTTAGATTTCAGATAGCAAGTAAATAATACATCAAAAGTAGCTTTCTACTAGCAGCATATTCAGAAGGATATTCTGGTTTATTAAATTTGTCTAAGAAAAATAAGGTAATTGAGCCAATAACAATTAAACTTTCACTGGCTCTTCTGTCTGCATCTTAGAAGGAAAAAGACAATTAGAAGTAAATCTCTCTTGCTCCTGACACACAGCCTTGAGGGAGAGGAGCAATGAGAAGCTGGCCTCATCCAGATGGATAGAGGCTTAGGACATGGAGACAGGGCTGCCTCAGAGGGTCTGAGCCCTGGTCACAGAGCAGGACTGGTGACCTTGGTATTATATCCATTGTGACTGGGTGACACTCAGCCCTATTCATCCAGTCCCCCTTGGGATGGAAAAGATGGGGACTTGGCAATGACCCTTGGTCCAGGAGGAGCCATTAACATATTAATAAACATAACCTGTAAGTTTATACATCGTGAGAGGAGAAAAAACACTGAAGACTCTAAATTATTTACTTATACTGCAAGTCCAAGTAGATTCAAGGCTTTCTTTAGAATATTGTCACTCATAAGCAATAATAAAACAATAGAAGGGTGGAATTTCACTGCTTAGCCAAGACTGGCTCATATTACACTATGTCTAATCCATGAAATTTGGGTTCCACATGTCCACGTCAACATTACAGCAGACACAGTGGGGGAAGGAGGAGATTGAAAACCATGCTGTCAACCAGCGTTTTCCAAATTTATTTACTAGAGCCCTAAATTTCTGCAGAGGTGCTTCAAAGGCTGCTGGAGCAGCGGGTAAATTGGAGAACTCTTTCCTTGTTGCCACAGAGACACTATGCTGGGGCTCTGAGCTCTCCAATCATAAGCCCTCTTTTCAAACTGCTCTCTCTCTTTAATAGGCCCTATTTCTTGGAGTAGTTTTAGGTTCACAGCAAACTTTAGCAGAAAGTACAGAGAATTCCTATAGACTCCCTGCTTCCTGTTATCTCTGTCGTCCACCAGAGTGGTACAATTATAGCAACTGATGAACCCACAATGACCCATCATCATTATCACCCAGAGCCCATTATTTACACTAGGGTTCATTCTTTGGGTTTGGACCAAGGTATCATGACATGTATCCACCATTACAGTATCATACGCAATAACTTCACTGCCCTAAAGCTCTCTTTTTAGCTATTTTGTATATTGGATTTCCATGTGAGACTTCATTTCAAAAAAGGGTCCCATCCGTTTAATTTCCACTTAATTTTTAAAATCATCATGCAAAAGATCCCCATTTCCCCATCTGCACTTCTGATATCTGGTAGGACACTCTTTGTCTTATTCTGTCCTCCCAGGCCACTTCCTGAAACACTCATCTGGACAGCCATGTGGCACCTCCAGTTGGAGCTTCACGCCAGGCTTTCATCTCTCTGCAGGTGGAACCGGAGACCCAGGCCGTGATCCAGTGGATCCGCTCCTTCAACTTTGTTCTTTCAGCCAATCTCCACGGAGGGGCAGTGGTGGCCAATTACCCTTATGACAAGTCCCTTGAGCATCGGGTCCGAGGTTTCCGCCACACTGCCAATACCCCTACACCTGATGACAAGCTTTTCCAGAAGGTACGCAGAATGGCAGCTTGTCCAGCCAGAGAAAATGGAGCTCAGGAGAGTAACACAGGTCAAGTCAGCATCCCAGGACCCTGTTGGGAATGAGCCCACAAAAAATAATTGAAAACACTCCCTGCTGGTTAGGAGCTTACGATCTACTATGTTACCT
Organism: Smutsia gigantea; assembly: GCA_032199065.1. Taxonomy (NCBI): domain Eukaryota; kingdom Metazoa; phylum Chordata; class Mammalia; order Pholidota; family Manidae; genus Smutsia; species Smutsia gigantea. The sequence continues at coordinate 69,557 of JAVSCE010011383.1, read as the reverse complement.
TTTGTTTTCACTGATAAGCCATACATTCATGAAAAAATAAATAGGAAAGCTTTATAGTACAGTTCCATAACATAAAAAAATACTTGTACTAAAGACAAGCAAGAAATATGCCAAAAGTCTAATGGTGCTGGTGGTAAACTAATATATTAAATATGAATTTGGGGAGTTCTAAATTACAATTTTATGGTTATATGGCTATATTCATGAAAATAGATCATGCACATGAAAAGGTTTATATAATAGTTCAAAACAGCAATAGAATAAAAACCAATTTTATCATTAATATATTATTAATATATAATTAATAACAATTATTAATTCAATCAATGGGTTACATAGAATATAACACCAGTTGTTGCTTTGCAAAGCAAGTATATTATTATATTTTCTTCTCTAGTAATCTCATTTTGTCTTCTGTTACAAAATAGTAATGAAAGAGAATTATAGAGATTCCAAATATATTCCTCTCCCTCCATCACATACCTTTCACCCCCAGTACATGCAGTAGTCTCCCCTCGTCCATGGAGCATATGTTCCAGGACTGCCAGAGGATGCCTGAAACCACAGACAGTACTAAGCCCTCTATATACTGTGTTTTTCCTATACATACATAGCTATGATAAAGTTTAATTTATAAGTTAGGCACAGTAAGAGATTAATAACAATAACTAATAATAAAATAGAACAACTGTAACAATATACTATAATAAAAGATGTGAGTACGGTCTCTCTCTGTCTCAAAATGTCTTACTGTGCTGCATTCGCCCTTCTTCTTGTCATGGTGTGAGATAATAAGATACGTACGGGATGAGATGCAGTGAGGCGAATGGCATAGGCATTGTGATGTAACCTTAGCCTACTCTTGACCTTCTGACAACACGTCAGGAGGATCATTGCCTTGCAAACTGTGGTTGACCTCAGGTACACAAACCACAGAAAGTGAAGCCATAGATGAGGGGGGACTACTGCGATTCTTTTCTTGGTGAAGCCTATCTTACTTGCACCTTGATTCCTTTTATAAAACTCAGCTAGAAAATGATGCACCTCAAAGGGGGCTTATGTATCATTTAGTGCTGCCTCTCACTTTGCACTTGAAGAAATTTAGCCCTGAGATGGTGGAAAAACCAGAATACAGGTCTCCTAACTCTAGTCTGCTACACATATACCCACACCCCATCTCTCTATCCCTGCTGGTATTTTCTTTCACTAAAGCAAAGAATCGGTTGTTTATACCTAGAAGGGTTTCTTGGCTTCACCCCACTTCTGGGTATGAGCATGCTGTATGAGTTGGAAACACTCAAGATCCCTTTCCACCCGGTTTCCCTATAGCTGGCCAAGGTCTATTCCTATGCGCATGGATGGATGTACCAAGGTTGGAACTGTGGGGATTACTTTTCAGACGGCATCACCAATGGGGCTTCCTGGTATTCTCTCAGCAAGGGTAAGAGTCCTGGGTATAACAGTGCTTACAGTTGAAGTAGAATAGGGCTCATTTCTTTTTCTAAATAATCATTTTTCTTAGGAAAACTATAGAAATACTATAGAATTTTGCATTCAAGTACAGATCAGAAAAATGGAGAAGTCTGAAGTTGGCATTTAATGTCATCTTGTGATTCTTTAAAACAAAGGTAGGGACACCTAGTGGTCTTTAACGGTTTACATAGTAGATTAGGGCAGAGGAGGGAAATAATGTAGTCAAGTAGTTAAGAGCGTGGGCTCTAAAGTTACATTGAAGCCTTGCTTGCCCGTTTACCAGTTTTGTGCCTTCAGGCTAATTACTTAACCTTTCTGGGCTTTGGTTTCCTCATCTGTGTTGTAAGAATAGCGATACTTGCCTTGTAAGTTTGATGTAAGTATTAAATCAAATGATACACATACAGCATTTGGAAATGCCTGGTTTATAAATGTTAGGTTTTTTTCCCCAGTAGCATGGAGGTGTGCTGCCCATAGCCACAGATAAGCAGAGGAGCTGGCCTGAACGCAAATAGTTCCTCTCATGGATGCTGTCTGTGCCCTGCCGGCCCATCTCCCATAAGCAGGAGTTTGCCATGGACATCGGCTCTTGTAACGTAGCAGAGAGGCTTCTCTTGCTGTTCCATGGGCTTTCCCCCTCCTTGAGGGCTCAGTTAGAACCTCTGTTTGTGAACTGTCAGGAGATAAGAACCTAAGGATAAGGAGGAGGCTGCAGCAGGAGGCCAGGTCCTTTTAGGGAGTGTGCTTGAGCAGCTGTCTTTCCCCATCCTTTCAAATCTGTCCTGGCCAGAGCCCAGGTAGCATAGTGCTCACCCAGTAAGAGCTGAGCTGATGGCTGGTCCGGTGGAGAGTGAGGAGGAGGAAGGTTAGGAGTCACCGTGTACTGGGAAGGTGACAGACTTCTTATGGCCAAAAACTCATTTGAACACAACCAAGAAGATTTTGTGGAATTTTATTTTCTTCAGTTTGCCATTAGGAAAGCAATAGGTTCCCCCATTAATTTAAAGTATCAAATACATTTTTTAAAATTATTCTTGTTCCTCTTTCTCCCTTCCCATCCTCCGGGAAAACATGGCCCATGCCTCCACAGAGAATCACTGTCCTAAATTAAGCTGGTACAATTCCAAGATTATTAAGTTCATCAAAATGATTCTTCCAACAGTGTGGTCTCTGGACCAGCATCATCAGCATCACCAGGGGACTTGTTAGAAATGCAAAATTTGAGGCTCCTCACCATACCCACTGGATCATGAACTCTGGGCTACAGCCCAGCAGCCTATATCTGTCCTGAAGGCACAGCCTCAAAGCAATTCTGATGAAGAGAGAACGAGTGTGACAGGCTATAGGTACTCTCCCACATTCCCTTCTGTCCGTAACAGCTGCTTGCACTTAGCAGCTTACAGAGCAGATGAAAGTTGATTAAATTTTTAACCCAGATAAACCTGTGCTCTAAACATCATTCTAATCAGAAACATATTAAAAATAATTTATTCAGTTGGATAATGTATAAGATAGAAGCAGACAAGCATCTGATGGAGGGAAACTATAGCTACCTTAATATCTGCTTTTTCCAGGATCTGTTTCTCTAGTTTCTCAGGTCAGTGCTGTGGTCTCAGGTAGGAGGGATGTGAAAGCCAGACAGTCATCTCATCTCTAGCCTCCTAGGTCTGAAGGACACCACAGTGCCAAGAGAAAATCAGCCCCCTGAAAGCAGTACACATGCATAGTCTAATATTGAGGCTCCGCTAATATGTAGACTTTGGAAATGCTAAGAGGGACAAGAAGTGAATTTAATTCATGAAAAGGAAAAAAATAGAGGATAGAGATGCCAAAATGGGTATTTGTGAAGAGAGGTAAGAAGGCATGTGACCTGGGAAACTGGGACAGGGTTTTGTGGAAGAGAAAAATAAATGGAAATCAAGAGGAAGAATAAAAGTCATGGAGAAGTGCATGTGGAAAAACTGATTAATGAGAATTGAGAATGGGGCGTTGGGTTGGAACCTGGTTGGACATATCTGCCACTGCCCTCTTTCACCCAGGAATGCAAGACTTCAATTATCTCCATACCAACTGTTTTGAGATCACGCTGGAACTGAGTTGTGACAAGTTTCCCCGCCAGGAGGAATTACAGCGAGAGTGGCTGGGTAATCGGGAAGCCCTAATCCAGTTCTTGGAACAGGTAAAAGCCCTTAACTTTCACAGGGTTTTCCAATGGCAGGCAAGGTTTTTTTGTGTGGCTCAGGTGTGACTTTTGCTCTGACTCAGTACAATAGATCTGAGCTGCTTCTGCCAATGACATTTATTCATTCAATGTTACTGAGCACAACTATCTGTCAGAAACTGTACTATATGCTGCGGATTTTGAGTAAACAAATATCCCTGCTCCTATGGAGCTTATATTCTAGTGAGGACAGCCAATAAAAAGTAAAATAAAACAAATTTTATAACATGTTAAATGCAATGTGCTATGAAGAAGGTCTTGCAGAAAAAGTGACAATTTAAACAGACTAAAAGGTGGAGAGAACCATGCAGATATCTGAGGAAAAAAGGGCTCCCTGATGGAAACACAACAGCAAATGCAAGGCCTACAACAAATCCATGAAAAGATACTCAGCATCACTAGTCATTAGGCAATGCCAGTGAAAACCACAATGAGCCAGCACTTCACACTCACTAGGATGGCTGCTCTAAAAAACAAATTAAGAAAAAAAAATGACAGAAAATATCAAGTGTTGGCAAGATGTAGAGAAATTGTAGCCCTTGTATATTGTTAATCAGAACATGAAATGGTGCAGCTGCTATTAGAAACAGTACAGTGAGCCCTCAAAAAATTCATAATAGAATCACCATATGATCTAGCAATATCACTTCTGGCTGTGTATTCCAAGAAACTGAAAGTAGGATCTCAAGGAGATATTTGTGTATCCATGTTCATAGCAGCACTATTCACAGCGGCTAAATGGTGAAAGCAACCCATTGTTGGATGAGTGGGTAAACAAAATGTGGTACATACATACAAGGGGATATTATTCAGCCTTAAAAAATAAAGAAATTCTGGCTGTAACATGGATGAACCCTGAAGATACTATGTATGCTAAATGAAATAACTCTTCTCAAAAAGACATGTATAATTTTACTTATATAAGTTATCAAGAGTAGTCAAATTCATAGAGAAAGAAAGTAGGCTAGTGGCATAATTTGACTTCCATTTTAACAGGATCACTCTGACAGCTTTATTGAAAAGAGATTATTGGGGACAGGGTGCTGGGCAGAGAGACCAGTGAAGGGGCTGTTACCATAATCTCTGTGAAGATCAAATGCAAAAACATGAGAAAGGGCCTTGAGGATTCTCAAAGGCTGTACAAATGTGTTATGATCATAACTATATACACTGTAAACTTTCCTACAGGTGCACCAGGGCATCAAGGGAATGGTGCTTGATGAGAATTATAATAATCTTGCAGATGCTGTCATTTCTGTCAGTGGGATTAACCATGATGTCACTTCAGGTAAGTGGCCACTGCTTCACGGGGTCAAAAGGAAGTTTCACTTTCTCATTTTCTTCAGCATGATCAGGTGGCCAGTGTGCAAGCCAGGGAGACGAGCAGGGATGTCAAGGACATGGAGTGGGGGATTGGAAGAAGGGAGCCTAATAGAAATGGGAGCATTGAATTAAGAGTCAAGGGCCAGGAGATATAAATGTAACTTCTCTCTCAGCACTCAGGAGTCACCACCTCATGCAATTACATTACGGGTGTTTTCTGGGTTTGAGCTATTCATAGCTCACATACTGGTGTGAAATGGAGTGGAAGAGAAAAGAACTGTAAAGCTGGTGTTTAGTCTTGTCCCTGAACCGGGCATTCACTCCACCTCCATTCAGGGAAAAATTAGCAAGATGTATCCTACAGGCTTGTTGCAGGGCAAGATGGATGGTAGAGGCAGATCTTGGAGCCAACCTGGAACCTCCTAGAATGGTACAGAGTATCTCACAGCACAATGGTGCTGCAGACTGCTCCAGCGCCATTTGATCATGCACAGCTCTGGGGGCTGTTTGTTTTGTTTTTAATGTGGATTTACCTACCTCCACAACCTCTTTAAGTAAGTCTCAGCGGCATTTTACCACACTAACGTTTGTTACCAAGCAGGCATCTTACAGTTCAGACAGTCTGTTTAAACTGGGTGAAATCTCAACTGTAAGGAAATAACTAATACTCTTTAAGTTGATTGCAACATATCTTACATGAAAGTCATTCAAGGCAAAGACAGCAACATTCTAAAGGCAGAATTCTCAGCCTCAGAGTAAGCATCAGCCAACTGGAATCCTCCAGTCCAGTGGCTGGAGACAGGACTGTTTAGGGAACCAGTCTCTGGCATCCCTTAGAGTTTCCGAGCTTGCTGGATTCTTAGACCCTGTTCACGCAAGGGTGGGCAATGTCTCTGAAACATTCCTAACCAATCAACATATATTTGGATACCACTAATTTCACCAATAAGAGCCCACTTCCAAGCCCCATTATGCTCAATTAACAAATTACTCATTTCACTCTGAAAAAACTCATTGTTAACATTCCTTATGCTACCTAGTCAAGCACCGAGTGTTGATTAGAGATAAAATTGGCTGAAGCTCTTGTAGTAGCTGCATCTGAAATTGGGCCTTTCTGATACAACTAACTAGCTAACCACTCCTGAGTGTTAGGAGCGAGCCCCCAGTTAAGAAAATGACAGCCCCAAGGTGTAACATAACCTACCCAACCTATGCATAATAACACTGCTTTTGCTCATGTATTTTAAATTACAGATATTGAATAGGAGGACAGGGAAGAGAATTCCTCATTATTTATTGTCTATCTCATTCTTAATTGCATTTATTGTTTCCATTATCCATTGCTGTACACTTAAAAGAGATTTTAAAGGCACAGTCACAAATGATTCTGAAGAGATATAAAGTCATTAGTCAAAAATGCTACATCCCTGTTGTAGAGAAACTGGCTTTCTTTGGAATTTTATTTTCCTCTTTTGAAGGTGATAGAAGAAATCCTTTAGTGGTCATTTAGTCCAGCCCTCCCACGCAATGTAAGATTACACACATACAACCCCAGCGACGGTTGGCTAACCTAGGCCCCCACATCCTTCAGTGCAGGTTGTGCACTGCACAACTGTGTAGCTTTTCCAAGGTCCCTCATTCAGTCTCTTGTTTGAGTGTTCACAGTTTCATAAAGCAGTCCATTTCTTTTTTTGGTAGTTCTGTCACAATAGTTTTTGCTTCTGTTCAGCAGTCTTTCTCCTACAACTTAAAGTCATAGATCTCATTCTTATTTAGGTAGACATCATTTCTTCACAGTGGCTTTTCAAACATTGAAACAAAGGTCTCATGTAGTTTCTTTACCAGGCAAAATATTCATAGATCTTTCAACTTTTCTCCTAGTGACCCTAGTGAGTTTGTTTAAAAACATAAGGTCTAGAATTAAACACAGTATTTTCAATTTGCAGAGCACAGTGCAACTTCCACTTTCCAGGAGCTGAGGCCCGTGCTCTTACTGCATATGATAGTCTATGATTGTTTTAGATCTCAGCCAGTTTCGTCGTGCTATTAAGAAAAATCAAGCTTAGGGCCAGCTAAAATCCTCAAATTGTTTTCATATCAAGGCCCCATTTAGGGCAAATTTCTAATCAGCAGACTGAGCTATAACCTTGCAACTTTTAGGTGACCATGGCGATTACTTCCGGCTGCTGCTTCCAGGTACCTACACGGTCACTGCCACAGCACCTGGGTTTGACCCAGAGACCGTGAGTGTGACCGTGGGTCCTGGGGAACCAAAGCAGGTGAGTTGGGCTGACCCTTGCAGAGCACTGTAGAGATCGCTCTGCAAAGCCACCATCCGCGACATAGCTCTAGCTTTGCTGAGCTTCCCCCTTTCACGATTAAAAAAAAAATTCCTTGCTGTCATATACTACTTTTCTTCTGTCATTCTCCTGTTATATCCTTCCCTACTTCCTCTGGCTTTCCCTTTTTCTTCTGTTTAACATAGCATAATGATTAGAAGCATTATCTGGTTCTAAAGCCAGCTCATTTGTCCACAGACCTTGAATGAATTACCTAATTGCTCTCTTCCTCAGTTTCTTCCTCTGTGAATTAGTGATAATAATACCTCCACAGTAGGTTGGAATGAGACAGTGCATGTAAAGCGTTTAGTACAGTGACTTGCACAAAGAAAGTGCTCAACAAATGTGAGTTTGTATATCTCAGAGAACTTGCCCAGACTCACAGGCTCCCTTGGGTTGCACTCTTCTGGGCCATCAGCAAGGCCTCCCACAAGAGGGCACTCTGCCTCTTCTGGTGCCCAGTGTGCCCAGACAGCCTTGATTTCCACACACTTCAGTAAGAGCCAGCTGCCCTCCAACATTCAACCCTCCCTACTTTCTTTTGTAGGTACAATGAGAAGCAAAGAATTTTTTTGATTTACCACATGGACATTTTCAGCTGTGGTCATAATAGATTAGGATCTCAGAGCTAAAGAGGCTCAGAGGTCATGGACACTAATCCTCAGATTTCTCAAATGAGGAAAAGGCAATGAGGTGGTCCTCCTATTCAATGATCATCTACAGGCCTTATTTCCCACATGTCATCCTTCCCTAGGGTCTCCTCACTCTACCCAGTTCCTTCTCTATGCAACCCTAGAACTTAGCAGACCCTCTCTCCCTTTCCCCATTAACTCAATGCAGTCAAGTCAAGTAGCTTGTTTTTTTCAAATACAGTTATAGGTACTATTTATTGAACAGTTACTATGTATCAGACACTATATGAGAGCTTTCCAGAATTATCTGCTTCATCCTTGACAACAACCCAGTAAGGCAGGTATAAATATTCCCATTTATGGCTAAGGGAACTGAAATTTAAAGAAGGCAAGAAACTTGTCCAGCACCACACAGTGAGTAAGTGGTGGGAGCCATGATCCGAACCTCTCTTGGGCTTTCAGGGATGTCTTCTTAGCCAGTGTGTTACAGGGCCTCACGCTAAGTAAACTGGCAACCTGTGCTCATAACCCCTTATTTCAACATATGGATCAGGGTAAAGAGTTCTTGGAAATCCTTTGAAAATTCCTCTGACACTTCTAGAGAGTGCCTCCTTTCCCCTCTCCTAGTCCCTGCATTCCTGTGTTCTGCATATTATAAACGACTTCTACTTTTAGACACAGGAAGCAGAGCCATTCTTCCATGGCAGCCTGTACCCTGGTCCCAATTTCCCAGACAACAGATCCTCTTTCCCCTTTTCCTTGTTATGCCCCTGCTCCTCATCTACTTTAACATCAAAGGCCTATCAGGCAGCTGCATATACAGAAGTCTTGCATTACTAACAAGTCTCTTCAATGCCAAATTCAAATAAATGCAAATCCTCTTAAGTAACATATGCTATTTAAAAAATTTTCACTTCCCTTGTTATACAGCTTTAATAATTAAATAACCCATCATATGTCAAATATAACTCAGAGGAGTAAAAAAAAAATCTGTCTTTTGGTCACACTTCCCAAATATAGCAACAACTAAGAATCCATTTGCTGATCACAGTAGAGTCTCTCTTCCCATTTTAAGCAGAGATCTATCTGGCTGTTGGAAGAAAAAATGAAAAAGATCATTTACTAGAGGTTTCTCATGGTACAATTAAGACTCTTTCGAATGTCTCCCAGAGCCATTTCCTTCCTGCTTCCCCTGCAGCATTCCAGATGTTGGACGCCAGGTATCATCTCGAGGTCCTGCTCCATTCATCTTCCCCTGTATCTGCCTCATTTTGGTGTCTTTTTTTTTTTTTTCCTTTCCCAGCTCCCTGTATTACTCTATAGGAAACAGTAATGATACAGTGCAATTGGCCCTGGTTGGCCCCCACATTAAGGAACTTGTGTAAAAGCTGTCTGTGGCTTTTTGTGGATGGGGCAGGAAATAACCCCTGGAGAGTCGTGTTTTCCAGCTCCCAGCTGGCTTCAGCAGCTCAAACGATTCCAAGGTCCAGAAAGCCAAGGCTGCCTCAGGGGAGCATGGTTAGAACACTGTGCCACTCCCTGTCTCATTACTCCCTGGGAAGGTTCTCCAGCAATTCCACAGCCACACATCCCACTTTGTCAGCCCAAAGCATATTTCCATCTGCATGCCACAGCCAGCACGGAGGTTTCAGTGTACTGCTGGAAAGGATGCCTTCATGCATTGGACATTTGGAATTGAGGAATCCATACTTGCACTCTATATCATCTCTCCTATTCGTATTTCCAAACAGTTATGGCAGGAGATGTAGTTCTGAAGGTCACGGCATTTACTGGCATGCCAGAGCACGACACCTGTGATTCACAGTCAGCATAAAGGGGATTATTATGGCACCATCAATCATAGCTCTTGTCCTAAGCAACAATATCAGTGAAATTGTTGTTTGAGGTGTAGATGGAATTTTTTTCTAATACAAATAAAATGAGTGTATATTAAATTCATCCAGATCCTCCGGTGATTATGTATTACCACCAGTGATTATGTTACCCCTTGTTGGGGAACACAGCTCAGCCTGTATCACATCAGCGGTGCTGCTGTGGCTCATTGTGTAATAATTCTCCTTGGTTTGCTGCCCTCAGAACCACGAACTGTGGTGGACCCAGGTCCAAACCCGTCTTTCCCCAGTTTCAATGCCAGGAAGTAGAAAACTGACTCCTCTACTCTCCTAGCTTCTTCTTTTTTTCTTTCAGGTTAACTTCCAACTCAGGAGAAGCACCCCTCAAGCAGCCCCTGGGAGGAAAGCTCCCAGCTCAGGGCCTGGAGGCAGAGTCTTACCAAAGAAAGGGCGGCCCCAGGCAGCTAGGAAACAGGTGGAGGTGGAGCAGCCTCAGAGAGCCCCTGCCTGAAATCCACAGTGCCTGGGGCCACACTTTTGAAAGGCTTTGTTCCTGCTCCCCCAGCGGATGAAACATTCTTTCTATTTTCTTACCTGAGACATATTTAAATATAAACATATATAGAACAATTCAGAATGGTCTCTGTCTGATCTAGGGTAAGCCCTCTGCTGTAGTTAAGACATACATCCAGTAGTGTTCAGTAAGATTCCTATTCTGGAGGTATGTCTTAGGTCCAGAAGGCTCGTGGCAGTCCTTATACTGTATCCAGAGGTGAGCTCTGACTGGTTGTCCACTCAATCTCCAGAGTCTAGCACAGAACCTGAAGCTTGGGAGGGATCATGGAGATTTCTGAATAAATAGCCGAAAGGCTGAGATGATCCCTCATTGATGTTGTTCCCATAGCAAGACCAAATGACCAATTCTTCTGAAATCCCAGAGGTCCATTTCAACAATAACCAGTAGTGTCTTAATAAGAAAAGGAGTTCACAAACAAATACCTAGTCCCACTACTACCCACTTTTGAATATGGGTGTTTAAACAATATGCTCCTTTCAAAACATTTTCTGGGTATATAAGTGTAATACAGATTATCCGGGGGAATGACTGTCCTCCGCCAGCAATACAGCAATACTTTCCGCCTTACTGAGTTCCCCAGAATGGACTCATTTGCAGTCGATGTTACTAAAGATTTTGAAGGGGTTGTGTAGTCTTTCATTATACAGCACACAAGTTCATAAACACCCATTGGGCATGTTGGGGTTCTGGGTCCCTTGTCCCCTGGGTTTGGTGGGAGTTCTTTACCATGCAGCCCATTTCTTGGCCTAGCCTCACCTAAACAGGGCAGGCTCCAATTTCCTCCACTTGCTGTACCTCCCTTCACCCCTTTGACCTCCTCCACCTTCTAACTAACCCAACCCTTTAACACTGAGCAATTCAGCTCAACAAGTATTCCCACACCCATCAGGAAACAAGAGGGGCTCCAGCAGTGAGAACCCACCTTCTGCAGGAAGCCATTGAAGATTAGGATCAACACATGATTTATTTTTCTATTACTTGAGCAATCTCTCCATCTGTGGCCAAAGGGAAACAGAAGAAAATGTATCTTTTCCCATTGAAAAAGGGAATTCTCTCCTCAGGGGATTAATCCTTTCTCTACATTTTTTTCTTTCTTCCCAGTTTTAATCTCATATTCCTTGTTCCCTTCTTGTTGTAAGGAAGCAGCTACTTGGGAAGGCTCTTTTCAGTTCAGGGACACTTTATGCCGGAGGTTGCCATATGCATTTGATTTTTCCAGAATGTCTGAATAACACTTATTTTGTTTTCAGGTCCGCTGGTACACAGTCACTCGACAGAGCTGATGTTTACAAATATGGTCACAGTGCTTTCTTTGAAATCAGCTGCATACTTTCATTTGTTCATTTATTATTCATTCAGGGAACATTTATTGAGTCCTTGCTCTCAATAAATTTAGATACTACAAAGAGAAATAAGATACAGCTAGTGATCTCCAGTGGCTCTGGTCTAGTTAAGAAAACAGATAGGTCATTACATTGCATTGTGATAATTGCTAAGATTCAATAAACTCAGCTGGGGTGTGGGGAGACTGTAGGAAGGGCCCTACCATAGTGTTGGGAAGATTAGGCAGGAAAGGCATCCCAGGGCTAGTGAAGTTTAAGGTGAAGTACGATAAGGTCAGATAGAGAGTCATTGGCCAGGTGAGAAGAAATGGGATGGCAGAAGTTAGGCTGCAAATACAGAGGTCTGGAGGCACAGAAGAGTGCGGCATTCAGAGAATGGCAAAAAAATTCAGTAAGGTGTCAGCGAGCGAGGTACAGGGAGTGAGCAGGGTGCCAAAGCCAAGGTCAGTGAGGTTGGAAGGGACCCTTGATCGTGAGGTTCAGGAAGGACCTTTGAGCCTTATCACAGAGTCTGAACTTTGTTCTGAGAAGAACAAGGAGCCTTTAAGGGTTCTACTGAGGGAGTGGCAGAATCAGATTTAGAATGGTCAACCCGGCCACAGCCTGAAGAGCTGACTGGAGCAGGGGCAAGACTGAGTCAGTGAGGAGCCCGCTCAAAGCCAGGTGAGAAGGTCCTGAACACAGGAAGAACAGCATGGGTGGGAAACACTGGGCGATTCACGAGTTAAGGAGCCTACCCCGAAGTGAAAAGAGCTTCCCGTCAGCCCCTGTGGCTCCACAGCCCTCCTCAAGACTCCAGCCCTCTCATTCCAATCCTTCCCTCCTGCCTTCCTGAAGATTTTAAGCACTAAAGGAGATGTGGGTTTTCAGCCAAACCCTAAAAACTATCCTGAATAAAATTCACTCACCGGAGGTGATTATATTGACAGAATATTATGTGGAAAATACAGGGTCTGACCATGACTGTGAAAATTCCTCAAAGCAATCAAAGAAGGGTGTGAAGTCAGAGCTAATTGGGAAGAGGGGGGCAGGATTCAAGGGGCATGAAGAGAGGCCCTCCAGTTTCCCAGCCAGTACCCTTTCTATTTTATACCTAGGATTTTATTTTAAAGAGGGTAGCTTTCACACAGAATGCCAGCCTGGATAATGGTGTTTCCCGAAGGGGTAGAATACTATAGTTAAGGGCATGGGATTTGGTCTCTGACAGCCCTGAGTTTTAATCCTAGCTCTGTTCCTTAATGACTGTGTGACCTTGAACAAGTAACTCACCTTCTCTGAGTCATAGTTACACATGTGGGAAAAAAAATGGAGAAATGGAGATATCTACTTCATTTGGAGTTTGTGGGGATTAAATGCAATACTCTCATAAATCAGTAACGAAGGGAAGGCAACTCCTGCCCTGGACCCTTCTCATAAGGTTTATCACTCGTCAGGCTGGCCAAGGATAAGCCAATGAATCTCACAGGGACATCAGGACTTAAGGGGCTACAAGGAAGTTTGGAAGTAAGGGAGTTCCCTGAGGGGCTGTACAAAGACCCCCCCCCCACACACACATACTTTTTTTTCTTTTTTTAATATAATTCATTTATTATCATTAATCTACAATTACATGTGCAATATTACGGTTATTGGCTTCTTTTCATCAGGTCCCCATAACCCAGCTGATCACTGTCCATCAGCGTGGTAGTGCATAGAATCACTACTTGTCTTCTCTGAGTTGTACTGCCCTCCCCGTGCCCCCAACATTACATCTGCTAATCGTAATGCCTTTTCCCTCTGTCCCTCTCCCTTCCGCCATTTTCCCCAGTCCACTTTCCTTTATTAATATTAGTCCGTTCTTGGGTTCGGTGAGACTGCTGCAGTTTTGTTCCTTCAGTTTTTTTTTCTTTGTTCTTATACTCAGTATATGAGTGAAATCATTTGATACTTGTCTTTTCGGCTTGGCTTATTTCACTGAGCATAATACCCTCTAGCTCCATCCATGTTGTTGCAAATGGTAGGATTTGTTTTCTTCTTATGGCTGAATAATATTCCATTGTGTATATGTACCACATCTTCTTTATCCATTCATCTACTGATGGACACTTAGGTTGCTTCCATTTCTTGGCTATTGTAAATAGTGCTGCAATAAACATAGGGGTGCATCTGTCCTTTTCAAATTGGGCTGCTGCATTCTTAGGGTAAATTCCTAGGAGTGGAATTCCTGGGTCAAATGGTATTTCTATTTTGAGTTTTTTGAGGAACCTCCATACTGCTTTCCACAATGGTTGAACTAATTTGCAGTCCCTCCAGCAGTGTAGGAGGGTTCCCTTTTCTCCACATCCTCGCCAACATTTGTTGTTGTTTGTGTTTTGGATGTTGGCCATCCTCACTGGTGTGAGGTGATATCTCATTGTGGTTTTAATCTGCATTTCTCTGATGATTAGCGATGTGGAGCATCTTTTCATGTGCCTGTTGGCCATCTGAATTTCTTCTTTGGAGAAGTGTCTATTCATGTCCTCTGCCCATTTCTTAATTGGATTATTTGCTTTCTGTTTGTTAAGGTGCATGAGTTCTTTATATATTTTGGATGTCAACCCTTTATCAGATGGGTTTTTTATGAATATATTCTCCCATACTGTAGGATGTCTTTTTGTTCTATTGAGGGTGTCCTTTGCTGTACAGAAGCTTTTCAGCTTGATATAGTCCCACTTGTTCATTTTTGCTTTTGTTTCCCTTGTCCGGGGAGATATGTTCATGAAGAAGTCGCTCATGTTTATGTCCTAGAGATTTTTGCCTATGTTTTTTTCTAAGAGTTTTATGATTTCATGACTTACATTCAGGTCTTTGATCCACCTTGAGTTTACCTTTGTGTATGGGGCTAGACAGTAGTCCAGTTTCATTCTCTTACATGTAGCTGTCCAGTTTTCCAACACCAGCTGCTGAAGAGGCTGTCATCTCCCCATTGTATATCCAAGGCACTTTTATCAAATATTAATTGACTGTACATGTTTGGGTTAATGTTTGGATTTTCTATTCTGTTCCACTGGTGTGTGGGTTTGTTTTTGTGCCAATACCAAATTGTCTTGATTACTGTGGCTTTGTTGTAGAGCTTGAAATCAGGGAGTGTAATTCCCCCTGTTTTATTCCTCCAAGATTGCTTTGGCTATTCGGGGTCTTTTGTGGTTCCATATGAATTTTAGAATTATTTGTTCCAGTTCATTGAAGAATGCTGTTGGTATTTTGATAGGGATTGCATTGAATCTGTATATTGCTTTAGGTAGTATAGCATTTTGACAATATTTATTCTTCCTAGCCAAGAGCATGGGATGCATTTCCATTTGTTAGTGTCCTCTTTAATTTCTCTTAGGAGTATCTTGTAGTTTTCAGAGTACAGGTCTTTCACTTCCTTCGTTAGGTTTATTCCTAGGTATTTTACTCTTTCTGATGCAATTGTAAATGGAATTGTTTTCTGATTTCTCTTTCTTTTAGTTCATCATCAGTGTATAGGAAAGCAACAGATTTCTGTGTGTTAATTTTGTATCCTGCAACTTTGCTGAATTCAGATATTAGTTCTAGTAGTTTTGGAATGGAATCTTTAGGGTTTTTTATGTACAGTATCATGTCATCTGCAAATAGTGACATTTTGACTTCTTCTTTACCAATCTGGATGCCTTGTATGTCTTTGTTTTGTTTGATTGCTGTGGCTAGGACCTCCAGTACTATGTTGAATAACAGTGGAGAGTAAGAGGTTTTTTTAAAAGAGAAATTCTTAAGTGGTAATGCAGGGATAAGTAGATATTTTACTTTATGGAACAGTGCATGTAGTGAGGTTTAGGGATTTATGTTTGCATTAACTGGTAATATTTGGCAACTTTTAATGATTAATAGATTCATAGGTATTGAATGGTAGACATAAAACCTTAAGGCTGCCAGTATCACTGTTTCTTTCGGAGCCAGTGTAATGTCAAGGTTTGAAGATTATTATTTTATTCCATTTGGGCTGCTGTAACAAAATGCCACAGATTGGATAGCTTGTAAATTTATTTCTCATAGTTCTGGAGACTGAGAAGTCCAAGATCAAAGCGCCAGCATGACTGATTCTGGTAGAGTCCTTTTTCTGGTGCGTAGCTGGTAACTTCTCACTGTGTCTTCACATGGTGGAAGGGGCCACAGATCTCTTTGGAGCCTCTTTTCTAAGGCACTAATCTCATTGAGGGCTCTTCCTTCATGACCTAATCATCTTTCAAAAACCCCACCTCTTAATACCATCACCTGTCACCTAAGGAGTTAGGATTTCAACATATGAATTCTGGGTGACACCAACATTTAGACCATTACAGGTATATATCATTCAAATCAACGAAATAGTTGTAAGGTTACCCAGATTGCTTCTGTACCTAAGACTTTCTGTTGTATTCTACTGGTACACTTAGGTGCTTTTTAATCTGTCTTTAGATAGATCATGCTATGATATTGGGCTCCCATGATGGCAGGGACTTGTGTTAGTCATCTTTGCATTACTGTAGTTTATTTGTTTACAAAATGGGAGTAATAATTTTTACCTAAAAGGGTTGTTATGTGATTTGGCAAGATAGTTTCTAAGCATAGTGCTTGCAACATAGTAGATTGTAGTAGTTTTGTAAGTCTCAGTGTGCTTAATGTAAGAGAATGAATTTTAGAGGAAAAATATCTAAATATTTTTACATTTACTAGATGGTAGTATTAAACATAACTGATAAGAGGTATTGAGAAATCATTGTTAAGATTATTCCAAAAGTCTATGTAATGTTTTTAGTTCCACCATTTTAGACCTTATTAAGAAAGTTCACTTAAACTGTCCTCATTCGTAATTATAGTTTGCAGTTTTTGAAAAGAGCAGTTTTTTTCCTACTTCTTAAAGTAGTGAGCCTTGAGAACAGCCAAGTAATCAAGTGGTAAAATAGGGCATGAAGTTATAGAGCAAGCTTGCAAACATGTAGATGTTGAGCCAGAAAGTGCTAGTATAGCACCCTCATTTTATGGCAGGAAACCCAAAATTTTGAGAAATTATGACTTATTTATTATTCTACATAAATATTTTCTTAGAAGAAGCAGAACTTCAAAGCTTTTCTGATTCTGATTTCATTCCTATGTACTTTAATATACTGTTTGTCATATGGGTCTCACCTTTAAACTCTAATGATATTTTTGGAACATTTTTTTTAATTTGGAGAAAAAATTGCAAAAATAAAACAGAGCCCCCATATACCCTTTATGCAGATTCGCCAGTTGTTAATATTTTGCCCCATTTGCTACTTTATCATTTACTCTTGTCTCACATAACTGTAGTACAATTATCAAAATCGAGACATTTAATATTGACAGTATTATATAATCCACAGTCTATGTACAGATTGCTTTAATTGTTCCCATATATGCTTTATATAGCTCTTAATTTCTCCCAGTTTGGACAAGACCATGCAGGGAATTTATTTCTCAAGTTTATAAACCTAGAGTAGTTCTTTAGCCTTTCTCTGTTGCTTTTGACCTTACTTTGTATAATGAATCCTAGTTTGGGCTTTTCTTCTGATTCTTCATGATTAGTTTCAGCTTATATTTTATGGCGGAATATGGAGTCATGATATCTCATTGCTTTGTAGCAGGAAGAACATACGTCTGTGTGTTTTATTACTGGTGATGTTAAATTTACTTGGTTAAATCTGTGCTACCACTGTAAGTTTACTGTTTTTTTCTTTATAATGATAAATGTCTTACGGGGAGATAACTTTGAGCCTATGTAAGTATCCTATTCATCATCAAACTTTCCCCTAACAGTTTGAGCATCCACAGATAAATTTTGCCTGAATTAGTTATTACTGTGACAGTTGCAAAATGATGATTTTCTAATTCCATCATCCCATCTGTGTTTATTACTTGACATTCTTCCTTAAAGAATAATGTTTGTTTATCAGTGTGGACTCATCAGTGGATTCTATTTTTTTTTTTTACTAGGTATTAATCTATTACTGTCATTATTTTTTATTTTGATGCCACCAGATTTGGCCAGTGAGAGCTCCTTCAAATTAGTTTCTGTGACATTTTCAAAGATAAACTTTATTGGCAGTATAATTTACATACAATAAATTGCCGATTTAAAATACACCATATCATGAGTTGACAGACACATACATTCATGAAATTCACAGCCACAATAGATGCATAGAACATTTCCATCACTCCCAAAATATTCGTCATGCCCCTTTGCACTCTACAGGGCATGACTTTCTGTCTCTGGTCCCAGGTGATCATACATCTACTTTTTGGTCATTATGGATTAGTTTGCATTGCTGTGTCCTCTTGACATGTCTCCATCATTTTTTGAGCACTTCCTTAGTTTGTGGTACAAGATATTTCAGGCTCCTTTGAACATTCCCTACTACAGTCCTGGAATCACCTGCTTATCAGGGCAAACTTGGTTTCTTGGTTTAGACATTGAGACCTGAGTGCAAGTGTGCTCATTGCTCCTGGGGTGATACTGTTTCTAGGCCCTCTGAGTGGATAAAACTGGGGAATGCTTATACTCATTTTCCCTCTCCTCTTTCCTTCCCTTTCATATTTGTATCATCCATCTACATGTCTTTCTGCATGTCTGTCTGCCTGTCTGCGTATTCCTACAGGTATCTCTAATTCCAGTTTAGTACCATAGGGCACATTCTAGTCTGCAGTGATTAAATTTTTAAGCCCATCAACCATAGAAGTGAATGAAGTGAGTACTTGAGTTTGCTTTACTTTTAAGGGGATTTAATTTTTCTTTACAGTTTTAGTTATCTGTACTTTGCAAGTTCAGTTATATTGCCTGCATATATTTGCTTTTATATTCGTTCATGAAATAATTAGTGCTTAAAAAACAGTACTATAATCTTTGGTGTTATCAGATTGTGATGGGTATGGAAAAAAGGCATAAATTAAATTTCTGAAAAGATGTAGAAGAGACCTTGGATTTTAGAAAGTGAAAGGAAAAAATGTTACTTTTCTTACATAGTTGTACTATTATTTATTGTAGGTAGTAAACAGTATGTAACAATTCTAGAAATGAAATCTAGGAATAATGAATAAGATATTGAAGAAAAATTTCCAGTTACCTATAAATATACAAAATTTGCAGGTAAGGGTTTTAGAAAATTAAGAAATCAATTTTAGTAATAATGAGCAATAGAGTGAAGATAAAATTTAATTTGATGAATAGTTTTAACTCTGCTCCAAGTTTTGTTTTTAAGAGATTTTTTTAATTAAAGTATTATTGATATACACTCTTATGAAGATTTCACATGAAAAAACAATGTGGTTACTACATTTACCCATATTATCAAGTCCCCACCCAAAGCCCAATGCAGTCACTGTCCTTGTGTAGTAAGATGCCACAGATTCACTATTTGCCTTCTCTGTGCTACACTTGTTTTCCCCGTGATCCCTCACACCATGTGTACTAAACATAATACCCCTCAATCCCCTTCTCCCACTCTCCCCACCCGCCCTCCCACACCCCTCCCCTTTGGTAACCACTAGTTTCTTCTTGGAGTCTGTAAGTCTGCTGCTATTTTGTTCCTTCAGTTTTGCTTCGTTGTTATACTCCACAAATAAGGGAAATCATTTGGCACTTGTCTTTCTCTGCCTGGCTCTGCTCCAAATTTTAATAATAAAATAATGTGCATTGAGGAAGAAGTAGAGATTGGTTAATCAAATAAGTATTTCTTAAGTGTTTTATTGCTAAGTGCTGTGTTGGCTTTCTGAGGGTACAGAGTCCCTTCTACAGTCCAGGAGCTTAAGTTACAGGCTGCTGATGGGTAAGACAGATGTGAACTCAGGTTAAGTATAGTTGAGTCGAGAGTAAAATGATTTGAGTACAAGAAGTGTTGATGGAAGATACATTTCTAAACAATACAGTTAACCCTTGAACAATATGGGTTTGAACTATGCAGGTCCACTTAAATGCAGATTTTTTTTCAATAAATATATTGGAAAATATTTTGGAGATTTGCAACTATTTGAAAAAAACATTTTATTTTCTGTCATTTATATTATTGTTAGAATACAGCATGTAATACATATAACGTACAAAATATGGTTAATTGTCACCTGTAAGTCTTCTGGGTCAGCAGTAGACTATTAGTATTTAAGTTTGTGGGGAGTCAGAAGTTACACATAGATTTTTAACTGTGAGGGGGGTCGGTGCTCCTAATCCCCCCACATTGTTCAAGGGTCAATTCTATATTGTTTGCCAGTTTTTCTAAAACTTGCCTTGCAAATTTTCATCTTCTCAGGAATATTCCAGGAAATATTAGAAATATAGTCTTAACTCTGATTGCAACTGTCTTAGCATGGGTGTTAGTTCTAAATCCTATTGTTTCCCCCTATAATTGTTCTTTCCCTTGTTTTCCTCTATACAAACTTTTTTGGGAAAATTTGTTAATTGTTATAAAACACTACATAAAATTAGTCATCTTAACCATTTTTAAAATACAAGGTTCAGTAGTGTTATATATAGTCACGTTGTTGTGTAACAGATCTCCAGAACTTGTTCATTTCACAAAATCAAAACTATACCCATTAAACTCCTTCCTTGCTCCTGAAACCATTATTCTACTTTCTGTGTCTGTGAATTTGACTACTTTAGATACCTCATATAAATGAAATCATACAATATTTATCTTTTTTGTGACTGGCTTATTTCACTTAATATATGCCCTCAAGATTTGCCCATGTTATAGCGTGTAACAGAATTTCGTTTTTTCAGATTAATGATATTTCATTGTATATATGTACTACATTTTGTTTAGCTGTTCATCCATTGATGGACGTTTGAGTTTCTTACACCTCTTCGCAGTTGTGAATAATACTGCTAAAGTGTGGATATGCAGATGTCAAAAATGCCACTTTCAATTTGGATATATACCCAGAATTTCTGGATTATATGGTAGTTCTGTAATTTCTCATCCTCAGCAACCCTATTTCCTGTTTTTTTGATATTAGCCATCCTGATGGGTAAGAGATGGCAGCTCATTATGATTTTGATTTGCATTTCTCTGATGATTTGTGATTTTGAGCATCTTTTCATGTGCTTGTTGACTTTTTTTAATATAATTTATTTTGGTATCATTAATCTACAGTTACATGTGCAATATTATGGTTATTAAACTACCCCTTCGTCAGGTCCCCCCCACCAACCCCGTTACAGTCACTGTCCATCAGCGTAGTGAGATGCTATAGAATCACTACTTGTCTTCTCTGAGTTGTACAGCCCTCCCCGTGCCCCCCCAACATTACATCTGCTAATCGTAATGCCCCTTTTTCCCTCTTATCACTCCCTTCCCACCCATTTTCCCCAGTCCCTTTCCCTTTGGTAACTATTAGTCCGTTCTTGGGTTCTGTGAGTCTGCTGCTGTTTTGTTCCTTCAGTTTTTTTCTTTGTTCTTATACTCCACATATGAGTGAAATCATTTGATACTTGTCTTTTTGGCTTGGCTTATTTCACTGAGCATAATACCCTCTAGCTCCATCCATGTTGTTGCAAATGGTAGGATTTGTTTTCTTCTTATGGCTGAATAATATTCCATTGTGTATATGTACCACCTCTTCTTTATCCATTCATCTGATGGACACTTAGGTTGCTTCCATTTCTTGGCTATTGTAAATAGTGCTGCGATAAACATAGGGGTGCATCTATCCTTTTCAAATTGGGCTGCTGCATTCTTAGGGTAAATTCCTAGGAGTGGAATTCCTGGGTCAAATGGTATTACTATTTTGAGTTTTTTGAGGAACCTCCATACTGCTTTCCACAATGGTTGAACTAATTTGCATTCCCACCAGCAGTGTAGGAGGGTTCCCTTTTCTCCACATCCTCGCCAACATTTGTTGTTGTTTGTGTTTTGGATGTTGGCAGTCCTCACTGGTGTGAGGTGATATCTCATTGTGGTTTTAATCTGCATTTCTCTGATGATTAGCGATGTGGAGCATCTTTTCATGTGCCCGTTGGCCATCTGAATTTCTTCTTTAGAGAAGTGTCTATTCATGTCCTCTGCCCATTTCTTAATTGGATTATTTGCTTTTTGTTTGTTAAGGTGCGTGAGTTCTGCTTGTTGACTTTTATATATCATCTTTGGAGAAATGTCTATTTGAAGTCTTTTGTGTTTTAATCAGGCTATTTAGCTTTTGCTTTTGGTTGTAGGAACTCTTTTTATATTCTGGTTATTAATCCCTGATCAGATATAGCATATGCATTTATTTTCTACTATTCTGTTGATTATATCCTTTGACATACAAAAGTTTTTACGTTTAAAGTAGGTAGCCTCATTTGTCTGTTTTTTGTTTTGTTTCCTACGCTTTTAGTGTCATATCTAAGATATCATTGCTAAATCCAATGGTTATGAAGCTTTTTCCCTGTTTTTTCTTCTAGGAATTCTATAGTTTTATGTTTAGGTCATTAATTCATTTTGAGTAAGTTTTGTAATAATTTAAGATAACATGTGAATATCCAATTTTCCCAGCAACATTTGTTAAAGAGACTGTCTTTTCCCCAGTGAGTGGTCTTGATACCCTTGTTGAAGTTCATTTGACGATTTCATGCAAACTTTTATAAGGACATAGGTGTAGACCTATTATATATGTTCATATGCCATCCCTTTCCAATAGACTCAGCTGTGTATAGCTAGAGACTATTTCTTATTTTTCTTTGTTTCCTCTCTGTTTACTACAGAGGTCCAAGAAATGAATAAATTGTAATCTGCTTAATTTTTATTCCAAAGGGTTTTATTTTCTTTTATGTCACGTAGGTGCCTTTTTATAGTGCCAGCACTTTGGGGGAAGAATAGTGTAAATAAAAATTCATAATTGATACATGGAATAGTTAGTCTTCATACCAGTTGATTATGTCATCTGTTTCCTGGAACACAAGGGAATGGTACTGATTATTTCCAGAGAGTAGATGAATCTTTGTTAATTGCATGGTTACCTTACTTGCATGGAGCTCTGTGTTATGAAAACAAAATCACGGCCTTGATCATCAGTATTTGTGGGTGACTACTGAATTCCTAATCTGACAAGCTGCCTTGATTATATAGAGGGTGAGAGTATTGCTTTCTTATTTCTTGGTTCATAAACACCTTTGAGACGCAAACAAAAGCTTTGCATTCTATTGAAAGTACATGTAGTAAACATAAGAAGTACATTTTTACATATTTCATGTGATTTATAGTTCATGGACACACACATATAGCTAGATAGTATGTTCTCATGGTTTAAAAGTCTGTATTTAAAAAATGTACATTAAAATACTTGTCACATTCAACTAGTCTCCTCTTCTGCTTTGTTTTCAGAAAGCATTTGTACTTTCTTGTTATCCTGCTTGTGTTTGTTTATGCAGGTACACAGAAAAACATGTATTTGTGTACTTCCTTCTTTCATAAACAAAAGACAGCATAGTATGTTTTTCAGGATATGCTGCAGTGAAAACAACCTGAAAATCATGCTTACAACATGACTTAGCCACTTAGGGACTTGAGACTGATAGAGACTCCTTTTTGACATATGGTTTAATGCTTGCACAGGTAGGGGAAAAGGAACTTGGGTTTTCTCCTACCACACTATCTCATTTTTACTCCTTTATCCCTTTTTTTCCTTTTTAATTTCCTTGCTTTTTATGAGGAGTTAACCATATTTGAGTAATGACATGATAAAGTCATGTTAATCAGAGCATTTTTTTATTACTAGGAGTTGCAGTAGGGTAGGGTGTGGTTGGGACGTTACAATCAATCTTTTTCAGTGCAGATGGTGAAATGAATATTTGTGATACTGTGTAAACTGAACCCTTAAAACGTACAAAATTTCAAGTCCCGTATGGGACCACTAGCAAAATAAATTTAAATTTGGATGTAGTTCATTTGTTTTATAATTATAAATACTTGGGGCATTTTCTTGCACTATTCAGCTTTCTTGAATTTTAGTAACTTTGCAGATTATATCTGTTAAAAATGTACTTCCTTGCTTGTTTAACCCCTTTACAGTACCAGTGCATTCTAAATATGGAGCTTTGTGATTATATATTGGGAGTCAGTGGTTGACATACACTATAATTCCTTTTCTTTTTTAACTCTAATTTTTTGGCAGGAATATGTTTTGCATATTGATGTGAATGCCAAGAAGTGAGTGGTTAAAAACCTTTACAACTTTAGTGATAAATGCATATAGTCCTTTAAGGGTTAATTTAAAAGTTTTATCTTAAATGCATTGTGACTTAAATAATTGTTGTCCACATACCTGTGTCCTCATGAAGTTTGTCTGTAATTGGTGGTTTTGTAGTCTTTTTAGTCAGTAGAACAGTATATGTTTCTAGTAGCTGTTACAAGAATTATAATTGATTGTACATTTTAAAATGTTATTTCTTGCTTACAGTATTGGAATGCCGTATCCACCACATTTGACTATTGGTAACATAGTTTCTCCTTACACTCTTTTTCATTTAGTATAGCTCTTCTTTTCATCAACAAACAAATATATGGGATAATGTTCTTGGTTTGACTGGTAAAACTAGCTATTACTGCTAAGAAGATAATTCTGACTCTAGGTAATAGGTGGTCAATATTACCTGAGCCCTCATGGGTAATTTATTCTTATAAACTCAGTTTTTATTGGAGAATGGTAGAAGAAAAGTTAAAAGAAAGCTACAGTTATATTTTTTATATGAATTTATAATCTATTACTCAGTGGTTTCTGTATAATATCTCAAGATAAAATAGCTTCTAGTATTAAATTTCAGGAAAAGTTTGCTTCTCTAGGGAAATGTTATGTTTCCATTTTTATAATGAAAGACTCATTTCACTTTGTCAAATACCTTTCTTGTTTAGAGTGTCCTATTGTCATCTTTCAGATTATACTTATTTGCTGAGTAGGACTTGGTTCAGTTTTCCCCCTTACTCTGTAAAACCAGTGACTACAGCTGCTGCTGTTTTCCTCCCTTGTATAATAAATCTTCTCCTCACATAAGCCTATAAAAATCTCTATTTAGTTGTCTAACAGGCATCTTAAACATAAGGTGGTCAAGACTGATAATCTGCTCTTTTCTGTGCACCAAAATCTATTCTATCCAGTCTTCCTCATCTGGGTTAATGGCAAGTCCATTCTTCTTTTACTTAGAACAAAGAATTGGATTCACCTTTTACTCTAATACTTTATACTTGATTCATTTGTTAACAGATTTTTGTCACCTACTAAATAAATGTATGGAGCTATTTTCTTTTACCACCTCCACTGCTGCCACCCAGTGTAAGTTACCTTTTGCTGTATAATTACAGGAGTGTGTTATTTGCCATTACCTCTCTAGTGAATGTTTAAGTGCTCACCCTCCAGTAGCTACACATTTACATAGGGTAAAAGCCAAAGTATTTTTAAATTGGCTGCACAGCCCTCCATGATCTGACACCCCCATATGCCTCTCCTGACCTCTCTGACTTCATCTTCTACTTAAATCTCCCCTTGTTTACATTGGTCTCCTTACAGCCTTTGTACTTCCTGTTATATACCTTTGCCTCTGAGAGATCTTACGGCTTTCAGTCTGCCCAGGATTCTTTCAGGATTCTGCTCAGAAGTCTTATTTCCAGTGAGGCCTTTCCTGACAGCTCTGTATATAAAACAGCAAAAACTCCTACCTCATACTCTTTAATTCCTTTATCATCTTTGATCATTCTTTGATGCATTATTGTTACATATTATTCCTTATCTATCTTATGTCTCTCTACCCCTGCATTAGTCACCTCTCTTCACTCCTCTTGTCCAGGTCATTAACGATCTCCTTATTCCTAAGTCTAGGATTACATCCTATTTCTTCTTTTACTTAACCTCACAGTAGCATCTGACATTACATTCCGGGATCTTCCTGAAAGCGTCTCTTCCCCTGACTACCACACATTCAGAGGTTTCTTCCTGCCTTGTACCTTTTTTATTTTAGTTCTTTGATCTTGGCCCATACTGTAATGTTGCTACGTAGGATTCTGCCCCAGGATCTTTTCTCTTTTCACTCTGGACAGCCTCCCTAAGTGATAGGAGTAAAGGAGGTGAGTCAGTAGATAGAGTAAGTGTAAAGCTTGCAGCAGATGAGGACAACATATATTTAAGAATCTTTTTCTTAATGACAAAAAAAATTAGAAAGGGAGAAGTTGAAGATGTAAATTCAGAAGAATGGCGTTTATCACAAGAACAGTATTTACCTGGAAGGTTAGAGGTACATTATAGATATCATGATTAGTCTTAATTGATTGGGGATAAATCAGAGTTAGTGCTGAAAGGCTGAGGGAGAGATGTCCAACTTTTGATTTCATCTATATAAAAGGAGAGATGCTAGGAATAAGATGCAAAGTGGAGGGGTCAGAGTTTTGAGGAGACTAAAATGGTCTTAACGGTGATTGTTAAAAAGTTTTGAGCCATGCATCCCTCTGGGCTTTACTGGGCTGCTAGAGGGATGCATGACATAAAGTGTTTAAAAAACCTTGATAGGTGGTTCTTCAGGAGTTCTGGTCTCTTCTGGGTAGGAAGAGTTATTCTCTTAGGAGGCGTCAGCTGAGGTTTCACTTGATTATTCAGGCTCCAGAGAAGAAGATAGTGCTTATTGCTAACGGGGCACAAGATCCTTGTGAAATGGTTTTGTACACAGATGTGCCAAAGGCTGTGATAGAAATTTGGTGTTTCACAACAGCCCAGTCTCCAGGAGTTAAGGCAGTGTACGGTTTACTTTGGTGTCTGTGATCCCATGTTAGCGTTCAACTTGAGCTCCATCTTCTGGTGAACAGTTTTGTAAGGAGGATTGTTCTGAGTCTTTGGTAATTTTACTGGTAATATATTATGAGTTTTTATAAGTTACTTTTATAGTCATACAGTCTTTGTGAAGATTCTTTTTAGGAACTAAGGAATACAGACAGATTTTAAATCAAGGAAACACACACACATTTTCTTAGGAAATGTAGTATTATTTTTTTAAATGTTTGAATGATGGAGAAAGATATCCTCTAAAATAAAAAGAAGGGGATTTTAGGTCAACAACTTTAATAGATTCCAAATTCTTCTACCTGGTTTACATGTTTTACCTCTGCATTAGTTCCCCATTCACTTCAGTAATGAAAATGGATGCTTCCATTAACTGATTAGTATTTTCATCAGGTTTCTACTTTGTATTATTTTTTTTTACCACTCAATGCAACTCACGTAAGGGTCCTTATTTGTTTTTTTTCAGCAAGTAACTATATTTAGGGACTCTAGTGGTTTTTTTTAAGTCATTTTGAATGGAGATACAAGCCATCAAATGCCCTTTACTGTAGAGATTTAATGAGAAAGGGATAAAGGGAGAGTTTTAGGCTAATAGGAAGATCTGCTGTTATGTTTTATGACTGACAGTGCCACACATAAAATGCAGGTAAAATTTCTCTACAAGCTTAGCAGTTCAAGTACAATCTGGCAGCTAAAGCATATGGACATAAAAATATTAGAAATACCATACAGGTAAGATTTGTGTTTTGTCCGATTATGAGAGCTCCTGTTTGCCCTTCCTCCTTTTCTTTCGTCTCCCTGCCCACCCCCCTTTCTTCCTTCTAGTGGCTAAGACATTTTTCTCTTTTAATTTTTACTCCTTCTGTGTGATCATGCTCTTAATTCAATGGCTCTCAGTAATACATACTTAAATTTGTTAAAAATAATAGCATTTGAACCAGGCATTGTTTTAAGCACTTTATAGGATTCAATTTAATTATCATAGCAATCCTGTGAAGTATCCCATTGTACAATGTATGGTTTATTAATACCATAGATTGTTTTTTAAAAGGCCTCTCAGGAAAGGTCTTCATTCACTAACCTGTGTTGAATATTGTTTCATTTGACAGGATAGTTATTGAGTCTGTGTATTACAGTATTAGACTGTAATTCTAGCAATGAAGGAATAAGACAGAGTGGTATTACCATCCTGTCATACAAACTAGAAAAGCGAACAAACTATAGGAAACAAATGTTTTCAAATGATAGGCAGTATAGGACTGAGGTTCTTGAGAAAACAAGGAAGAAACATGGAAAACCCTGTCATTGCCCTGAATTACTGCCAGGATTACATTTCTGGACTGTGTACAGGAAGCGGAAACCTCAGCAGGTTGTCAGTTTTGTTGAGTTGAGGAGTTAAAAATTCAAGCTCAGGGAAGCCAAGGAAGTTATAATTGTAGAGCCAAAACCTGAAAAGACAGAGAGGTGGTAAAAGAGCTCCAGAAATGTGATTAGTGGGTTGCCTTGAATGGCAGAATATCAGTCTGTGAATGTGTAAAGTGAAACCCCATGAGGTTATGCATGAACAATTTGTGAAAAAAGAGCAATTATTGGGATTAACATGAATAATTCCTGATGCTTATACAAGGTCAAGAATTGTCTGAATTCTCTCTATTCAGACTTGAGTCTTCATTGACATGAGCAATTCAGTAGAAGGGTGAAGTGGGGTAAGTTACCCTTAAAATGGAGGCTATTCCAGTTCTGCCTTGTAAAAAAGCTTGACACTAATACAAAAGTAACTTAACCTGTTTGCTAGGAAAAAAACAGCACTCTTGAAATCAAGGTTCCTCAGCCTTGGCACTGATGACATTTGGGCTAGGTAACTCTGCTTTGGTGGGCTATCCAGCGCCTATAGAATGTGTACAAACATCCCTGATCTTTACCCACTAGATGTCAATAGCACTTTTCAGTTGTGATAGCCAGAAATGTCTCCTGACATTGCTACATGTCTCTTGGAGGGAAAAATCACATTAGGTTGAGAATTACTGGTGTTTAAAGGATTACAACAAAATCTTAGCACTCAACAACATCAAATAAAATAAATTACTAGCTATATATCAAGAAGTTGGAAAATGTGACCCATAATATGAAAGAAAAATTAATTTTAATAGAAGAGAACAAGAAATGATGGCATTAGTAGACAAGGATGTTAACAGAGCTATAATAAAAATGCTCTGTATGCTCAAGGATGTAATGGAAAATGTGAACATACTTAGGAATGAATTACAAGAAACAAAAAAGGAACCAAATGGAACTACTAGAGATAACAAAACGCAGTATCTGAAATGAAGTATCTCGGTGGAATTGTAACAGTAGACTAGGCGGTGAAGAAAAGACCAATGATCTTGAAAATGTGATAGTAGAATCTGTCCAAAATAAGGCATAAAGAACATAAAGACTGCAAAGAGTTTCAGCAACTTGGGATAATTTTAAATGACCTAAGATACATGTAGCTAGAATCTCAGAAGGAGAGGAAAGAGGAGGACAGGCAAAATAATTGAAAGAATGTTAAAAGTGTTCTAAATTTGGTGCAAACTAAAAATCCATAAATTCAAAAAGGATAAACACACAGGGCTTGCAAAGGCACATCATAATCAAGTTCTGAAAATAAGCAGTAAAGTGAAAAATCTCAGGGTTTAGAAGAAAAAGTTGCATCATTTAGAGAAGAATTAAAGTAAAAATCCACAGATTATCTTCAGAAGCTATGTAATTCATAAGAAAGTTTTTTCAGAATGAAGTAAGGGAGAAGACAATGGAATGACATCTTTCAAGCACTAAAAGGAGAAAACTGGTCAACCCAGAATTCTTTCTGTGAAAATATTCTTCAGAATTAAGGTGAGATAATTATTTTTTTAACCAAATAATAATGGCTGAGAGAATTCATTGCCAGCAGACCTGTACTCTAAAGAAGTATTAAAGAAAGTTCCATCAGGAACAAGAAAAATGATATTAGATGGAAATTTGTATCTTTATAGTGGAATAAAGAGTGGCAGATATGTGAGTAAATAGGTGTGTAAATGTAAACCATTTTCCATTTTAAAATTTCTTAAAAGATAATTGTTTAAAATGAAATGATAATGATTATAGGAATCATAGCTTATGTAGAAATAAAATATGTAACAGCAGTAACTCCAAACACAGGTAAAATGGGAATGTATATGTTGTAGAGTGCTATATATGAAGTCACAATATTTTATCTGAATATAGATTTTAGTGAGTTAAAGATGCATATTATAAAACCCAGAGCAACCCCTAAGAAAATAAAACAATGAGGTATAGCTGTTAATAAAATGGAATGCTAAAAAAAAGTGACACCATAAACATAAGTCAACTCAAAATAGATTAAAGATTGGAACATAAGACCTGAAACTGTAAGTGTCCTAGAAGGTATAAACAGTAAGTTTCTCGATGTTAGTTTAGGAGATGATCTTTGAATTTGACACCAAAAGCAAAAATACCAAGTAGGACCACATCAAATTAAAAATCTTCTCTACAGCAGAGGATCCCATCAACAAAAAGGCAATCTATGGAATGGGAGAAAATATTTGGGGTTATAAGGGGTTAATATACAAAATACATAAAGAACTCGTATATACAAGTCAATAACAAAAACAAGCAATGCAGTTAAAGAATGAACAAAGGACCTGAATAGACATTTTCCAAAGAAGATGTATAGATGGCCAAAATGTATATGAAAAGGAGCTCAGTATCACTAATCATGAGGAAATACAAATCAAAACCACAATGAAGTACCATCTTACACCTGTCAGGATGGCTGTTACCAAAGGCATAAAATTACATATATTAGCGAGGATGTGGAGAAAAGGGAATCCGTATATGCTATTAGTGTGATTATAAATTATTTCAGCTACTATGGAAAACAGTATGAAGGTTCCTCAAAAAATTAAAAATAGAACTATCATATGATCCAGCAATTCCAATTCTGGCTATTTATTCCAAGAAAACATTCATTACAACATTATTTATAATAGTCAGTATATAGAAACAATTTGTGTCCATCAGTGGATCAGTGGATAAAGAAAATGTGTGTGTGTGTGTGTGTCTTTATATACATAATGGAATATTATTCAGTCATAAGAAAGAAATCTTGCCATTTGTGTCAACATGGATGGATCTCAAGGGAATTAAGTGAAAAATGTTGGACAGAGAAAAACAGATACTATATGGTCTCACTTATGTGTGGACTCTAAAAAGCAAAACAAAAACTTGAAATCAAAGGTAGAGAGAACAGATTAGCTGTTGCCAGAGATGGGGGTAGGGGGTGTTGTGGTGAGCAGAACAGGTGCTGGTGGTCACAGGTACAAATTAGTTATAAATAAGTCCTGGGACATAATGTACAGCATGGTGACTATAGTTAGTAAAACTGTAATGTATACTTGAAAGTTGCTAAGGGAGCAGATCTTGAAAGTTGTCATCATAAAATAATTTTGTAACTGGTGATGGTTGTTAACTGGACTTATTGTGGTGGTCGTTTCACAATAGATACATACATATATCAAATCATTATGTTGTGCACCTGAAAGTAATGTAATGCTATATGTCAATTATAACTAATTTTTTTTTAAAAGGAGAGACACCAGAGCCCACTCTCTATCCATGTGCACACTCTGAGGAAAGGCTCTGAGAAGGCAGCCACTTAAAAACCAGGATGAAAGATCTCACCAGAACTCAATCACGCTAACACTCTGATCTTGGTTTTCCAGCCTCCAGGACCGAGAAAATAAACGTCTGTTGTTAAAGCCAAAAAAAAAGAAAAAAAATGAGCAAGGGGAGAGGGAGAGGGAGAGAGAGAGAGAAAAAGAAGGGAAAAAAAAGGAACAAAGATCAACCAGATAAATAGAAAACAAATAGCAAAATGATGGATTTAACATAAGTTCGTCATGGATTAAGTTAAAATGAATGATCTGGAAAGGCCTATTGATTGAATAATATGCTACCAGAAACTCACTTGAGATATTAGGACACAGGTTAAAAAAAAAAAAAGATGAGAAAAGATACTCTGTGCCAAACAGAAGAAATCTAGGACAATATGCTGATATTTAAGTATGTTTTAGGAAAAGAAGTATTACCAGGGATAAAAAGGACCATTTTAGGATCTAGTCAATTCATAAAAATTACATAACAATTCTAAATATGTATGACCAAATACCAGAGCTTCAGCGTACATGATACAAATACTGCCAGAACTGAAAGAAGAAAACAAATCCACAAGTACATTTGAACACACTT
Source organism: Smutsia gigantea (assembly GCA_032199065.1). NCBI lineage: Eukaryota > Metazoa > Chordata > Mammalia > Pholidota > Manidae > Smutsia > Smutsia gigantea. The sequence continues at coordinate 37,735 of JAVSCE010011383.1, read as the reverse complement.
TTCTCAATCATCCATAGAACCAGTGGACAAAAAAATTAGTAAGGACATAGAAGGCTTGAATAACATCAACTAAGTGGACATAATTGACGTTTAAAGAATAGTTAACCTGACAACAGCAGAGTACACATTCTTGTGAAAAGTACATAGAATATTTACCAGCTAGACAGTATGTTTGGGCATCCAACAAGTCTCAGCAGATTCAAAAGGTTTGAAGTCATAGGGAACAGGTTTTGTGACCATGATGAAATTATTTTAGTAGCAGGAATACATTTGAGAAATCCTCAGATATTTGGAAATTAAACAACACTTGTAAATAACCTGTGGAACAAAGAAAAGAATCATGAAGGAAATTAGAATGGTTTTTGAAGTGAATAAAAATATGGAAACACAACATCAAAATTTGTGGAATGCAGGTAAAGCAGCAACAATAGAGAAATTGCTGATGCTAGAAAATACAGAAATCAATAACCTAAGTTTTTATCTTAAACTAGTAAAGGAATAGCAAATTAAATCCAAAATAATTAGAAGGAAGCAAGTTCACACAGTTGAAGTTTTCATTAAAAATTGATAAAAGCTCTGATAAGAATGACCATAGAAAAAAGATACTACTGATAAGACATGAATAAAGGAATATCACTACAGATCAGACATTAAAGGTGGTAATGAGGAAATATGCTCATAAATTTGACAGCTTAGATGAGACGTACAGTTACAACTTAACAAAAACAAGCATAAAAGAAATAGAAACTCTTGATAGTCTACAAATAAAAATCAATATAAAAAATCTTCATGCAAAGAAAATTCCCTGCCTAGGTGGTTTCACTGCTGAACTTATCAAGCATTTAATCTTACACAAATTCTTTAAGATTTCTAATGTCTATATTACTTTGATATCACAATCCAAGGAAGTCATTAAAAGGAATTACAAACCATTATCTCATGAACATAAAGACAAATCCTAAACAAAGTGTTAGCACATCAAATAAGCAAAATATGTAAAGATTAACACATTATGACTAAGGGGGCCTATCGCATGTATTCAAAAGTTAATATAATCTATCATGTTAACAGCTTAAAGGAGAAAAACCATATGTCATCGCAGTAGATGCAGAAAGAGAATTTCACATATTCAACACTTATCTATAAGGATAAAAGCTCTCCTTAACAGCAACAGAAGGGAACTTTCTAAAGTGGGTAAAGCTCATCTGAAAAACTACAGTTAACAATCTTAATGGTAAATAGAAATGTATTGGTACAATGGAAAACCAGTCAGTAATAAGAAGGAATAAATTGGCATGTATAGAACAGCATGGATGAATCTTAACCATATTCTGCTTAGCAAAAGAAGCAGACACAAAAGACTGCTTTGTGATTAAATTTAAACTCTAAAAAGTACACAGTGAAGATCAGAGATTTCTTGAGGATTGACTGGGATGTTGTATAAGTATTCTTTTGAGAGTTCTTTTCTATTGATTGTTGGGGTTACATGATAGATATATTAATAAAAAATAGGAATATCCATTTAAAATATGTTCATTTTATTATATGTAAACATTCTCTCAAGTTAATTTAAAAATATATATGGCTTAGGCTGATACTGAAAGTGGTTAGAGAGTAGATCACTGTACTTAAGTTCATAGAAGTTGTTTCCTTTAACTATTTTTTAAATATTTCGAATGTGTGATTGGAGGTTTTTGTTGTTTGAGTTAATTATATCAGAATGTTTGACTGGTTGTGGGGTCATCTAGAATTCAGTTCATATATTGGCTTTGTTACTTAGTATTTACATGGACTTAGGAAATTTCTCATCATCTCCTCAACCAGTTTGCTTATTTTCAAAATGAGGATTAATTGTGTTTAATTTTAAGGTGGTTCTATAAATGAGATACAATTCATGTACCCTACTTAGCAAGTGCCTGGCAAAGATTAAGCCCTGAATAAATTGTAACTACCATTTTTATTATTACCTGTGTTATTGTTCTTGCTGTTAAATTTCAACAGACTCCTTTACTTCAGTGAACTGACAGCATGTATTTTTCCCTATGCCAGACGCCCATCCCCATTCTGAAATGTTTCTGAAATTTTCTTAGATGGTTTACTCTAGAACTTTGTTAAATTATGAGGCCTTTTGAGAATCTGATAAGAATTGTGATTATTTTACCCAGAAAAATGAACTGAAAAAAAAATACCCATACAGGCAGTTTTCCATGGGGTTGTTCATGGACTCATTGATGCCTATAAATAAGAACCTTTGTTATTGAGCAAGAGCATAGAAACAACTTTGTTACCCATATGATGTTGAAGTTTTTTTTAGGAGTTTTTACTTTAAATTTTCAAATTTAGACAAAGTTACTTCATCCCTGAGTTAAAATGACAAGCCTTGAACTGTTGACTTTTTAAAATAAAAATGCTAAATTACCAGTTTTTATATTTGGAAAATCATCCTAACTTTGACCAGATTGAATAATATAACTTTAAAAATTGATTAACTTTATGTCTTTAATGTTTCAGTTTTACATTATGTTGTCTTTGTCTAAGAGCTCTAAATTTTGACATGTGCTTCTTAAGGACATTGTATAATATGATTTTCTGGATTTCTGAAGTAGTGTTTTTATAAATATCTAAAATTGTTACTGTTTTGAAAAGCATTACACCCAAAAATTCAGTATAAACTGCATCTTACTATTTTGGATATTTTAATTGTCATCTAATATTGTCATTCTACCATTTTTTATTAGGAGGTATAGAAGGTAAACACTATGGAAGGGGAATGTCAAGATTTTAATGATCCTAGGTGTCATTCTTCAAAAACAAATTATTGTTTCAGAAACTGTTTTGACTGGGCCTATCTCATCTTTACCCTCTATGGGGAATGGGAATGAAATGACACCTGGATCAGTTACACAGCCAAAGAAAATTCGAGGAATTGGATTTGGAGATATTTTTAAAGAAGGCTCCGTGAAACTTAGGACAAGAACATCCAGTACTGAAGCAGAAGAGAAAAAAACAGAAAAGGTAGCAATGATAAACCTCACCTATTAGAATAACTGCACTCATTCTCTCATTAAAGATTTTTTAAAATGCAGGTCAGTTTGCAACTGTGTTACATTTCCTATTTTGAGATCATTAATAATTGTTATGAATGTGAGGACTGAAACTTTTCAGGTTTACATTGATTAATGTTTATGCTTGATTCTTATAAAATTAGAATGTTTATTGGTAATTTAACACAGTGGAAGCTTTCTTAGTGGAAGTTTCACAGAGTTTTTAAGTTGTAGTGTAAATATAGAACATGCAAGTTTTTTTCCCCTATCAAAGCTAAAATTACACGTTTCTTCTTTTAATTTTTAGTAGACTTAAAATGGGCCATTTTAAAGTGGATTTACAATGGAATATTAAGATAATTAGGCACTGCTTAACTTTCCTCTGGATTGTTAGCAATTGTGAAAAGTAATCGTCTCTATAAATGTATGGAGAACTTTATTTATCATTAGCATTTCACTGACACTGTAGAACAAATAAAAGTGAATGTGCCATAAATTAAAATCTCATAGGAGATTTTTAAAATAAACCCTCAAGTTTTTTGGGGGGAAGAAAGTAGCTGCAATCTTTAGAACATTTATTTCAAAGCTGTTGTTCCTCGTATTAACACCTTGGAGATTGAGATTGAGTCCTTCAGAACAAGGCTTTTACTTTGCCTTTCAGGATATTGTTCCCCTTTGTGGTTCTCAATTGTGTCTTTATTTAATTCATAAGAGTTCAAAGTATTTCAGTTTTGAGTTTATTCAGCTTTTCCTTGCTTAGTTTAGCCACACATTTCACTTAATAAGACTGTGTTTTGCTTGATGAAATACATTCTAAAGTTTTGTTCTAAAGTGGTTAGTTTCAATATTTTTTTTCTTCTCGGCTTGCTACCTATTTTTTCATGTAATAATGATTTGGGTTCAGTAAGGAGAACGTGTACTTCTTACATTACTCTCTTCTGGCTCTGAAATTGGTACTAAGACTGTGGGACCTAATTGAGTCTTTATTATACAGGTAATGATGGGAATTCTTGTGGTTTTTGGAATGGTCCTACATAGCTAGATAACAGCTAAGAATGTTGGAGAAGCAACATCTGCATTATGACAGACATTAGACTAGACAATCTGGGACCCCCTTCCAACTCCAAAGCTTATGATATATTGAACATTAGTATTTGATTATGATTACACTGGTAATCTTTCAGTTGCCATATAACGTCTACTACTCAGGAGCTGTTACTAGTGAGTGTACTCTTCAGGGTTACCCTGTATGATGGCCTTGTGAGGCTTGGTTTGATTGCTGATAATAGGAATTGACAAAGTTGGGAGCGTATTAGTCATGTTTGTAGGTGGCACCAGATTGGAAGATACAGTGATTAGAATTGGGAAAAATTAAAGTGAGTATCTTATAAGATGAACAGAAACACAGTGATAGGTAAGTTAGCAATATGTTCAGATTTTTTAACTAATAAAATCTGAGGTCAAATATATTATTTTGTGGGAAAAACTCAGGGAAACACTAGTATAAAACACTAACTATAGTCAATTACAATGGAAAATTTTCTTCTTGATTATAGTTTTAAGGGTTGTAGTATTACATTACCTGTTTTCATTCAGATAACAGCAGTGATGTATTAAAACTTTTCTTCTCTATTTCATTATTAGGAATAATTATTTTTGTTCATATGTGCTGGTGTTTAAGAGCCTGCTTTTTGAAGTCAGGCATTCTGGGTTCAAACCTGGTCTCCATAACCAAATAACTTATTGTGGGCAGGTTACTTACATGATTCCTAATCTATTAAAGGAGTAAGTGATAGTGCCTGCTTTATGCAGATTGAGGATGAAATTACTGTGTATGAAAAGTTTATAGCTAAGGGATTGGTAACATAGTAAATTTTCAAATGCTGTTTTAGAGGTTTTAAAATTACATCACAGTACTGTATTATGGGTATCATAGAATGTTTATTATCACTAAGATGAGTTTTAAAAAAATCAGAAGTTCAGAGCTATAGTTTACATAGCATTTGAGAACTTTATCTTCATTGTGGTTTTCATTTATGTTCTTAACCTCTCTAAAAGTGCCATTAGGGAAAGCTGAATGACTGAAAGTAGAAATTTGTTTTACAATATTACCTTATTTCTAACTTCAAAAAGTTGATGCCATCCTTTTCTATTCTAGCCCTTAATCATGCAGTCAGTAGGATCCAAAACTCAGAGTGTGGAGACAACAAAAACAGACACTGAAGGTAAAATTAAAGGTAGGGTTTTGAATAAAATTTTCATACTGGAAATGAAGCATGTTCAAATATATTACCACAATTGTTGGAAACATTTGTTATACTCTACTATTTTGATCAGAGTATGTCTGAGAAGATGAAAGCAGCCCAGGTCAAGGATTTTAGAATGCTTAGTTAACTGATGTATCCTGCAGTAAGAACTCTGCCTAGAACCTTACAGTAGGCATTTAGTAACTGTTTGAATTAATGATTAATGAAATTGTTACTTAATTTAACATGTAGTATTGGCCAAAACTACTAAATACTTTTTTGATAGTTTCTAGTGCACATTTCTTTACATAGAATAGAAGCTAATAAGTATTTGTTGAAAGTCAATTTATACAAGTTACATTATTTACGTTCTTTCTTTTAGCTAAGGAATATTGTAGAACATTATTTGCCTATGAAGGTACTAATGAAGATGAACTTACTTTTAAAGAGGGAGAGATAATCCACTTAATCAGTAAGGTAAGATATTTCTCAGTTTTTCAATGAATCATTGATTCATAGAAATATTTTTCATCATTTTTACAATCCCTCTAAAATACGTAAGACCTAGAAGAGTTGGTACTTTGTTTTGTTTCTACATCCTAAGAACCTAGACATAGTAAGTGCACAGAAAGTTCTACTTATATTGAGCAAACTTATTGTCTATCTTTATTATAATTGATAATTTATCATCATGCTGTGTTTTTTTCTCCAATCCCAGTCCACGATAGGCTTCTGTTTTCACTTCGCATTCTTCCTCATTCCATTTTTTTCCCCTATATAATATTTGTTCTGTTGCCTGTATCATGAAAAGGAAAAGAAAAAATGGAAAAAATGTCAGTCAGTATGTAAACGGTTATGAAACTTCATATTATGGAAAATAATGCAGCTTTTTAAAAAAATGAGGTAGTTTATAGGATTGAAAGAAAGCAGAAGAAAAAGGGAATCCAGTATTATTTGGGTGGGGGCAGACTACTATAACTTGTAAGAGAAGGAAATGATGTATTTTGTTTTTGATATAACCATATAGATTAATTACTGAAATTTCTCCCATTGTTTAAAATTGACTTTGTTATCAGATGGTTTAGTGTATGCAGTTTTTATTTTTATTTATTTATTTTTTATTTTTATTTTTTTGGTATCATTAATATACACTTACATGAACAACATTATGGTTACTAGATTCCTCCTTTCATCAAGTCCCCACCACATACCCCATTACAGTCACTGTGCATCAGCATAATAAGATGCTATAGAATCATTACTTGTCTTCTCTGTTATACTGCCTTCCCCGTGTTCCCCCCTCCTACATTATGTATACTAATCATAATACCCCTTTTTCCGCCTTATCCCTCCCTTCCCGCACATCTTCCCCAGTCCCTTTCCCTTTGGTAACTATTAGTCCATTCTTGGGTTCTGTGAGTCTGCTGTTGTTTTGTTGCTCCAGTTTTTTCTTTGTTCTTATATTCCACAGATGAGTGAAATCATTAGATACTTGTCTTTCTCTGCACGGCCTATTTCACAGAGCATAATACCATCTAGCTCCATCCATGTTGTTGCAAATGAGAGGATTTGTTTTCTTCTTACGGCTGAATAATATTCCATTGTGTATATGTACCACATCTTTATCCATTCATCTACTGATGGACACTTAGGTTGCCTCCATTTCTTGGCTATTGTAAATAGTGCTGCGATAAACATAGGGGTGCATCTGTCTTTTTCAAATTGGGCTCCTGCATTCTTTTTTTTAATAATTTATTTTGGTATCATTAATCTACAATTATATGTGCAATATTATGGTTATTAAACTACCCCCTTCATCAGGCCCCCCCCACCAACCCCATTACAGTCACTGTCCATCAGCATAGTGAGATGCTGTAGAATCACTGCTTCTCTTCTCTGAGTTATACAGCCCTCCCCGTACCCCCCCAACATTACATCTGCTAATCATAATGCCCCTTTTTCCCCCTTATCACTCCCTTCCCACCCATCCTCCCCAGTCCTTTTCCCTTTGGTAACTGTTAGTCCATTCTTGGGTTCTGTGAGTCTGCTGTTGTTTTGTTCCTTCCGTTTTTTTTTTCTTTGCTCTTATACTCCACATATGAGTGAAATCATTTGATACTTGTCTTTTTTGGCTTGGCTTATTTCACTGAGCATAATACCCTCTAGCTGCATCCATGTTGTTGCAAATGGTAGGATTTGTTTTCTTCTTATGGCTGAATAATATTCCATTGTGTATATATACCACATCTTCTTTATCCATTCATCCACTGATGGACACTTAGGTTGCTTCCAATTTTTGGCTATTGTAAATAGTGCTGCAATAAACATAGGGGTGCATCTGTCTTTTTCAAATTGGGCTCCTGCATTCTTAGGGTAAATTCCTAGGAGTGGAATTCCTGGGTCAAATGGTATTTCTATTTTGAGTTTTTTGAGGAACCTCCATACTGCTTTCCACAATGGTTGAACTAATTTGCATTCCCACCAGGAGTGTAGGAGGGTTCCCTTTTCTTCACATCCTCACCAACATTTGTTGTTTGTGTTTTGGATGTTGGCCATCCTCACTGGTATGAGGTGGTATCTCATTGTGGTTTTAATCTGCATTTCTCTGATGATTAGTGATGTGGAGCATCTTTTCGTGTGCCTGTTGGCCATCTGAATTTCTTCTTTGGAGAAGTGTCTATTCATGTCCTTTGCCCATTTCTTAATTAGATTATTTGCTTTTTGTTTGTTGAGGTGCCTGAGTTCTTTATTTACTTTGGATATCAAGCCCTTATCAGATATGTTATTTATGAATATATTCTCACATACTGTAGGATGTCTTTTTGTTCTACTGATGGTGTCTTTTGCTGTACAGAAGCTTTTCAGCTTGATATAGTCCCACTTGTTCATTTTAGCTTTTGATTCCCTTGCCCAGGGAGATATGTTCATAAAGAAGTCGCTCATGTTTATGTCCAAGAAATTTTTGCCTATGTTTTTTTCTAAGAGTTTTATGGTTTCATGACTTACATTCAGGTCTTTGAACCACCTTCAGTTTACCTGTGTGTATGGGGCTAGACAGTAGTCCAGTTTGATTCTCTTACATGTAGCTGTCCAGTTTTTCCAACACCAGCTGCTGAAGAGGGTGTCATCTCCCCATTGTATATCCAAGGTTCCTTTATCAAATATTAATTGATGGATATGTTTGGGTTAATGTTTGGATTTTCTATTCTGTTCCACTGGTCTGTGGGTCTGTTTTGGTGCCAGTACCAAATTATCATGATTGCTGTGGCTTTGTAATAGAGCTTGAAGTCAGGGAGCGTAATTTCCCGTTTTATTCCTCCTCAGGATTGCTTTGGCTATTCAGGGTCTTTTGTGGTTCCATATGAATTTTAGAATCATTTGTTCCAGTTCATTGAAGAAAGCTGTTGGTATTTTGATGGGGATTGTGTTGAATCTGTAGATTGCTTTAGGTACTATAGCCATTTTGACAATATTTATTCTACCCAGCCAAGAGCATGGGATGAGTTTCCATTTGTTAGTGTCCTCTTTAATTTCTCTTAGGAGTGTCTTGTAGTTTTCAGAGTATAGGTCTTTCACTTCCTTCGTTAGGTTTATTCCTAGGTATTTTATTATTTTTGATGCAATTGTGAATGGAACTGTTTTTCTGATTTCTCTTTCTGTTAGTTCATCGTTAGTGTATAGGAAAGCAACAGATTTCTGTGTGTTAATTTTGTATCCTGCAACTTCGCTGAATTCAGACATTAGTTCTAGTAGTTTTGGAGTGGAATCTTCAGGGTTTTTTATGTACAATATCATGTCATCTGCAAATAGTGACAATTTAACTTCTTCTTTACCAGTCTGGATGCCTTGTATGTCTTGTTTTGTGTGATTGCCGTGGCTAGGACCTCCAGTACTATGTTGAATAACAGTGGAGAGAGTGTGCATCCCTGTCTTGTTCCCGATCTTAGATGAAAAGCTTACAGCTTCTCACTGTTAAGTATGATGTTAGCTGTGGTTTTGTCATATATGGACTTTATGATGTTGAGGTTCTTGCCCTCTATACCCATTTTGTTGAGAGTCTTAATCATGAATGGGCGCTGAATTCTGTCAAATGCTTTTTCAGCATCTATGGAGATGATCATGTGGTTTTTGTTCTTCTTTTTGTTGATGTGGTGGATGATGTTGATGGATTTTCGAATGTTGTACCATCCTTGCATCCCTGGGATGAATCCCACTTGATCATGGTGTATGATCCTCTTGATGTATTTTTGAATTCGGTTTGCTAATATTTTGTTGAGTATTTTTGCATCTACGTTCATCAGGGATATTGGTGTGGAATTTTCTTTTTTGGTGAGGTCTTTTCCAGGTTTTGGTATTGGATTGATGCTGGCTTCATAGAATGAGTTTGGAAGTATTCCCTCCTCTTCTATTTTTTGGAAACCTTTAAGGAGAATCGGTGTTATTTCTTCTCTATATGTCTGGTAGAATTCAGAGGTGAATCCATCAGGCCCAGGGGTTTTGTTCTTGGGTAGTTTTTTGATTACCAATTCGATTTCGTCACTGGTGATTGGTCTGTTTAGTTTTCTGTTTCTTGCTTGGTCAGTCTTGGAAGGTTGTATTTTTCTAAGAAGTTGTCCATTTCTTCTATGTTTTCCAGCTTGTTAGCATATAGATTCTCATAATATTCTCTTATAATTCTTTGTATTTCTGTGGGGTCCGTCATTTTTCCTTTCTCATTTCTGATTCTGTTTATATGTGTAGATTCTCTTTTTCTCTTAATGAGTCTGGCTAGGGGTTTATCTATTTTGTTTATTTTTTCAAAGAACCAGCTCTTGGTTTCATTGATTTTTTTCTATTGTTTTATTCTTCTCAATTTTATTTATTTCTTCTCTAATCTTTATTATGTCTCTCCTTCTGGTGACTTTGGGCCTCATTTGTTCTTCTTTTTCCAATTTCTGTAATTGTGTCTTTAGACTATTCATTTGGGAATGTTCTTCCTTCTTTAAATAGGCCTGGATTGCAATATACTTTACTCTTAGAACTGCCTTTGCTGCGTCCCACAGAAGTTGTGGCTTTGTGTTGTTGTCATTAGTCTCCATATATTCTTTGATTTCTGTTTTGATTTGGTCGTTAACCCATTGATTAATTAGGAGAGTGTTGTTAAGTCTCCATGTATTTGTGAGCCTTTTTGATTTCTTTCTAAAATTTATTTCTAGTTTTATACCTTAGTGATCTGAGAAGGTGGTTGTTAGGATTTCAATATTTTTGAAATTACTGAGGTTCTTTTTGTGGCCTAGTATGTGGTCTATTCTGGAAAATGTTCCATGTGCACTTGAGAAGAATGTGTATCCTGTTGCTTTTGGGTGTAGAGTTCTGTAGATGTCTGTTAGGTCCATCTGTTCTAGTGTGTTGTTCAGTGCCTCTGTGTCTTTACTTATTTTCTGTCTGGTTGATCTGTCCTCTGGAGTGAGTGGTGTGTTGAAGTCTCCTAAGATGAATGCATTGCTGTCTATTTCCTCCTTTAATTCTGTTAGTATTTGTCTCACATATGCTGGCGCTCCTGTGTTGGGTGCATATATATTTATAATGCTTATATCTTCTTGTTGGACTGACCCCTTTATCATTATGTAATGTCCTTCTTTATCTCTTGCTACTTTCTTCGTTTTGAAGTCTATTTTATCTGATACAAGTACTGCAACACCTGCTTTTTTCTCTTTGTTGTTTGCATGAAATATCTTTTTCTATCTGTTCACTTTCAGTCTGTGTATATCTTTGGGTTTGATGTGAGGCTCTTGTAAGCAGCATATAGATGGGTCTTGATTTTTTATCCATTCTCTATATCTTTTGATTGGTGCATTCAGTCCATTTACATTTAGGGTGATTATTGATAGATATGTACTTATTGCCATTGCTGGCTTTAGATTCGTGGTTACCAAAGGTTCAAGGGTTCCGTCTTTACTGTCTAACAATCTATCTTAACTTTCTTGCTAAGTAATTGTAAACACTGTCTGATGTTTCTTTATTTCTCTCCCTTCTTATTCTTCCTCCTCCATTCTTTATATACTAGGTTTTTTATTCTTTGCCTTTAGGTAGTGTTTGGATGGTCTGCTTTCTTTGCTATGATTTTATTTTCTCTGGTGACATCTTTTTAGCCTTAGGAGTGCTTCCCTCTAGAGCAGTCCACTTAAGATATCCTGTAGTGGTGGTTTATGACAGGCCAACTCTCTCAACTTTCGTTTGTCTGGAAATTGTTTAATCCCTCCGTCATATTTAAATGATAATCGTGCTGGATACAATATTCTTGGTTCGAGGCCCTTCTGTCTCATTATGTTAAATATATCATGCCATTCTCTTCTGGCCTGTAAGGTTTCTGTTGAGAAGTCTGATGATAGTCTGATGGGTTTTCCTTTGTAGGTGATCTTTTTTCTCTCTCTAGCTGCCTTTAATACTCTGTCTTTATCTTTGATCTTTGCCATCTTAATTATTATGTGTCTTGGTGTTGCCTTCCTTGGGTGTCTTGTGTTGGGAGATCTGTGGGCTTCCATGGACTGCAAGACTATTTCCTTCCCCAGCGTGGGAAAGTTTTCAGCAATTATTTCTTCAAAGACACTTTCTATCCCTTTTTCTCTCTCTTCTTCCTCTGGTTCTCCTATAATGGGAATATTGTTCCGTTTGGATTGGTCACACAGTTCTCTTAATATTCTTTCATTCCTAGAAATCCTTTTATCTCTTTTTGCCTCAGCTTCTCTGTATTCCTGTTCTCTGATTTCTGTTCCATTAACAGTCTCTTGCATCTCATCCATTGTGCTGTTAAGCCCGTCGATCGCTTGTCTGATTTCTGCATTGTCTTTCCTCACTTCCGTCACTTCCTCCCTCAGCTCTTGCACATTTTTCTGTAGGTCCATTAGCATGGTTATGACTTTTATTCTGAATTCTTTTTCAGGATGACTGTGCATTTCTATCCCTTCAGGCTCCCTCTCTGGGGTTGTCTGGTTGATTTTGGTCTGAACCATATTCCTCTGTCTTTTGATGGCTATAGAAGTGGTCGCTGGTAGTTGCCAGGTATGTCAGCTGGGCTCTTTAAGACGTTAAAAAGAGAAGAAAAAAAGAAAGAAAAATAAATAAAAAAGAAAACAAAACAAAAAAAACAAAAACAAAACAAAAGAACAAAATGCCCACTGGGAGTAGATTCTGTGGGAATGCTGTAGGTTGCGCTGTTGCCCCACTATTCTGCAGCTGTGGCCGTGCTGCTCCGCAGGGCCCTTTATCGCTTTGGCAGGCGTGGGAACGAATGGGAGGCTGTTGATCTCAGTGAGAAGTGTAAGTATGGCCACGCTTCCCTAGTTGCCAGCTAAGGCGTCCGAAACTCCCCAGGACTCCCAGCCTGGTGGGCTGAGTGTGCCCGGGCGATCCGCCTCCTCCGCTGGTTTCCTGTCTCTTTAAGACCGCTCGTGCTTTTTTTTTTCCTTCCCGGGAGCTGGCTGCAAGCACCCTGGCATGTTCCCGCTCAGATCCTGCCCCTCTGTTTCTCCAGTATCCGCTGCACTGCGCAATGTGTGTCAGAGCTCCCCACGCAGATCACCGGGGCTGGTTATTTCGCAGCTTCTCCCTCACCTTCTCTGTATTCCTGTTCTCTGATTTCTATTCCTGTACTTCCACTCCCTCCCGGCTCTGAATCCTCTCCTCCCGCCGGTGCGCTGGGTTGGGGGAGTGCTCCGGTCCCGCCGGGTCGCGGCTCCGTATCTTACCCGTCTCTTGGGGTGCCGAGTCCTCTCGGGTGTAGCTGCACGCTGTGCGCTTTCCTGTGTATTCTGGTCTCTCTTTTAGGAATAGATGTATTTGCTGTATTTTCGTAGATAAATATAGTGTTGGGAGGAGATTTCTGCCGCCCTGCTCATGCCGCCATCTTCCCGGAAGTGTCCCTTTGTCATATTTAAATGATAATCGTGCTGGATAGAATATTCTTGGTTTGAGGCCCTTGTGTTTCAGTATGTTAAATATATCATGCCATTCTCTTCTGGCCTGTAAGGTTTCTGTTGAGAAGTCTGATGATAGTCTGATGGGTTTTCCTTTGTAGGTGATCTTTTTTCTCTCTCTAGCTGCCTTTAATACTCTGTCTTTATCTTTGATCTTTGCCATCTTAATTATTATGTGTCTTGGTGTTATCTTCCTTGGGTGTCTTGTGTTGGGAGATCTGTGGGCTTCCGTGGACTGGGAGACTATTTCTTTCCCCAGCATGGGGAAGTTTTCAGCAATTATTTCTTCAAAGACACTTTCTATCCCTTTTTCTCTCTCTTCTTCCTCTGGTACTCCTGTAATGCGAATATTGTTCCGTTTGGATTGGTCACACAGTTCTCTTAATATTCTTTCATTCCTAGAGATCCTTTAATCTCTCTCTCCCTCAGCTTCTCTGTATTCCTGTTCTCTGATTTCTATTCCATTAACAGTCTCTTGCATCTCGTCTAGTCTGCTGTTAAGCCCGTGATCGCTTGTCTGATTTCTGCATTGTCTTTCCTCACTTCCCTCACTTCCTCCCTCAGCTCTTGCACATTTCTCTGTAGATCCGTCAGTATGGTTATGAGTTTTATTCTGAATTCTTTTTCAGGAAGATTGTACATTTCCATCCCTTCAGGCTCCCTTTCTTGGGTTGTTTGGTTGATCTTAGTCTGGACCATATTCCTCTGTCTTTTCATGGCGAAAGAAGTGGTCGCTGGAAGGCGACACATATGTCAGCTCGGCTCTTTAAGACTTTTAAAAAGAAAAAAAAAGAAAGGTCGGTAGAGAAAGAGAAGAAAAAAGAAAGAAAGGAAGAAAAGAAAAGAGAGAAAGAGAAAGAAAAAAACAAAAAAAAATGCCCGCCGGGAGTAAATTCTGTGAGGATGCTGTATGTGGTGCTGTTGCTCCACTATTCCACGGCGGCGCTGCTCCGCTGGGCCCTTTGTAGCTCTGGCCAGGACGGGAACAGATGGGAGGCTGTTGATCTTTGTGTAAGTCTTAGTGTGGCTACTTTTTCCCCTTCTCCAGCCAAAGGGTCTGAAATTTCCCAGGGCTCCCAGCCTCCTGGGCTGAGTGTGCTGGGACGCTCCTACTCCTCTGTTGGACCCCTGTCTCTTTAAGACCAGTAAAAAAAAAAAAGCGCGCACTTTTTTTTTATCCCGGGGAACTGGCTGCAAGGACCCGGGTGCGTTCCGGTTCAGTTCCTGCACCGTCTGTCTCTCCAATCTCTGCTACACTGCATGATGTGTGTCAGCGGTCCTGGCGCAGTTCACTAGGGCTGGTTATTTCATGGGCCTGTACTTCCAGTCCCTCCCTGCTCTGAATCCTCTCCTCCCGCCGGTGCACTAGGGTTAGGGAGTGCTCGGGTCCCATCAGGACGCGGCTCCGTATCTTACTCGCCTCGCGGGGTTTTGAGTCCTCTCAGTTGTAGCTGCAGCGTGGTGTCATCCTGTATCTTCTGGTCTCTCTTTTAGGAATAGTTGTATGTGCTGTATTTTCATAAATATATTTGGTTTTGGGAGGAGATTTCCTCCGCCCTGCTCACGCCACCATCTTCCTCGGCTCCTGCATTCTTAGTGTAAATTCCTAGGAGTAGAATTCCTGGATCAAATGTTACTTCTATTTTTAGTTATTTGAGGCACCTCCATACTGTTTTTCAGAATGGTTGAACTAATTTACATTCCCACCAGCAGAGTAGGAGGTTTCCCCTTTCTCCACATCCTCACCAATATTTGTTGTTGTTTGTCTTTTGGATGGTGGCCATCCTAACTGGTGTGAGGTGATATCTGATTCTGGTTTTGATTTGCATTTCTCTGACGATTAGGGATATGGAGCATCTTTTCATGTGCCTGTTGGGCACCTGAATTTCTTGTTTGGAGAAGTTTCTGTTCAGCTCCTCTGCCCATTTATTAATTAGCTTATTAGCTTTTTATTTCTTGAGGTGCGTAAGCTCTTTATATAATTGGATGTCAACCCTTAATCAGGTATGTCATTTATGAATATATTCCCCCATAGTGTAGGATGTTTTTTTGTTCTACTGATGGTGTCCTTTGCTGTACAGAAACTTTTTAGTTAGATATAGTCCCACTTGTTCATTTTTGCTTTTGTTTGCCCTTAGAGATATGTTCATGAAGAAATTGCTCATGTTTATATTCAAGAGAGTTTTGCCTATATTTTCTTCTAGAAGTTTTATGGTTTCATGACTTAAATTCAGGGCTTTGATCCATTTCGAGTTCACTTTTGTGTATGGACTTAAACAGTAATCCAGTTTCATTCTCGTACATGTAGCTGTCCAGTTTTGCCAACACCAGCTGTTGATGAGGCTGTCATTTCCCCATTGTATATCCATGGCTCCTTTATCGTTAAAGTAATTAACCATATATGGTTGGGTTTATATGTGGGCTCTCTAGTCTCTTCCATTGGTCTACGGGTCTTTTCTTGTGCCAGTACCAAATTGTCTTGATTAGTGTAGCTTTGTAGTAGAGCTTGAAGTCAGGGAGCGTAATTCCCCCGCTTTATTCCTCATTCCAGGATTGCTTTGGCTATTCAGGGTCTTTTGTGGTTCCATGTGAATTTTAGAACTATTTGCTCTAGTTCATTGAAGAATACTGTTGGTATTTTGATAAGGGTTTCACTGAATCTGTAGATTGCTTTAGGCAGGATGGCCATTTTGACAATATTAATTCTTCCTATCCATGAGCACAGGATGTGTTTCCATTTATTGGTATCTTCTTTAATTTCTCTCATGAGTGTCTGGTAGTTTTCAGAGTATAAGTCTTTCACTTCCTTGGTTAGGTTCATTCCTAGGTATTTTACTCTTCTTGATGATGCAATTGTTAATGGAATTGTTTTCCTGATTTCTCTTTCTCCTATTTCATCATTAGTGTATAGGAATGCAACAGATTTCTGTGTATTAATTTGGTATCCTGCAACTTTCAGATATTAGATCTAATAGTTTTGGAGTGGATTTTTTAGGGTTCTTTATGTACAATATTATGTCATTTGCAAGCAGGAGCAATTTGACTTCTTCCTTTCCAATCTGGATGCCTTATATTTCTTTGTGTTGTCTGATTGCCGTGCCTAGGACCTTTAGAACTATGTTGAATAAAAGTGGAGAGAGTGGGCATCCCTGTCTTGTTTCCGATCTTAGATGAAAAGCTTTCAGCTTCTCGCTGTTAAGTGTAATGTTGGCTGTGGGTTTGTCATATATGGCCTTTATTATGTTGAGGTACTTGCCCTCTATACCCATTTTGTTGAGAGTTTTTATCATGAATTAATGTTGAATTTTGTCAAATACTTTTTCTGCATCTGTGGAGATGATCATGTGGTTTTTGTCCTTCTTTTTGTTGATGAGGTTCATGATGTTGATGGATTTTCGAATGTTGTACCATCCTTGCGTCCCCAGGATGAATCCCACTTGGTTCTGATGGAGGATCTTTTTGATGTATTTTTGAATTCGGTTTGCTAGTATTTTGTTGAGTATTTTTGCACATATGTTCATCAGGATTATTGGTCTTTAGTTTTCTTTTTTGTGGCGTCTTTGCCTTGTTTTGTATTCGAGTGATGCTGGCTTCATAGAATGAATTTGGAAGTATTCCCTCCTCTTCTATCTTTTAGAAAACTTTAAGGAGAATGGGTATTATGTCTTCTCTAAATATCTGATAAAATTCAGCAATGAATCTATGTGGTCCAGAGGTTTTGTTCTTGGGTAGGTTTTTGATTAGTGATTCAATTTTGTTGCTGGTAATTGGTCTGTTTAGATTTTCTTTTTCTTCCTGGGTCTGTTAAGTTTTCTGTTTCTTCCTGGGTTAGTCTGGAAGGTTGTGTTTTTCTAGAAAGTTGTCCATTTCTTCTCAGTTATCCAGTTTGTTAGCATATAGATTTTCATAGTTTTCTCTCATAATTCTTTGTATTTCTGGTGTCTGTGATGATTTCTTCCTTTCTCATTTCTGATTCTGTTTATGTGTGTAGATTCTCTTTTTTCTCAATAAGTCTGTCTAGGTGTTTATTTTGTTTATTTTCTCAAAGAACCAGCTCTTGGTTTCATTAATTTTTTCTCTTGTTTTATTTTTTCCAATTTTATTTATTTCTTCTTTGATCTTTATTATGTTCTCCCTTCTGCTGACTTTGGGCTTCAGTTGTTTCTCTTTTTCCAGTTTTAATAATTATGAATTCATTCATTTGGTATTTTTCTTCCTTCTTTAAATAGGCCTTGATTTTATATACTTCCCTATTAGAACTGCCTTCCCTGTGTCTCACAGAAGTTGGTGCGTTGTGCTGTTGTTTTCATTTGTCTGCCTATATTGCTTGATCTCTGTTTTAATTTGGTCATTGATCCATTGATTATTTAGGAGCATGTTGTTAAGTCTCCTTGTGTTTGTGAGCCTTTTTGTTTTCTTTTGTAGAATTCATTGTTAGTTTTATACACGTGTGATCTGAGAAGTTGGTTTGTACAATTTCAATCTTTTTAAATTTACTGAGGCTCTTTTTGTAGCCTAGTATGTCGTCTATTCTGGAAAATGTTCCATGTGCACTTGAAAAGAATGTGTATCCTTCTGCTTTCGGGTGGAGAGTTCTGTAGATGTCTTTTAGGTCCATCTGTTCTAATGTATTTTCAATGCCTCTGTGTCCTTACTTATTTTCTGTCTGGGTGATCTGTCCTTTGGAGTGAGTGGAGTGTTTAAGTCTCCTAGAATGAATGCATTACATTCTATTTCCCATTTTAATTCTTTTAGTATTTGTTTCAAATATGTAGGTGTTCCTGTGTTGGGTGCATAGATATTTATAATGGTTATATCGTCATCTTGGATTGACCCCTTTATCATTATGTGATGTCCTCTGTGTCTCTTGTGACTTTCTTTGTTTTGAAGTCTATTTTTTCTGATGCAAGTACTGCAGCTCCTGCTTTTTTCTCACTATTAGTTGCATGAAATATCCGTTTCCATCCCTTCACTTTTAGTCTGTGTATGTCTTTGGGTTTAAAGTGAGTCTCTTGTAGGCAGCATATAGATGGGTCTTGTTTTTTATCTATTCAGTGACTCTTTGTCTTTTGATTGGTCCATTCAGTCCATTTACATTTAGGGTTTTTATTGATAGATATGTACTTATTGCCATTGCAGGCTTTCGATTCATGTTTACCAAACGTTCAAGGGTAACTTCCTTACTAAGAATCTAACTTAACTCACTTAATATGCTATAACAAACACAATCTAAAGGTTCTTTTTTTTCCCCCTCCTTTTCTTCCTCCTCCATTCTTTATACATTAGGTATCATATTCTGTACTCTTTGTCTATCCCTTTCTGTTACCTCTGGTGACAGCTGTTTAACCTTAGGAATACTTCCATTTATAGCAGTCCCGCCAAAGTACACTGTAGAGATGGTTTGTGGAAGGTAAATTTTCTCAGCTTTTGCTTATCTGGAAATTGTTTAATCACTCCTTCAAATTTAAATGATAACCTTGCCAGGTAGAGTATTCTTGGTTCAAGGCCCTTCTGCTTCATTGCATTAAATATATCATGCCACTCCCTTTTGGTCTGCAAGGTTTCTGTTGAGAAATCTGATGATAGGCTAATGGGTTTCTTTGTATGTGTTCTTATTTCTCTCTCTGGCTGCTTTTAATAGTTTGTCTTTATCCTTGATCTTTGCCATTTTAAGTATTATATGTCTTGGTGTTGTCCTACTTGGGTCCCTTGTGTTGGGAGATCTGTGCACCACTGTAGCCTGAGAGACTATCTCCTTCCCCAGATTGGGGGATTTTTCAGCAAGTACATCCTCAAAGACACTTTCTATCTCTTTTTCTCTCTCTTCTTCTTCTAGTACGCCTATAATACGAATATTGTTTCGTTTGGATTGGTCACACAGTTCTCTCAGTATTCTTTTATTCTTAGAGATCCTTTTTTCTCTCTGTGCCTCAGCTTCTTTGTATTCCTCTTCCTTAATTTCTGTTTCATTTATTGTCTACTCCGCTGTATCTAATCTGCTTTTAATACCCTCCATTGTGTTCTTCTGTGATTGTATCTCCATCCTAAATTCGCACCTGAGTTCTTGAATATTTTTCTGTACCTCCATGAGCATGTTAATGATTTTTATATTGAAATCTCTTTGAGAAAGATTCATGAGGTCGATTTCTTTTGAATCTTTCTCAGGTGTATTCATAATTTTACTTTGAGCCAGGTTCCCTTCACGTTTCATAATTTGTCTGTGGTGCCCTCTATTGCCCAGAAGTTCTACTGTCTTGAGCTCATCAGCCCCCTGAGCAATGTCAGGGGTAACAGGGGGCATTGTTGGTGTTTAGTAGGAGGAAAGAGCTTTTTCCTGTTTCCCAGCTGGTATGCCTATCTCCACTGCCATAACCAGTGGGCCGAACACACAAGTATGCCTTATGTTTGTAGCTCCCATAGGCGGGGCTTCCCTCTGGCTGGCTTGGCCCCACGGCAGGGGTTACCAGTTTCTAAGCCTGAGTCAGGTGCAGGCTTGCCAGTAGGAAGACACAGCAGGCTGCCCATCATGGTCGGGGGCCTTGGAGCTGCATAGCCTGGCAGGGGGATTGAGCACCTGAAGATCATTTAAGCTCCCAACCTCCTGGACAGAGTGCTCCCAGACAATTTTGGCTACCTGTCCTTTCTCCTGAGCAGTAAGCTCTGTGCAATCCTTGCCCGTTTAGCAGCCTTCTCACTTTTAGGAAGTCTCTCAGACTGCCCATCTAGATCAGCCGGATATGAATCCCTGTTTTCCACAAGCAGTTGAAATCTCCATCTCTCCAGGTATTCCACCTATCTTAGCTTTCCAACCCCACTAAATCACCAGAGCACCATGCAATTTAGTTTCGTTCTCCCAGAGCAGATCTCTAGGGCTAAGTGTTAAGTAGTCCCAGGCCTCCACTCCCTTCCTGCTCTGTTTCTCTTCCTCCTGCTGGTGAGCTGGGTTTGGGGAAGGCCCTGGGCACTGCTGGGTCACAGCTTTGGTACTTTACCCTGTTCCGTGAGGTCTGCTCTTTTCTCCAGGTGTATGCTGTCTGGTGCAGCCTTCTTTCCTGTTGCTCTTGCAGGATTAGTTGTATTAAATTATTTTCCATATTATATGTGGTTTTAGGAGGAATTCTCTGTCTCATCTCTCACACCGCCATCTTTAATCCAATCCCCATGTATGCAGTTTTTAATATTCATGCTGCTTGGACTGATAATACCTAATTTCTTACAGAAGGGGTAGTATTTGGGAGGAATTGTAGAAGATCTTATTAATTTCTAAAGCAAATGAGTAATTTTATTAATTTTTAGTACATAAAGTATTAAGTGTGTTAAGTAATATATAGTTTGTTTCTTTCCATCCTCCTCTCATACTTCCTTTTTTCTTTCTCCTCTGAGAAAATTTTATCCTTAAAGTGAATTATAGAATTATTTAAATTATTTTTTAAAACCTAATTTTATATCTGTTGCTAGAATATGTGGTATGTAATATTTCCTTTGAGGAGCAGCTTATATGTTCACATCTTTTTCTTGTAAACGTAATGGAATTTAGTATTTTACTATTTTTTTTGCAAACTTTTTTCTTATTGAAAGATAACTCCTATTACCTTAATTATTTTTCATTTTGTTTTTTAGGATACTGGAGAAGCTGGATGGTGGAAGGGTGAACTTAATGGTAAAGAAGGAGTATTTCCAGATAATTTTGCTGTTCAGATAAATGAACTGGATAAGGACTTTCCAGTAAGCTTTTATTTTTCAATGATGATAACAGTGTAAAAATCTTTTGCCAATATTTGTTTAAAAATAGGTTTTTTGCATTGTTACCAAATAATTTTATGAGAGGGATTCCATTTTATATATTCAG
Source organism: Smutsia gigantea (assembly GCA_032199065.1). Taxonomy (NCBI): domain Eukaryota; kingdom Metazoa; phylum Chordata; class Mammalia; order Pholidota; family Manidae; genus Smutsia; species Smutsia gigantea. The sequence goes on along the minus strand of JAVSCE010011383.1, from coordinate 16,641 downwards.
GTAGAAGTTATTTGAGTTATTATAAAACAAAACAATATTTTAGTTCTGCGCTTTAGTCCTGGTTTTCTTTCCCTACTGACTATACTGAAGCTACCGTAATCTTCATTACTTTATTATAAAAGAAAAAAGGCTGGCCATAGTAGTTACAGCATGTTAGTACTTGCGTGGAAGAAATTATACTTCCATTTAATTTTGTTGGAAATGTGTATTTAGCGTAGTATTGATCTTACAGTGCATTTTTGTTAGGATAAGAAGCAGTCTTTGCCTCCTTACAGGATATCCTACATCTTCCTCACTTCTCACAGAGAATAAAGTGAGGCCTAGTCATTTACCAGTGATATTTTTCTTTTCTACAACTTGATTCCTTTTTACTCCCATGGAGGGATGAAATATTCAATTAGAATATTTATTTTTATTGAAGTATAACTGACATACAATACCCTGTTAGTCTCAGGTGTACATAAATAGTGACTTGATATTTTTATACATTATTAAATGATCCCTACAATAAGTCCAGTTACCATCTGTCACGATACAAGGTTTTTACAACATTATTCACTATATTCCTTATGCTGTACATTATGTCCCCTTGACTTATTTTGTACATGGAAGTTTGCACCTCTTGCTCACCTTAATCTATTTTATCTGCTCACAAATCCCTCCCCACACTGATAAACAGTTTGTTCCCTGTATCTGAGTCTGTTTCTAGTTTGTTTGTTTGTTTGTTAGATCCACATATAAGTAAAATTGCATGGTATTTTTCTTTCTCTGTATGACTTTTTTTACTTAGCATAATACCCTTTAGGTCCATCTGTGTTGTCACAAATAGTAAGAGTTCAGGGTTTTTTTTAGAGTTGAGTAATCTCCATTTGTGTGTGTGTGTTTATACATCTTCTTTATCCATTCATCTATCAATGGACACTTAAGGTTGCTTGCATATCTTGGCTATTGTAAATAATGCTGCAGTGAACATACACAGGTGCATATATCCCTTCATTTTTTCTAGATGATACCCAGAAGTGTGATTGCTAGATCATATTGTAGTTCTGTTTTTAATTGTTTTGAGCAACCTCCCTACTGTTTTCCATAGTGGCTGAACCAATTTATATTCCCACTGACAGTGTATATAGGTTCCCTTTTCTCCAAAGCCTTGCCCACAGTTGTAATTTTTGTCTTTTTGATAATAGCCATCTGACAGGTGTAAGGTGATATTTCACTGTGGTTTTGATTTGCATTTTCCTGATGATTAGTTATATTGAGCATCTTTTCATGTGCTATTGACCATCCGTATGTTTTTGGAGAAATATCTGCTCAGGCCCTCTGGCAATGTTTTAATTGTTATTTGTTTTTCTGATAAGTTGTGTAAGTTCTTTATTTAATGTAGTAACCCCCATTCAGATGTATGATTTGCAAATATCTATTCCCATTCCATAGGTTGCCTTTTTGTTTTGTTGATGTTGCTTTCATTATGCTAAAGCTTTGTAGCTTGATGTAAACCCATGCACTTATTGTAGTTTTTGTTGCCCTTGCTTGAAGAGAGAGTTTTGAAAAAATATTAAGACCAATGTCCAAGAGCTTACTGCCTGTATTTTCTTCATAGAGTTTTGTGGTTTCAGGTCTTATATTCAAGTCTTTAATCTAGTTGTGAGTTTATTTTTGTGTATTGTGTAAGAGTGGTCCAGTTTAATTCTTTTGTATGTAGCTGTCCAAACTTTTCTCAGTAAAGACATTCTCTTTATCACAGAGACTTTCTTTTACCCATTGTATTATTCCTGCCTCTTTTGTCATGGATTAATTGACCATATATGCATGTTTTTTTTCTGTGTTCTCTGTTCTATTGTATTGCTCTGTGTCTGTCTTCATGACCATACTATATTGTTTTGATTACTCTGGCTTTTAGTATAGTTTGAAATCAAGGAGCATGATACCTCCAGCATTGTTCTTCTCAAGATTGCCTTGCCTATTGAGGTCTCCTGTGGTTCCATAGAAATATTAAGATTATTCTAGTTCTGTGAAAAGTGTTATCGGAATTTTGATAGTAATTGCATGAAATCTGTAGATTGCTTTGGGTAGTATGAACATTTTAATAATGTTAACCCATGTAGTCCATGAGCATGGCATATCTTTTATATGTATTTTCAGTTTCTTTCATCAGTCGCCGATAGTTTTCAGAGTACAGGTCTTTCACCTCTTTGCTTAAATTTATTCTTACATATTTTGTTCTTTTTGATGCAATTATAAATGGGAATGTTTCCTTAATTTCTTTCTGATATCTCATTATTAGTGTATGCAAATACAACTGATTTCTGTATGTTAATTTTTTATCCCGTGACTTTAATGAATTCATTTATTAGTTACAATTTTTTTGGTGGAGTCTTTAGGGCTTTCTTTTTTACTAGCATGCCATCTTCATATAGCAACAGTTTTACCTCTTCCTTTCTAATATGGATGCCTTTTATTTCTTTTTCTTGCCTAATTGCCTTGGTGAGGAGTTCCAATACTGTGTTGAATAAAAGTGGTGAGAGTTAGTATCCTTATCTTGTTCATGATCTTAGGGGAAAAACTTTCAGTTTTTCAGTGTTTATTTCAGTGTTCGCTGTGGGTTTGTCCTATGTGGCCTTTATTATGTTTAAGTACACTCCTTCTATACTCATTTTGTTGAGAGTTTTTATCATAAATGGACATTGAATTTTGTCAAATGCATTTTCTGTGTCTATTGAGGTGGTCATAGATATTTTTTCTTAGTTTTGTCAATGTAGTGAATCATATTGATTGATTTGTGGATGTTGAACCATCCTTGAATCCCTGTCACTTGATCATGGTGTATGACCCTTTTGTTCTCTTGTTGATTTGGTTTGCTGATATTTTGTTGAGGATTTTTGCATCAGTTTTCATCAGGAATATTGGCCTACAGTTTTCTTTTTTGTGGTGTCTTTGCCTGGTTTTGGTATCAGGCTAATGCTGGCCTTGTAAAATGAGTTTGAAGCATTCCTCCCTGTTTAGTATTTTGTAATACTTGAGAAGAATAGTATTAACTCTTCTTCAGATGTTTGGTAGAATTCACCATGAAGCCACCTGGTCCTAAAGTTGTTGCCTTGCAGGGGAGTTTTTAATTTTATTAATATTCATTGCTCATTATTGATCTATTCAGATTTTCTATTTGTGATTCAGTCTTAGAAAGTTGTATGTTTCTAGTAATTATCCATTTTTTCTGTTTTCCAATTTATTGACATATAATTGTTCATAAAAATATCTTATGATGCTTTGTATTTCTGTGATGTTAGTTCTGACTTTTATTTCCCATTTTATTGATGTGGTCCCTCTCTTCCTCTTGATGAGTCTGGTAGAAGATTATTAATTTGTTCATCTTTTCAAGTAACACCTTTTAGTTTCATTAATTTTTTTCTATTGTTTTTTAAATCATTGTTTTATTTATTTCTCTCTGATTTTTATTATTTCCTTACACTCACTTCGGGATTTCTTTGCTGTTTTTGGAGTTCCTTTAGGTATGAAGTTAGATTTTTTTATTCTGGATTTTTGTTGTTTCTTATTATCTGTATAAGTAGGTCTGCGTTGCTTTGAACTTGTTAGAAGAGCTGTTGCTGTTTGTATTCATTTTTCTCAAGGTATTTCTTTAATCCCTTCTTTGATTCCTTTGTTGACTCATTTGTTATTTAATAACATATTTAGCTTCTACATATTTGATTCCTTTGTTGACCCATTGTTATTTAATAACATATTTAGTTTCTACATTTTAGGGAGTAAAATGGTGTGTAGGGACCTTAGGGGAGGCAAGACAGAACATTTTTGCTCATCATTAAGATGTTTTAGGTTTAAACAACTCACAATAAATTTTGTAATATTTCAGATTTGATCAGAGAGGCATTTTTTATAATAGAATAAATTTGTCAGTGATGTTTTTGGAAATTTTTAGGATCTTAATCATTTTATAATTTTTGGCAGGGATGAGAATGAAGATAGATGTTCATAAAATTTAGACTATTAATTATCACAATTTATTTTAACTATAAATATTTAATATGTAAGTAAGTGTTCAACTATTTTCACCATTATTCTTTTAATAGAAACCAAAGAAACCACCACCTCCTGCTAAGGGTCCAGGTATGTAAGAAACACATTGTTCAGTTTGCTGTTTTTTCGTATTTTTTAATTCTAAAATGGTGAAATTGGGTCTTATATAAACCTTAATTTTTATAAGCAAAAAACTGTCGTATGTACAGATTTTTAGAAATATATAAAAATTACTTCAAAACGAAGAAAGTAGCAAGAGATAAAGAAGGACATTACATAATGATAAAGGGGTCAGTCCAACAAGAGGATATAACCATTTTAAATATATATGCACCCAACACAGGAGCGCCGGCATATGTGAAACAAATACTAACAGAATTAAAGGAGGAAATAGACAGCAATGCATTCATTTTAGGTGACTTCAACACACCACTCACTCCAAAGGACAGATCAACCAGACAGAAAATAAGTAAAGACACAGAGGCACTGAACAACACACTAGAACAGATGGACCTAACAGACATCTACAGAACTCTACACCCAAAAGCAACAGGATACACATTCTTCTCAAGTGCACATGGAACATTTTCCAGAATAGACCACATACTAGGCCACAAAAAGAACCTCAGTAAAATCGAAAATATTGAAATTCTACCAACCAACTTCTCAGATCATAAAGGTATTAAACTAGAATTAAACTTTAGAAAGAAAACAAAAAGGCTCACAAATACATGGAGACTTAACAACATTCTCCTAATTAATCAATAGGTCAATGACCAAATCAAAACAGAAATCAAAGAGTATATGGAGACAAATGACAACAATAACACAAAGCCACAGCTTCTGTGGGACGCAGCAAAGGCAGTTCTAAGAGGAAAGTATATTGCAATCCAGGCCTATCTAAAGGAAGAAGAACATTCCCAAATGAATAGCCTAAAGACACAATTACTGAAATTGGAAAAAGAAGAACAAATGAGGCCCAAAGTCACCAGACAAAGGGACATAATAAAGATCAGAGAATAAATAAATAAAATTGAGAAGAACAAAACAATAGAAAAAAATCAATGAAACCAAGAGCTGGTTCTTTGAACAAATAAAACCCTAGCCAGACTCATTAAGAGAAAAAGAGAATCTATACATATAAACAGAATCAGAAATGAGAAAGGAAAAATCATGACGGATCCCACAGAAATACAAAGAATTATAAGAGAATACTATGAGAATCTATATGCTAGCAAGCTGGAAAACGTAGAAGAAATGGACAACTTCTTAGAAAAATACAACCTTCCAAAACTGACCAAACAAGAAACAGAAAAACTAAACAGACCAATCACCAGCAATGAAATTGAAGCGGTAATCAAAAAACTACCCAAGAACAAAACCCCCAGACCAGATGGATTCACCTCCGAATTCTACCAGATATATAGAGAAGAAATAACACCGATTCTCCTTAAAATTTTCCAAAAAATAGAAGAGGAGTGAATACTTCCTCATTCTATGAAGCCAGCATCACTCTAATACCAAAACCGGGCAAAGACCTCACCAAAAAAGAAAATTACAGACCAATATCCCTGATGAACGTAGATGCAAAAATACTCAACAAAATATTAGCAAACCGAATTCAAAAATACATCAAGAGGATCATACACCATGATCAAGTGGGATTCATCCCAGGGATGCAAGGATGGTACAACATTCGAAAATCCATCAACATCATCCACCACATCAACAAAAAGAAGAACAAAAACCACATGATCATCTCCATAGATGCTGAAAAAGCATTTGACAGAATTCAGCGCCCATTCATGATTAAGACTCTCAACAAAATGGGTATAGAGGGCAAGAACCTCAACATCATAAAGTCCATATATGACAAAACCACAGCTAACATCATACTTAACAGTGAGAAGCTGTAAGCTTTTCATCTAAGATCGGGAACAAGACAGGGATGCCCACTCTCTCCACTGTTATTCAACATAGTACTGGAGGTCCTAGCCACGGCAATCACACAAAACAAGACATACAAGGCATCCAGATTGGTAAAGAAGAAGTTAAATTGTCACTATTTGCAGATGATATGATATTGTACATAAAAAACCCTGAAGATTCCACTCCAAAACTACTAGAACTAATGTCTGAATTCAGCGAAGTTGCAGGATACAAAATTAACACACAGAAATCTGTTGCTTTCCTATACACTAATGATGAACTAACAGAAAGAGAAATCAGAAAAACAGTTCCATTCACAATTGCATCAAAAAGAATAAAATACCTAGGAATAAACCTAACGAAGGAAGTGAAAGATCTGTACTCTGAAAACTACAAGACACTCCTAAGAGAAATTAAAGAGGACACTAACAAATGGAAATGCATCCCATGCTCTTGGCTAGGAAGAATAAATATTGTCAAAATGGCTATACTACCTAAAGCAATCTACAGATTCAATGCAATCCCTATCAAAGTACCAACAGCTTTCTTCAATGAACTGGAACAAATAATTTTAAAATTCATATGGCACCGCAAAATACCCCGAATAGCCAAAGCAATCCTGAGAAGGAGGAATAAAACAGGGGGAATTAGCTCCCTGACTTCAAGCTCTACTACAAAGCCACAGTAATCAAGACAATTTGGTATTGGCACTAAAACAGACCCGCAGATCAGTGGAATAGAATAGAAAATCCAAACATCAACCCAAACACATACAGTCACTTAATATTTGATAAGGGAGCCTTGGATATACATTGAGGAGATGATGGCCTCTTCAGCAGCTGGTGTTGGAAAACTGGACAGCTACATGTAAGTGAATGAAACTGGGCTACTGTCTAACCCCATACACAAAGGTAAACTCAAGGTGAATCAAAGAACTGAATGTAAGTCATGAAACCATAAACTCTTAGAAAAAAATATAGGCAAAAATCTCTTGGACATAAACATGAGCGACTTCTTCCTGAACATATCTCCTCAGGCAAGGGAAATAAAAGCAAAAATGAACAAGGGGGACTATATGAAGCTGAAAAGCTTCTGTACAGCAGTGGACACCATCAGTAGAACAAAAAGACATCCTACAGTATGGGAGAATATATTCATAAATGACATATCCGATAAGAGGTTGACATCCAAAATATAAAAAGAACTCACGCACCTCAACAAACAGAACGCAAATAGTCCAATTAAGAAATGGGCAGAGGACATGAATAGACACTTCTCCATAGAAGAAATTCAGATGGCCAACAGGCACACGAAAAGATGCTCCACATTATGAATCATCAGAGAAATGCAGATTAAAACCACAATGAGATACCACCTCATACCAGTGAGGATAGCCAACATCCAAAACACAAACAACAACAAATGTTGGCAGAATGTGGAGAAAAGGGAACTCTCCTACACTGCTGGTGGGAATGCAAATTAGTTCAACCATTGTGGAAAGCAGTATGGAGGTTCCTCAAAAACCTCAAAATAGAAATACCATTTGACCCTGGAATTCCACTCCTAGGAATTTACCCTAAGAATGCAGTAGCCCAGTTTGAAAAAGACATATGCACCCCTATGTTTATCACAGCACTATTTACAATAGCCAAGAAATGGAAGCAACCTAAGTGTCCATCAGTAGATGAATGGATAAAGAAGAGGTGGTACATATACACAATGGAATATTATTCAGCCATAAGAAGAAAACAAATCTTACCATTTGCAGCAACATGGATGGAACTAGAGGGTATTATGCTCAGTGAAATAAGCCAAGCCGAAAAAGACAAGTACCAAATGATTTCACTCATATGTGGAGTACAAGAACTAAGAAAAAAACTTAAGGAACAAAACAGCAGCAGACTCACAGAACCCAGGAACAGACTAATCGTTACCAAAGGGAAAGGGACTGGGGAGGATGGATGGGAAGGGAGGGACAAAGGGGAAAAAGGGGCATTACGATTAGCAGATGTAATGTTAGGGGGGCACGGGGAGGGCTGTACAACGCAGAGAAGACAAGTAGTGACTCTATAGCATCTCACTATGCTGATGGACAGTGACTGTAATGGGGTTGGTGGGGGGGACCTGATGAAAGGGTTAGTGTAATCACCATAATATTGCTCATTTAATTGTAGATTAATGATATCAAAATAAACTTTAAAAAAAAGAAATATATAAAAATTGAATGTTCACATGCAATAATATAGGCAGTAGTTTTTTAATGGATAAATTGTATGAAATAACAATCTTAAATAATTTAGATACTTTAGTTATATGTCATTTGGAGTTTAAAAAATTGACTGAATGTTTAAATCTTTTTAGAAAACATAATATATTGATGTGACCAATTAGTTTACTGTGCCTTTTCAGATGAAATCTGTTTGTTAATGTTTCAGGCAAATACAAATATGTATTCTTCCTTCAGAGAGTGTGCTAAGGGTTAAGCAAAGTAGAAGAGTTTATTTTTAGTTTTTTAAGCAGTTGAATATATTATGGTATATCTAAAAGAGTTTTCCAGAGTTAATATTTTACTATCCAACTCTTGGTTTAAATTCTAGCCCCCAATTTCTGATTTTTGTAAGTGCAGTACAATATTTTTTTCTTGAAAGATTTGCTTTTTTTTTTTTTTTTTTTTTACAGTAATGCAAGTCCTTTCCTCCTCTGTGGTTTCACCTTTATATTTGCTGATCTAATCCCAGGGTAATGAGAGTAACAGTTAAAAGTAAATTTTATAGAATTTGATTCTGGGGGCTTTTTGCCACTAGTCATATGGGATTTTTAAATAATTAAAATTAATAAAATAAAAGGTTTAGTTCCACAGTCATAGTAGCCAACATTTCAAATCTCAGTAGTCAGTATTATCACAGAAATAAAATATTTTCCTCATCACAGAAAGTAATACTGTTTTAGAGGATATGAATACCTTAACTAGACAAAGAAGAAACTGAGACTGCAGAGTTATTTACTTACTCATGAGAATATTGACAGGTACAGAATCAGATATTGAGCCTACTAATTCTGGTACATTGTTCTTTCTGCTAAACCATGTTTTCATCTCATGTTGTATTTAAACTGTCTTCTTTTCTATCTGTATAATTGTCTTTGTTCTCTAAAACTATTTTTTTTTTGAAGTGTTAACTTTTTTTTTTCCCTCAGCTCCAAAGCCTGAGCCAATAGCTTCAGAGAAGAAGTATTTACCTATGAAGCCTGAAGAAAAAGGTAAGGCTAATTCTTCCATGTTGGGAAGACTAATTCTTCCTTTTATTGTCATTGTAAATAAAAAACCTCTCCACACTAAATTGTTTATACTGATTTTTAACAGGTATTCATTATTTATTTCACAGTGCTTGGAGTTTTCTGGGAGGAAATAGTTTGTCAAAACATAGGAAATTATGATTTTACTCAAACTGATACCAGTTTATATTCATTAATTTAAACTGTACTTCAGTAAGAATCTAATATTTAATCATAGTTATTTCAAATTATGTATAGGAAAATGAAGCAATAAAGAGTTTAATTTTTATTATTTTTATAGTGTCTCAGTTGAAATACATTTTTTAAAAATTTCTTTGGTATAATTGTGAGTTCCTACTTAAAACATAGAAGTGATTTATTATGTATTTTTCTGCATATATCGGTCATTTAAACTTGGAAAGTGACTCCCAAGTACTGAATGTATTTTGTTGAAAATATTATTTGTTCTGTTTTGTTATTGTTAGTTTGGAAAATAATACCTCCTCCTCTTATTTTAGAAAGTTCTGCAGTGGTTGTTATCTAGTGGATTAGGTTGTGTAATGCTTTTGTTCCTACTGGCAGTGTTGTTTCTACTGCCTGTCCTTGTCTCTTGCCCAAAGTGTTCCTGTACTCTCTTAACTGATTTCCTCACTTCGTATTTTGTATTGTTGCCAGTTTCATTTTTTTGATTAGAGTAATTTTTAGATTCACAGCAAAATTGGGCACAAGTACAGACTTCCCTTATATTCCCTGCTGCCACACATGTGCAGCCTCCACTACATAAACATCCTGCACCAGAATAGTGTATCTGGTACAATTATTGCACCTCGACTGATACATCATTAGCATCCAAAGCCCATGGTCTACATTTAGGGTTCACTTCTGGTGTTGTACATTTTATTAGTTTGGACAGATGTGTAATTTGACAAGTGTATAATTAAAATATCATGTAGAATAGACTTATTGCCCTAAAAATCCTTTGTGCTTTGTCTTTTCATCCCTCTGCTCCCCACAACCCTTGGAAACCACTAATCTTTTTATTTCTGTAGTTTTGCCTTTTTTCAGAAGGTCGTATTTTTTAGAATCATACAGTAATTAGCTTTTGTGTATTGACTTTTTTCACTTTCTAATATGTGCTCAAGGTTTCTTCATGTCTTTTCATGGTTAATAGTTCATTTCTTTTTAGAGCTGATTAATATTTCATTCTGGATATACCATCTGTTTTTCCATTTGCCTACTGAAGAACATCTTGCTTCAAAAAAATAACTTGAATAAAGCTGCTGTGAACATCCTCTTGCAGGTTTTTGTGTGGATGTAAGTTTTCAGTTTACCTGGGTAAATACCAAGGGATGTGATTGCTGGTTCATATGGTATGAGTATGGTTAGTTTTATAAAAAGCCACCAAACTGTCTTCCCAAGTGTTTGTACCATTTTGCATTCCCCCGAAAAATGAGTGAAAGCTACTGTTGTTTCACATCCTAGACAGCATTTGGTGTCAAGAACATTTTGGTGGCATCTTTAGTCCTTTTCATTCCCTAAATGTAGTAGCCACACTCTCCTCCTTGAATATATCGTGTACCTCCATAGCTTTCTTTTTCTCATGATCTCTTAGCATGGAAAATTTTTGTATTATTTTATTTCATTTTTTTACATTTGAGGATTTTTTATTTATGCAAATGCAGTTTATACTTAAAAGTATTTCTTAATCTCACATTAGTCCTTTGTGATATAGCTATTCTTAGGTCTGACTCTTGGGTCAGTTTATTTTGGTACTTGATTTTAATATCTGTCCTATATGAAGAACTCATTTAGAAATATATGTAGAGCCTTTTGTAAGAAGTAGTCGCTGGCTTCATTATCTACATTATGATATTCCTTTTATAGACCCCTTCATCCTGTAGGTAGGTGTTTTGTTAAAAATTCAGATAGTGACTTCTCATAGTCCCTGAAACTAGTCAGTTGATCTTATAAACAAAATAGAAGGTGATGTATTTTTGTTTCATTCACCTGCTTAGAATCCTGGCCGTGATGAAATAGCAGGGGATGAATTTGCCCTCTTAAGGTAGACAACTAGAAAATGTGCAAAATAAGTGAAACAATGGTTTTAGACATTGGGCAGTAGGTGGCCTAAGACTGTTGTTATTGAGAAAAGTTATCACTGAAGCCAGTGAGGCAAGCCCTAAAAATACCCCAGCTTATTGTCTAGAAGCAGTTTATAGGCAGCAGAAAGAAGAAAGACAAACAGCCCAGTTTTTTATAACATTGAGGAAATAAGAGGAATTTAGAGAAGCCAAGGCAGCTATAGTTGATGAAGCAGAATGCCAGAGTAGAGGAAAGCACCCAGAGCACTCGAGATTCCTGTAGGGCTTACCCTGAGATTTTGGCTGAATACTGAAATACACACATGTGAAAGAAAACTAACATATCTGGAAAAATAATGGCTGGAAAGCATTTTGGTAAAGCAATTTCTGGAAGTCAACAGATTTTTCATGTTCCCAAAAACCACAGTAGAAAGACCTTATATGACATTGGATAGAGTCCATAAAATGGTATATCACTTAGGCTAAAGGCTTCTCTGCACTGCCTTGGAAGCAGATTGAACTAATTTCAGAACAAAATTCAGTGTAATTTAAAAGGATATAACAAAGTCTAGTACCTAAGAGTATAAAACTTAACAGTGTCCATTATCTGATCAAAAATTACCAAAAGCATGGGAAAAAAAACAGGAAAATAACCAGAAAACTCTGTCAATTTAAGCAGACCCAGAAATGATGAGATGTTGGAAATAGCAGCAAGGACATTATAAGTATCCAAACATCCATTATAAATGTATCCCTTGTGTTTAAGAAAGCAGAAGACACGAACATGCAGAGAGAAATGGAAATATGAAAAAGGCCCAAATTGAACTTTTGTGCATGAGGAATACAATAGGTAAAATGAAAGATACTGGGTGGAATTACAGCAGATTGCAAACTACAGAAGAAAATATAGTGAAGTGGAAGATGTAGCAATAGAAACTATCTAAAATATATAGAAAAAAAAATATACAGAGAGCATCAGTGATCTAAATGACGATATCAGATCATTTTACTGATGTGTAATTGAAGTCCCTGAAGTGATGGAGAGTGGGCCAGAAAAAATACTTGTACGAAATAATGGTTGAAGAAATTTCAGATTTAGTGAAAACTATAAGCCCATAGATCCAAGAAGCTCAGTGAACTCCATGCAGAAGAAACATAAAGTTAAGCACCTTAGGGCACACTGTAATAAATTCAGTTAAAAGCAATGATGAAGAGAAAAGCATAAAGTCTGAAGAAAATAAAAGGCTTCCCTGAGTTCTCCACCTAGCTAAAAATACCTTACAAGAAGTGGAAGCAAAATAAAAACTTCCAGATGCAATCTGAGAGAACTCACTGCCACAGACCTGTGTGTACTACCCAGAAATTGTTAGAAGACGTTCATTTTGGCAGAGAGAAAATGATGCTATATGGGCAGTTAGATGTACACAAAGTAATGAAGAACACTGGAAATGGTAAATATGCGTATACATGTAAAAGGAAGTTTTCTGTTACTTTTAAGTCTTACCAATAACACCAAAAGTCTTCAATGGAAAGACTTTAAAACTTTATGTTGTAAAATGTTGGTTTCAAATTCTGTATGCAATTATAAGAATTTTTTAATAAGTGAAACAAGACAAATGTATAATGAAGGAAATAATTTAAAAATTTCCAAAATGTCCTCATTAACCTGACATGGTTTTAATAGATCTGGTGCAAGGAATAGGAAAAATGTCAGTTCTTGTCTGGTTACCTTTGGACACATGCATTGGAATGTTTATAGCCAGCATCAATATGAATATTAAATATTGGCATAAATGATTTCTTTTTAAATACAAATTAATATAAATCAGAGTTCTACTCTTATTTTACAGTCAACACAGAGAGCTTTTTCAAACTGTGACTAGGCCAGTTTGAAAAGCCTTAAGCCTTTTAACAGGAAACGCAGTATATAAGTTCATGACTTTTCTCTCTCAATCTTAGTTCCACAGAAGATACCCTTGGACTAGCTGTGCCGTGTTGGGGAAGGGGAAAAAAGAGCTACTAGAAAACTTGAAACTGACCACTCTACTACCCTTGGCTCTTAAGTGACTCGCCGTGATTTTATGGGCTCCTTCTCCAAGTCTTTAAGAGTGGAGTTTAAATCTTTTCTTCTGTCTGACACAAGCCACCATGTGAATTTTATCAAATATGCTTAACAGTTTCCTGCCCCCAATTTTCTCAGAGGTACCTCAAGAAAGCAGTCTGAGCACTTTGGAGCACAAGTTTTTCTCTTGCTTTTTAGGAAGAGTTTCTTGGATACACCTTTCAGAAGCCCATTTCATTCTTGGTGCCCCATTGTATTCTTGGTATTAAATATGTATGACTGGAAAGGAGCAACTGATGTTTATTTCAGAGTGCCAGTCAGAGAGGCATATATAAATATGTAAAAGAAAATGTAACAAAAGCTCTATTAGGCTTGTAAAATCCCTTAAATGGTAACCTTATTTACATGTCCTTCCTTACAGCCCCAGTCACATCCATAGAAAGGGCATAGCAGTCTGCTGAAGCTCAGCTTGGTTCCACACATTTACTAGGAGAGGTCTGAATCTGTGCTCACTTATACTTGAGGAGTATTTCTTTAGAGTTTCTACAACTACAGTTGTAGAAGTCAGGATCTACCTTCTTACTTGTCAGTTGATTCATAAGCACAACATACCCAGATAATAAACTCTTACAAGCAGGAACTAACGCACCAATACATTAGTAATCGCAATCTGGTTTCCAAATTAGAATGGGAAGGGAGAGTTAGGCTGGTGGATACTCCTTCATGAGGTTTTCTTTTCTTTGCATCTGGCAGAGATTTTACCTTTGCATTAAGGGGAGCAGCAAGTTACTGTTGCTGGGAAGATGTAGCCCCATGCTAGGAATTCACTACTGATGCATGAGACTGCAGATATTGAGGATCTAGTTGGTTGGTTTCTGGGACTTCAGTTTCCCAGTAAACTGAATTGTGAATCTTACCCTATCTCCTTGAAAAGGTGTGAGGTGCTACTCATTGCATAAGACTTTGTCTCTTACAGAAGGTTGTGTGGTTGCAGCTCTTCAGTAGCAGCATCATTAACTCATTCACTCATTGACTGAACTAAAAATGAATAAGGACTCTCAGATCTTGGATCTTTGTTGTCTTGTTCTCAATTCTTTGGGCAGTCATATACATAAAGGCTCACAGCTTCAACCACCATGTATACAGTGCAGACTGCCAGTCAGTGTTTGCTTGGATTTATTCACATCCATTGCCTTCTTTGTACTCCCGTTTGTTGCAATTTATACTTTCTGATATGTATATATAATTTCCTTTTTGAAGGACTTAATGGTGAAAAAGATATTTTTGCCTTACATTGAATTCTAAGTTGGCAGAATAATAGGTCTTAGTACATAATTGAGCATACTGCCTCACATGGAAGTCTTGATACTTTATACCTTTGCTTAGGCACATTCTCTTTCTATAAGCCAAGGAATGGAATGTTAAATTTATGAAGAGTAAAAACTTTATGAAAATTGAAGTGTAATAAGGTGTGGATTTTCCAATTTATATGCTTGACATGTTTTCTTAAGCATTCTTCATATTGCAGAGTGATTTGAAGATCAGTATTCAAACTATGCTTTTAAATTGTTAGGTTCCCTGAAAACTTGGTGTGATATAGTTTACTTCAGTGGCATTAAAATCAAGATCTGTGTGTTTCAGACCCATTTAGAGTTACTTAATACTGGAAGTACTGAACTCAAATGCCTTTTCATCTGTGATACAGTCTGTAGTACGTAGACACTTGCGTTGAAAGCTGTAGCCATACTCTTGTATTTTATATTTAGTGTATTTACTTAAAAGGAAACAATACTTATACCTAATGTTCTATAAAGAACATTTTGATGTCTGTAATATATCACTCCAGTTTGAACCTAATAATCATCCTGATCTCTTAAGTAGCAAGCAATATTCTTTATTCCACTTACCAACATGAAACAGACTTTTAACCACATGTTAAATGTGCAATAACACAAAATTAATCCATATGTTTGTATGAGGCACCTGGCTTCTAGTTAGTGGGAAGATTTTTTTAAATGTTTCTTTTTCATTTTTTTTCTTTTATCTAATTTATTTTGGTATCATTAATCTACAATTACATGTGCAATATTATGGTTATTAAACTACCCCCTTCATCAGGTCCCCCCCACCAACCCCATTACAGTCACTGTCCATCAGCATAGTGAGAGGCTATAGAATCATTACTTGTCTTCTCTGAGTTGTACAGGCCTCCCCGCACCCCCACCTCCCCAGTAGTACGTCTGCTAATCGTACTGCCCCTTTTTCCCCCTTGTCCCTCCCTTCCCACCCATCCTCCTCAGTTCCTTTCCCTTTGGTAACTATTAGTCCGTTCTTGGGTTCTGTAAGTTTGCTGCCATTTTGTTCCTTCAGTTTTTTTCTTAGTTCTTATACTCCACATATGAGTAAGATCATTTGATATTTATCTTTTTCCGCTTGGCTTATTTCACTAAGCATAATACCCTCTAGCTCCATCCATGTTGTTGCAAATGGTAGGATTTGTTTTCTTCTTATGGCTGAATAATATTCCATTGTGTATATGTACCACATCTTCTTTATCCATTCATCTACTGATGGTATATTTCATTTTTTTAAGTGATACTTTGGCAATTGCTAGTTGAATAGCTAATATGCATAATAATTGGGGGTTGTAATTATGCAGGGATTTAGAAAATGAGCAACTGTATTGTCTGGAAAAGTTAAGATGATTCCACAGACCACAGAGTGAGAATATGAAAAGAATGAGAGAGATCATAGTTTAATTAGGAAATGGCCAATAGGTACCAGGAGGAATTGTGAGAAACTAAGCTAGGGAGGTGTACTTGTACAGTTGTTCTCAATCCTGGCAATATATTCTAATTACCTGGGTATCTTTAAAAAATAATGTAGATGCTTAGGATCCTCTCCAGTATTTTTAAAGCCCTCCCCATGATTCTAATTTGAAGACAGTTGGGAATTACTTGTGTGGTTCATGAAAGACCTCATAGAACACAGGTTTTTTTCTTCTCAATTTCATGGTCTAGTACCCTTTCCCTGAAATCCATTTTTTTCTTGCACTCCTTTCATAAACATCATGGCTAATTCCTTCTCTTTTATCAAGTTCCAGCTTAAAATATCCAGCTTAATGTCACCTCCATAACATTAGTCTTTACTACTCATCTAAAGGTAGATACTTTTCATATTGTATGTCACATATTAGGTAGGATATTTATTTTGTGTATAATGTCTTTTTCCTACACTTGACTGAATTCTGTGAGGACAGAGGTT
>JAVSCE010011381.1:0-23602 GCA_032199065.1 Smutsia gigantea | reverse complement strand
AAGTCATCTGCAAATAGTGACAATTTGAATTCTTCTTTCCCAATCTGGATGCCTTGTATTATTAAAACCATCTTAAAGAAATTCATTTGGATCAGAGCCAGCCTGATCACACATACAGATTCTTCTCCCAAGATACCTTTTCACAGGCCTTCTACACCTGTCTTCTTTATGTTCAGCTTTTGTCCTAAGGTTTCCTTAGTTCAGTAACCAGCCTCTCACACTTTCAAGACGCTTTCTTTCTCTCTCTTCCTCTCTTCCTTCCCTTTCTCCTGTCTTCCACCCGCACCCCGTCCCTCCACTCGTCCGCCACCCCTCCCGCCACCGCAATGAAAATGCATTTCTGTGTCTCCTACCTTCTTTGACTGAAAGCATGCATCCCAGTTTTCTTGCATACAGAGATGTTTCCTTTATTATTGCCAGTGGCTTTTTCAACACTAAGAAGGATTCTGAGCTTCCAGAGACCTTCATTTTTAATTTATAAAATTGTGGTTTCTATTGTTATATA
This sequence comes from Smutsia gigantea, assembly GCA_032199065.1. Taxonomy (NCBI): domain Eukaryota; kingdom Metazoa; phylum Chordata; class Mammalia; order Pholidota; family Manidae; genus Smutsia; species Smutsia gigantea. The sequence continues at coordinate 23,097 of JAVSCE010011381.1, read as the reverse complement.
TCACGCATATCGAAAACGTGTGGAGAACGACCATCACTCAGCTTTCATAAACACACTATTCTCACATTTAATATTTTTTAATCCAGTAATACGTAGCAATGCAAATGGAAGCCTCCCGTGTATACCTTGAGCCCATTTGCCTCCTTTTTCTCGAGAGGTAAACAGGCCAGATTTAGGTGTTCACCCTTCTCATGTGTGTTTTTAGGCTTTTAGTATACTGTCACATCGGTCACCCTCTCCCTCTCCCTCCCGCACCCACTTCTAGACTTGGTACACTAGGAAAACGGTGAAAATATACTTATCTCTCTGTGTCCCCAAAGGGACAATGAAAGTCTTCACAGGCAAATATGGAAGGGGAACTAGTTGCTGGAAAAACTCAGCTCTGTTACTAGGAATCACACTCCATTTTCTTAATGAATGAAAGACCGAATGAAGGCCACACACAGCATAAGAAAATAGTTTGAGAAGATGATGCCTCTAACGACAACACACACACACACACACATCAGCCTTTCACAGTCTGTCACACAGGAAGAGCAGACCAATAGTCCTAGGCAACTATGTTTTTCTGACACAGAGAGAACTAGGTTTGAAAGTTTCACCAGCTTCCTTCTGCTATTGAAATCATCCTTTTATTTAGAAGGGTTTATACGTGGCTTTATTCTCCCGGCACTGTGAGAACATGTTGGTCGAGCACTGGGATACCGTCCGCATCCAGTAGAATGCAGGCCCACAGCCCAGCTCCCTCTCTCCCTCCATGCAGAACACTGGGCGGAGCTCTTTATACAGGGACTCCTCCAGTAATAGCTCAGTGCCCGCAGGTGTGGAAGCATTCGCCTAGCAAGAGGCCAAGTACATCATCGAGGAGCTTAGGGTCAGGTGAGTGTCCTGGCCAGAGGAACTTCCGTTTCCCTCACAGAAGATAATGTCACCTATTAGCTCTGCTCAGCTTCCCCTGTCATTCCCACTGACCATTTACCAATCCCCCATTCCCTACACAGAGAGAAATCCCTGCAGCATTACTGCTGGCCTGTCAGGCACATCCCACGCAAACCCGCCCCTCGGCCCGCTTTGCGTCTTTGTTTTCTCTGGGGGTCGTCGTCACGCCCTTTTCCTCCTCAGCCACCAGCTCACGGCTGTGCGTGGAAAGCCAGCGAGAAACATGGCTTTTGCTCCCGGTGTGCTGCCGCTCTGGTTCTCTGGCCTGCTGAGGGCAGTGTTGCGACGCGCGCCCGTCCTCCTGCCCGGCGCTCCCCCGCCCTTCGTGCCTTGAAAAACAGCGCTCAGAGGCTTCTCAGCGAAAATCGCCCGCTTTTCTGCTGCGCCTGCGCCACAGCGTCTTCCTGCCTTGGAGCCTCCCGGCACACCTCACGGCCGAAGGAGGGTGGAAAGCCCTTTGCCTTTCAGCTCGGCCTGGTTCTTCCGGGGATGACCGCTGTCCTGAACAAGTGGCCTTTCTGGGTTCTGCGTCTAGGCGGTGGCTCTCCCTACGTCATTTTCGCTCTTACGGACCGTCCTCAGGAATTCATGAATATATTCTCCGCTACTGTAGCACGTCTGTTTGTTCTACTGACGGTGTCCTTTGCTGTACAGAAGTTTCTCAGCTTCATATACTCCCTCTTGTTCATTTTTGCTTTCGTTTCCCTTGCTCGGGGAGATATGTTCATGAAGAGGTTGCTCATGCTTATGTCCAAGAGCTTTTTGCCTACATTTTTTTCTAAGAGTTTTACAGTTTCATGACTTACATTCAGGTTTTTGATCCACCTTGAGTTTACCTTTGTGTATGGGGTTAGACAGTAGTCCAGTTTCATTCTCTTACATGTAGCTGCCCAGTTGTTCCAACACCAGCTGCTGAAGAGGCCGTCATCTCCCCAATGTATATCCAAGGCTCCCTTATCAAATAGTAATTGACTGTATGTGTTTGGGTTGATGTTTGGATTTTCTATTGTATTCCACTGATCTGTGGCTCTGTTGTTGTGCCAGTACCAAATTGTCTTGATTACTGTGGCTTTGTAGTAGAGCTTGAGTCAGGGAGTGTAATTCCCCCTCCTTTATTCCTCCTTCTCAGGATTGCTTTGGCTATTCAGGGTCTTTTGTGTGACATATGAATTTTAGAATTATTTGTTCGAGTTCATGGAAGAAAGCTGTTGGTATTTTGATAGGGATTGCATTGAATCTGTATATTGCTTTAGGTAGTATAGCCATTTTGACAATATCTATTCCTCCTAGCCAAGAGCGTGGGATACATTTCCATTTGTTAGTGTCCTCTTTCATTCCTCTTGGGAGTGTCTTGTAGTTTTCAGAGTACAGGTCTTTCACTTCCTTCGTTAGGTTTATTCCTAGGTATTTTATTCTTTTTGATGCAATTGTGAGTGGAATTGTTTTCCTGATTTCTCTTTCTGTTAGTTCATCGATAGTGTATAGGAAAGCAGCCGATTTCTGTGGGTGCATTTTTATCCTGCAACTTTGCTGAATTCAGATATTAGTTCTAGTCGTTTTCGAGTGGAGTCTTTAGGGTTTTTTATGTACAATATCAAGTCATCTGCAAATAGTGACAATTTGAATTCTTCTTTCCCAATCTGGATGCCTTGTATTATTAAAACCATCTTAAAGAAATTCATTTGGATCAGAGCCAGCCTGATCACACATACAGATTCTTCTCCCAAGATACCTTTTCACAGGCCTTCTACACCTGTCTTCTTTATGTTCAGCTTTTGTCCTAAGGTTTCCTTAGTTCAGTAACCAGCCTCTCACACTTTCAAGACGCTTTCTTTCTCTCTCTTCCTCTCTTCCTTCCCTTTCTCCTGTCTTCCACCCGCACCCCGTCCATCCACTCGTCCGCCACCCCTCCCGCCACCGCAATGAAAATGCATTTCTGTGTCTCCTACCTTCTTTGACTGAAAGCATGCATCCCAGTTTTCTTGCATACAGAGATGTTTCCTTTATTATTGCCAGTGGCTTTTTCAACACTAAGAAGGATTCTGAGCTTCCAGAGACCTTCTTTTTTAATTTATAAAATTGTGGTTTCTATTGTTATATATCACGCATATCGAAAACGTGTGGAGAACGACCATCACTCAGCTTTCATAAACCCACTATTCTCACATTTAATATTTTTTAATCCAGTAATACGTAGCAATGCAAATGGAAGCCTCCCGTGTATACCTTGAGCCCATTTGCCTCCTTTTTCTCGAGAGGTAAACAGGCCAGATTTAGGTGTTCACCCTTCTCATGTGTGTTTTTAGGCTTTTAGTATACTGTCACATCGGTCACCCTCTCCCTCTCCCTCTCCCTCCCGCACCCACTTCTAGACTTGGTACACTAGGAAAACGGTGAAAATATACTTATCTCTCTGTGTCCCCAAAGGGACAATGAAAGTCTTCACAGGCAAATATGGAAGGGGAACTAGTTGCTGGAAAAACTCAGCTCTGTTACTAGGAATCACACTCCATTTTCTTAATGAATGAAAGACCGAATGAAGGCCACACACAGCATAAGAAAATAGTTTGAGAAGATGATGCCTCTAACGACAACACACACACACACACACATCAGCCTTTCACAGTCTCTCACACAGGAAGAGCAGACCAATAGTCCTAGGCAACTATGTTTTTCTGACACAGAGACAACTAGGTTTGAATGTTTCACCAGCTTCCTTCTGCTATTGAAATCATCCTTTTTTTTAGAAGGGTTTATACGTGGCTTTATTCTCCCGGCACTGTGAGAACATGTTGGTCGAGCACTGGGATACCGTCCGCATCCAGTAGATTGCAGTCCCACAGCCCAGCTCCCTCTCTCCCTCCATGCAGAACACTGGGCGGAGCTCTTTATACAGGGACTCCTCCAGTAATAGCTCAGTGCCCGCAGGTGTGGAAGCATTCGCCTAGCAAGAGGCCAAGTACATCATCGAGGAGCTTAGGGTCAGGTGAGTGTCCTGGCCAGAGGAACTTCCGTTTCCCTCACAGAAGATAATGTCACCTATTAGCTCTGCTCAGCTTCCCCTGTCATTCCCACTGACCATTTACCAATCCCCCATTCCCTACACAGAGAGAAATCCCTGCAGCATTACTGCTGGCCTGTCAGGCACATCCCACGCAAACCCGCCCCTCGGCCCGTTTTGCGTCTTTGTTTTCTCTGGGGGTCGTCGTCACGCCCTTTTCCTCCTCAGCCACCAGCTCACGGCTGTGCGTGGAAAGCCAGCGAGAAACATGGCTTTTGCTCCCGGTGTGCTGCCGCTCTGGTTCTCTGGCCTGCTGGGGGCAGTGTTGCGACGCGCGCCCGTCCTCCTGCCCGGCGCTCCCCCGCCCTTCGTGCCTTAAAAAACAGCGCTCAGAGGCTTCTCAGCGAAAATCGCCCGCTTTTCTGCTGCGCCTGCGCCACAGCGTCTTCCTGCCTTGGAGCCTCCCGGCACACCTCACGGCCGAAGGAGGGTGGAAAGCCCTTTGCCTTTCACCTCGGCCTTGTTCTTCCGGGGATGACCGCTGTCCTGAACAAGTGGCCTTTCTGGGTCTCTGCGTCTAGGCGGTGGCTCTCCCTACGTCATTTTCGCTCTTACGGACCGTCCTCAGGAATTCATGAATATATTCTCCGCTACTGTAGCACGTCTTTTTGTTCTACTGACGGTGTCCTTTGCTGTACAGAAGTTTCTCAGCTTCATATACTCCCTCTTGTTCATTTTTGCTTTCGTTTCCCTTGCTCGGGGAGATATGTTCATGAAGAGGTTGCTCATGCTTATGTCCAAGAGCTTTTTGCCTACATTTTTTTCTAAGAGTTTTATGGTTTCATGACTTACATTCAGGTTTTTGATCCACCTTGAGTTTACCTTTGTGTATGGGGTTAGACAGTAGTCCAGTTTCATTCTCTTACATGTAGCTGCCCAGTTGTTCCAACACCAGCTGCTGAAGAGGCCGTCATCTCCCCAATGTATATCCAAGGCTCCCTTATCAAATAGTAATTGACTGTATGTGTTTGGGTTGATGTTTGGATTTTCTATTGTATTCCACTGATCTGTGGCTCTGTTTTTGTGCCAGTACCAAATTGTCTTGATTACTGTGGCTTTGTAGTAGAGCTTGAGTCAGGGAGTGTAATTCCCCCTCCTTTATTCCTCCTTCTCAGGATTGCTTTGGCTATTCAGGGTCTTTTGTGTGCCATATGAATTTTAGAATTATTTGTTCGAGTTCATGGAAGAAAGCTGTTGGTATTTTGATAGGGATTGCATTGAATCTGTATATTGCTTTAGGTAGTATAGCCATTTTGACAATATCTATTCCTCCTAGCCAAGAGCGTGGGATACATTTCCATTTGTTAGTGTCCTCTTTCATTTCTCTTGGGAGTGTCTTGTAGTTTTCAGAGTACAGGTCTTTCACTTCCTTCGTTAGGTTTATTCCTAGGTATTTTATTCTTTTTGATGCAATTGTGAGTGGAATTGTTTTCCTGATTTCTCTTTCTGTTAGTTCATCGATAGTGTATAGGAAAGCAGCCGATTTCTGTGGGTGCATTTTTATCCTGCAACTTTGCTGAATTCAGATATTAGTTCTAGTCGTTTTCGAGTGGAGTCTTTAGGGTTTTTTATGTACAATATCAAGTCATCTGCAAATAGTGACAATTTGACTTCTTCTTTCCCAATCTGGATGCCTTGTATTATTAAAACCATCTTAAAGAAATTCATTTGGATCAGAGCCAGCCTGATCACACATACAGATTCTTCTCCCAAGATACCTTTTCACAGGCCTTCTACACCTGTCTTCTTTATGTTCAGCTTTTGTCCTAAGGTTTCCTTAGTTCAGTAACCAGCCTCTCACACTTTCAAGACGCTTTCTTTCTCTCTCTTCCTCTCTTCCTTCCCTTTCTCCTGTCTTCCACCCGCACCCCGTCCCTCCACTCGTCCGCCACCCCTCCCGCCACCGCAATGAAAATGCATTTCTGTGTCTCCTACCTTCTTTGACTGAAAGCATGCATCCCAGTTTTCTTGCATACAGAGATGTTTCCTTTATTATTGCCAGTGGCTTTTTCAACACTAAGAAGGATTCTGAGCTTCCAGAGACCTTCTTTTTTAATTTATAAAATTGTGGTTTCTATTGTTATATATCACGCATATCGAAAACGTGTGGAGAACGACCATCACTCAGCTTTCATAAACCCACTATTCTCACATTTAATATTTTTTAATCCAGTAATACGTAGCAATGCAAATGGAAGCCTCCCGTGTATACCTTGAGCCCATTTGCCTCCTTTTTCTCGAGAGGTAAACAGGCCAGATTTAGGTGTTCACCCTTCTCATGTGTGTTTTTAGGCTTTTAGTATACTGTCACATCGGTCACCCTCTCCCTCTCCCTCTCCCTCCCGCACCCACTTCTAGACTTGGTACACTAGGAAAACGGTGAAAATATACTTATCTCTCTGTGTCCCCAAAGGGACAATGAAAGTCTTCACAGGCAAATATGGAAGGGGAACTAGTTGCTGGAAAAACTCAGCTCTGTTACTAGGAATCACACTCCATTTTCTTAATGAATGAAAGACCGAATGAAGGCCACACACAGCATAAGAAAATAGTTTGAGAAGATGATGCCTCTAACGACAACACACACACACACACACACATCAGCCTTTCACAGTCTGTCACACAGGAAGAGCAGACCAATAGTCCTAGGCAACTATGTTTTTCTGACACAGAGAGAACTAGGTTTGAAAGTTTCACCAGCTTCCTTCTGCTATTGAAATCATCCTTTTTTTTAGAAGGGTTTATACGTGGCTTTATTCTCCCGGCACTGTGAGAACATGTTGGTCGAGCACTGGGATACCGTCCGCATCCAGTAGAATGCAGGCCCACAGCCCAGCTCCCTCTCTCCCTCCATGCAGAACACTGGGCGGAGCTCTTTATACAGGGACTCCTCCAGTAATAGCTCAGTGCCCGCAGGTGTGGAAGCATTCGCCTAGCAAGAGGCCAAGTACATCATCGAGGAGCTTAGGGTCAGGTGAGTGTCCTGGCCAGAGGAACTTCCGTTTCCCTCACAGAAGATAATGTCACCTATTAGCTCTGCTCAGCTTCCCCTGTCATTCCCACTGACCATTTACCAATCCCCCATTCCCTACACAGAGAGAAATCCCTGCAGCATTACTGCTGGCCTGTCAGGCACATCCCACGCAAACCCGCCCCTCGGCCCGTTTTGCGTCTTTGTTTTCTCTGGGGGTCGTCGTCACGCCCTTTTCCTCCTCAGCCACCAGCTCACGGCTGTGCGTGGAAAGCCAGCGAGAAACATGGCTTTTGCTCCCGGTGTGCTGCCGCTCTGGTTCTCTGGCCTGCTGGGGGCAGTGTTGCGACGCGCGCCCGTCCTCCTGCCCGGCGCTCCCCCGCCCTTCGTGCCTTAAAAACAGCGCTCAGAGGCTTCTCAGCGAAAATCGCCCGCTTTTCTGCTGCGCCTGCGCCACAGCGTCTTCCTGCCTTGGAGCCTCCCGGCACACCTCACGGCCGAAGGAGGGTGGAAAGCCCTTTGCCTTTCAGCTCGGCCTGGTTCTTCCGGGGATGACCGCTGTCCTGAACAAGTGGCCTTTCTGGGTTCTGCGTCTAGGCGGTGGCTCTCCCTACGTCATTTTCGCTCTTACGGACCGTCCTCAGGAATTCATGAATATATTCTCCGCTACTGTAGCACGTCTTTTTGTTCTACTGACGGTGTCCTTTGCTGTACAGAAGTTTCTCAGCTTCATATACTCCCTCTTGTTCATTTTTGCTTTCGTTTCCCTTGCTCGGGGAGATATGTTCATGAAGAGGTTGCTCATGCTTATGTCCAAGAGCTTTTTGCCTACATTTTTTTCTAAGAGTTTTACAGTTTCATGACTTACATTCAGGTTTTTGATCCACCTTGAGTTTACCTTTGTGTATGGGGTTAGACAGTAGTCCAGTTTCATTCTCTTACATGTAGCTGCCCAGTTGTTCCAACACCAGCTGCTGAAGAGGCCGTCATCTCCCCAATGTATATCCAAGGCTCCCTTATCAAATAGTAATTGACTGTATGTGTTTGGGTTGATGTTTGGATTTTCTATTGTATTCCACTGATCTGTGGCTCTGTTGTTGTGCCAGTACCAAATTGTCTTGATTACTGTGGCTTTGTAGTAGAGCTTGAGTCAGGGAGTGTAATTCCCCCTCTTTTATTCCTCCTTCTCAGGATTGCTTTGGCTATTCAGGGTCTTTTGTGTGCCATATGAATTTTAGAATTATTTGTTCGAGTTCATGGAAGAAAGCTGTTGGTATTTTGATAGGGATTGCATTGAATCTGTATATTGCTTTAGGTAGTATAGCCGTTTTGACAATATCTATTCTTCCTAGCCAAGAGCGTGGGATACATTTCCATTTGTTAGTGTCCTCTTTCATTTCTCTTGGGAGTGTCTTGTAGTTTTCAGAGTACAGGTCTTTCACTTCCTTCGTTAGGTTTATTCCTAGGTATTTTATTCTTTTTGATGCAATTGTGAGTGGAATTGTTTTCCTGATTTCTCTTTCTGTTAGTTCATCGATAGTGTATAGGAAAGCAACCGATTTCTGTGGGTTCATTTTTATCCTGCAACTTTGCTGAATTCAGATATTAGTTCTAGTCGTTTTCGAGTGGAGTCTTTAGGGTTTTTTATGTACAATATCAAGTCATCTGCAAATAGTGACAATTTGACTTCTTCTTTCCCAATCTGGATGCCTTGTATTATTAAAACCATCTTAAAGAAATTCATTTGGATCAGAGCCAGCCTGATCACACATACAGATTCTTCTCCCAAGATACCTTTTCACAGGCCTTGTACAACTGTCTTCTTTATGTTCAGCTTTTGTCCTAAGGTTTCCTTAGTTCAGTAACCAGCCTCTCACACTTTCAAGATGCTTTCTTTCTCTCTCTTCCTCTCTTCCTTCCTTTCTCCTGTCTTCCACCCCCACCCCGTCCCTCCACACGTCCGCCACCCCTCCCCCCACCGCAATGAAAATGCATTTCTGTGTCTCCTACCTTCTTTGACTGAAAGCATGCATCCCAGTTTTCTTGCATACAGAGATGTTTCCTTTATTATTGCCAGTGGCTTTTTCAAAACTAAGAAGGATTCTGAGCTTCCAGAGACCTTGATTCTTTTTTAATTTATGAAATTGTGGTTTCTATTGTTAAATATCACGCATATCAAAAATCTGTGGAGAACGACCATCACTCAGCTTTCATAAACCCACTATTCTCACATTTAATACTTTTTAATCCAGTAATACGTAGCAGATGCAAATGGAAGCCTCCCGTGTATACCTTGAGCCCATTTGCCTCCTTTTTCTCGAGAGGTAAACAGGCCAGATTTAGGTGTTCACCCTTCTCATGTGTGTTTTTAGGCTTTTAGTATACGTGTCACATCGGGCACACTCTCCCTCTCCCTCTCTCTCCCGCACCCGCTTGCAGACTTGGTACACTAGGAAAACGGTGAAAATATACTTATCTCTCTGTGTCCCCAAAGGGACAATGAAAGTCTTCACAGGCACATGTGGAAGGGGAACTAGTTGCTGGAAAAACTCAGCTCTGTTACTAGGAATCACACTCCATTTTCTTAATGAATGAAAGACCGAATGAAGGCCACACACAGCATAAGAAAATAGTTTGAGAAGATGATGCCTCTAACGACACACACACACACACACACATCAGCCTTTCACAGTCTCTCACACAGGAAGGGCAGACCAATAGTCCTAGGCAACTATGTTTTTCTGACACAGAGACAACTAGGTTTGAATGTTTCACCAGCTTCCTTCTGCTATTGAAATCATCCTTTTTTTAGAAGGGTTTATACGTGGCTTTATTCTCCCGGCACTGTGAGAACATGTTGGTCGAGCACTGGGATACCGTCCGCATCCAGTAGAATGTAGGCCCACAGCCCAGCCCCCTCTCTCCCTCCATGCAGAACACTGGGCGGAGCTCTTTATACAGGGACTCCTCCAGTAATAGCTCAGTGCCCGCAGGTGTGGAAGCATTCGCCTAGCAAGAGGCCAAGTACATCATCGAGGAGCTTAGGGTCAGGTTAGGGTCCTGGCCAGAGGAACTTCCGTTTCCCCCACAGAAGCTAATGTCACCTATTAGCTCTGCTCACCTTCCCCTGTCATTCCCACTGACCTTTTACCAATCCCCCATTCCCTACCCTGAGAGAAATCCCTGCAGCATTACTGCTGGCCTGTCAGGCACATCCCACGCAAACCCGCCCCTCGGCCCGTTTTGCGTCTTTGTTTTCTCTGGGGGTCGTCGTCACGCCCTTTTCCTCCTCAGCCACCAGCTCACGGCTGTGCGTGGAAAGCCAGCGACAAACATGGCTTTTGCTCCGGGTGTGCTGCCGCTCTGGTTCTCTGGCCTGCTGGGGGCAGTGTTGCGACGCGCGCCCGTCCTCCTGCCCGGCGCTCCCCCGCCCTTCGTGCCTTAAAAAACAGCGCTCAGAGGCTTCTCAGCGAAAATCGCCCGCTTTTCTGCTGCCCCTGCGCCACAGCGTCTTCCTGCCTTGGAGCCTCCCGGCACACCTCACGGCCGAAGGAGGGTGGAAAGCCCTTTGCCTTTCACCTCGGCCTTGTTCTTCCGGGGATGACCGCTGTCCTGAACAAGTGGCCTTTCTGGGTCTCTGCGTCTAGGCGGTGGCTCTCCCTACGTCATTTTCGCTCTTACGGACCGTCCTCAGGAATTCATGAATATATTCTCCGCTACTGTAGCACGTCTTTTTGTTCTACTGACGGTGTCCTTTGCTGTACAGAAGTTTCTCAGCTTCATATACTCCCTCTTGTTCATTTTTGCTTTCGTTTCCCTTGCTCGGGGAGATATGTTCATGAAGAGGTTGCTCATGCTTATGTCCAAGAGCTTTTTGCCTACATTTTTTTCTAAGAGTTTTATGGTTTCATGACTTACATTCAGGTTTTTGATCCACCTTGAGTTTACCTTTGTGTATGGGGTTAGACAGTAGTCCAGTTTCATTCTCTTACACGTAGCTGCCCAGTTTTTCCAACACCAGCTGCTGAAGAGGCCGTCATCTCCCCAATGTATATCCAAGGCTCCCTTATCAAATAGTAATTGACTGTATGTGTTTGGGTTGATGTTTGGATTTTCTATTGTATTCCACTGATCTGTGGCTCTGTTTTTGTGCCAGTACCAAATTGTCTTGATTACTGTGGCTTTGTAGTAGAGCTTGAGTCAGGGAGTGTAATTCCCCCTCCTTTATTCCTCCTTCTCAGGATTGCTTTGGCTATTCAGGGTCTTTTGTGTGCCATATGAATTTTAGAATTATTTGTTCGAGTTCATGGAAGAAAGCTGTTGGTATTTTGATAGGGATTGCATTGAATCTGTATATTGCTTTAGGTAGTATAGCCATTTTGACAATATCTATTCTTCCTAGCCAAGAGCGTGGGATACATTTCCATTTGTTAGTGTCCTCTTTCATTTCTCTTGGGAGTGTCTTGTAGTTTTCAGAGTACAGGTCTTTCACTTCCTTCGTTAGGTTTATTCCTAGGTATTTTATTCTTTTTGATGCAATTGTGAGTGGAATTGTTTTCCTGATTTCTCTTTCTGTTAGTTCATCGATAGTGTATAGGAAAGCAACCGATTTCTGTGGGTGCATTTTTATCCTGCAACTTTGCTGAATTCAGATATTAGTTCTAGTCGTTTTCGAGTGGAGTCTTTAGGGTTTTTTATGTACAATATCAAGTCATCTGCAAATAGTGACAATTTGACTTCTTCTTTCCCAATCTGGATGCCTTGTATTATTAAAACCATCTTAAAGAAATTCATTTGGATCAGAGCCAGCCTGATCACACATACAGATTCTTCTCCCAAGATACCTTTTCACAGGCCTTCTACACCTGTCTTCTTTATGTTCAGCTTTTGTCCTAAGGTTTCCTTAGTTCAGTAACCAGCCTCTCACACTTTCAAGACGCTTTCTTTCTCTCTCTTCCTCTCTTCCTTCCCTTTCTCCTGTCTTCCACCCCACCCCGTCCCTCCACTCGTCCGCCACCCCTCCCCCCACCGCAATGAAAATGCATTTCTGTGTCTCCTACCTTCTTTGACTGAAAGCATGCATCCCAGTTTTCTTGCATACAGAGATGTTTCCTTTATTATTGCCAGTGGCTTTTTCAACACTAAGAAGGATTCTGAGCTTCCAGAGACCTTCTTTTTTAATTTATAAAATTGTGGTTTCTATTGTTATATATCACGCATATCGAAAACGTGTGGAGAACGACCATCACTCAGCTTTCATAAACCCACTATTCTCACATTTAATATTTTTTAATCCAGTAATACGTAGCAATGCAAATGGAAGCCTCCCGTGTATACCTTGAGCCCATTTGCCTCCTTTTTCTCGAGAGGTAAACAGGCCAGATTTAGGTGTTCACCCTTCTCATGTGTGTTTTTAGGCTTTTAGTATACTGTCACATCGGTCACCCTCTCCCTCTCCCTCTCCCTCCCGCACCCACTTCTAGACTTGGTACACTAGGAAAACGGTGAAAATATACTTATCTCTCTGTGTCCCCAAAGGGACAATGAAAGTCTTCACAGGCAAATATGGAAGGGGAACTAGTTGCTGGAAAAACTCAGCTCTGTTACTAGGAATCACACTCCATTTTCTTAATGAATGAAAGACCGAATGAAGGCCACACACAGCATAAGAAAATAGTTTGAGAAGATGATGCCTCTAATGACAACACACACACACACACACACATCAGCCTTTCACAGTCTCTCACACAGGAAGAGCAGACCAATAGTCCTAGGCAACTATGTTTTTCTGACACAGAGACAACTAGGTTTGAATGTTTCACCAGCTTCCTTCTGCTATTGAAATCATCCTTTTTTTTAGAAGGGTTTATACGTGGCTTTATTCTCCCGGCACTGTGAGAACATGTTGGTCGAGCACTGGGATACCGTCCGCATCCAGTAGATTGCAGTCCCACAGCCCAGCTCCCTCTCTCCCTCCATGCAGAACACTGGGCGGAGCTCTTTATACAGGGACTCCTCCAGTAATAGCTCAGTGCCCGCAGGTGTGGAAGCATTCGCCTAGCAAGAGGCCAAGTACATCATCGAGGAGCTTAGGGTCAGGTGAGGGTCCTGGCCAGAGGAACTTCCGTTTCCCTCACAGAAGATAATGTCACCTATTAGCTCTGCTCACCTTCCCCTGTCATTCCCACTGACCTTTTACCAATCCCCCATTCCCTACCCAGAGAGAAATCCCTGCAGCATTACTGCTGGCCTGTCAGGCACATCCCACGCAAACCCGCCCCTCGGCCCGTTTTGCGTCTTTGTTTTCTCTGGGGGTCGTCGTCACGCCCTTTTCCTCCTCAGCCACCAGCTCACGGCTGTGCGTGGAAAGCCAGCGAGAAACATGGCTTTTGCTCCCGGTGTGCTGCCGCTCTGGTTCTCTGGCCTGCTGGGGGCAGTGTTGCGACGCGCGCCCGTCCTCCTGCCCGGCGCTCCCCCGCCCTTCGTGCCTTAAAAAACAGCGCTCAGAGGCTTCTCAGCGAAAATCGCCCGCTTTTCTGCTGCGCCTGCGCCACAGCGTCTTCCTGCCTTGGAGCCTCCCGGCACACCTCACGGCCGAAGGAGGGTGGAAAGCCCTTTGCCTTTCAGCTCGGCCTGGTTCTTCCGGGGATGACCGCTGTCCTGAACAAGTGGCCTTTCTGGGTTCTGCGTCTAGGCGGTGGCTCTCCCTACGTCATTTTCGCTCTTACGGACCGTCCTCAGGAATTCATGAATATATTCTCCGCTACTGTAGCACGTCTTTTTGTTCTACTGACGGTGTCCTTTGCTGTACAGAAGTTTCTCAGCTTCATATACTCCCTCTTGTTCATTTTTGCTTTCGTTTCCCTTGCTCGGGGAGATATGTTCATGAAGAGGTTGCTCATGCTTATGTCCAAGAGCTTTTTGCCTACATTTTTTTCTAAGAGTTTTACGGTTTCATGACTTACATTCAGGTTTTTGATCCACCTTGAGTTTACCTTTGTGTATGGGGTTAGACAGTAGTCCAGTTTCATTCTCTTACATGTAGCTGCCCAGTTGTTCCAACACCAGCTGCTGAAGAGGCCGTCATCTCCCCAATGTATATCCAAGGCTCCCTTATCAAATAGTAATTGACTGTATGTGTTTGGGTTGATGTTTGGATTTTCTATTGTATTCCACTGATCTGTGGCTCTGTTGTTGTGCCAGTACCAAATTGTCTTGATTACTGTGGCTTTGTAGTAGAGCTTGAGTCAGGGAGTGTAATTCCCCCTCTTTTATTCCTCCTTCTCAGGATTGCTTTGGCTATTCAGGGTCTTTTGTGTGCCATATGAATTTTAGAATTATTTGTTCGAGTTCATGGAAGAAAGCTGTTGGTATTTTGATAGGGATTGCATTGAATCTGTATATTGCTTTAGGTAGTATAGCCATTTTGACAATATCTATTCTTCCTAGCCAAGAGCGTGGGATACATTTCCATTTGTTAGTGTCCTCTTTCATTTCTCTTGGGAGTGTCTTGTAGTTTTCAGAGTACAGGTCTTTCACTTCCTTCGTTAGGTTTATTCCTAGGTATTTTATTCTTTTTGATGCAATTGTGAGTGGAATTGTTTTCCTGATTTCTCTTTCTGTTAGTTCATCGATAGTGTATAGGAAAGCAACCGATTTCTGTGGGTTCATTTTTATCCTGCAACTTTGCTGAATTCAGATATTAGTTCTAGTCGTTTTCGAGTGGAGTCTTTAGGGTTTTTTATGTACAATATCAAGTCATCTGCAAATAGTGACAATTTGACTTCTTCTTTCCCAATCTGGATGCCTTGTATTATTAAAACCATCTTAAAGAAATTCATTTGGATCAGAGCCAGCCTGATCACACATACAGATTCTTCTCCCAAGATACCTTTTCACAGGCCTTGTACAACTGTCTTCTTTATGTTCAGCTTTTGTCCTAAGGTTTCCTTAGTTCAGTAACCAGCCTCTCACACTTTCAAGACGCTTTCTTTCTCTCTCTTCCTCTCTTCCTTCCCTTTCTCCTGTCTTCCACCCCCACCCCGTCCCTCCACACGTCCGCCACCCCTCCCCCCACCGCAATGAAAATGCATTTCTGTGTCTCCTACCTTCTTTGACTGAAAGCATGCATCCCAGTTTTCTTGCATACAGAGATGTTTCCTTTATTATTGCCAGTGGCTTTTTCAACACTAAGAAGGATTCTGAGCTTCCAGAGACCTTGATTCTTTTTTAATTTATAAAATTGTGGTTTCTATTGTTAAATATCACGCATATCAAACACGTGTGGAGAACGACCATCACTCAGCTTTCATAAACCCACTATTCTCACATTTAATATTTTTTAATCCAGTAATACGTAGCAGATGCAAATGGAAGCCTCCCGTGTATACCTTGAGCCCATTTGCCTCCTTTTTCTCGAGAGGTAAACAGGCCAGATTTAGGTGTTCACCCTTCTCATGTGTGTTTTTAGGCTTTTAGTATACGTGTCACATCGGTCACCCTCTCCCTCTCCCTCTCTCTCCCGCACCCGCTTGCAGACTTGGTACACTAGGAAAACGGTGAAAATATACTTATCTCTCTGTGTCCCCAAAGGGACAATGAAAGTCTTCACAGGCAAATATGGAAGGGGAACTAGTTGCTGGAAAAACTCAGCTCTGTTACTAGGAAGCACACTCCATTTTCTTAATGAATGAAAGACCGAATGAAGGCCACACACAGCATAAGAAAATAGTTTGAGAAGATGATGCCTCTAACGACAACACACACACACACACACATCAGCCTTTCACAGTCTCTCACACAGGAAGAGCAGACCAATAGTCCTAGGCAACTATGTTTTTCTGACACAGAGACAACTAGGTTTGAATGTTTCACCAGCCTCCTTCTGCTATTGAAATCATCCTTTTTTGTAGAAGGGTTTATACGTGGCTTTATTCTCCCGGCACTGTGAGAACATGTTGGTCGAGCACTGGGATACTGTCCGCATCCAGCAGAATGGAGGCCCACAGCCCAGCTCCCTCTCTCCCTCCATGCAGAACACTGGGCGGAGCTCTTTATACAGGGACTCCTCCAGTAATAGCTCAGTGCTCTCAGGTGTGGAAGCATTCGTCTACAAGAGGCCAAGTACATCATCGAGGAGCTTAGGGTCATGTGAGGGTCCTGGCCAGAGGAACTTCCGTTTCCCCCACAGAAGCTAATGTCACCTATTAGCTCTGCTCACCTTCCCCTGTCATTCCCACTGACCTTTTACCAATCCCCCATTCCCTACCCTGAGAGAAATCCCTGCAGCATTACTGCTGGCCTGTCAGGCACATCCCACGCAAACCCGCCCCTCGGCCCGTTTTGCGTCTTTGTTTTCTCTGGGGGTCGTCGTCACGCCCTTTTCCTCCTCAGCCACCAGCTCACGGCTGTGCGTGCAAAGCCAGGGAGAAACATGGCTTTTGCTCCCGGTGTGCTGCCGCTCTGGTTCTCTGGCCTGCTGGGGGCAGTGTTGCGACGCGCGCCCGTCCTCCTGCCCGGCGCTGCCCCGCCTTCGTGCCTTAAAAAACAGCGCTCAGAGGCTTCTCAGCGAAAATCGCCCGCTTTTCTGCTGCCCCTGCGCCACAGCGTCTTCCTGCCTTGGAGCCTCCCGGCACACCTCACGGCCGAAGGAGGGTGGAAAGCCCTTTGCCTTTCACCTCGGCCTTGTTCTTCCGGGGATGACCGCTGTCCTGAACAAGTGGCCTTTCTGGGTCTCTGCGTCTAGGCGGTGGCTCTCCCTACGTCATTTTCGCTCTTACGGACCGTCCTCAGGAATTCATGAATATATTCTCCGCTACTGTAGGATGTCTTTTTGTTCTACTGACGGTGTCCTTTGCTGTACAGAAGTTTCTCAGCTTCATATACTCCCTCTTGTTCATTTTTGCTTTCGTTTCCCTTGCTCGGGGAGATATGTTCATGAAGAGGTTGCTCATGCTTATGTCCAAGAGCTTTTTGCCTACATTTTTTTCTAAGAGTTTTATGGTTTCATGACTTACATTCAGGTTTTTGATCCACCTTGAGTTTACCTTTGTGTATGGGGTTAGACAGTAGTCCAGTTTCATTCTCTTACATGTAGCTGCCCAGTTTTTCCAACACCAGCTGCTGAAGAGGCCGTCATCTCCCCAATGTATATCCAAGGCTCCCTTATCAAATAGTAATTGACTGTATGTGTTTGGGTTGATGTTTGGATTTTCTATTGTATTCCACTGATCTGTGGCTCTGTTTTTGTGCCAATACCAAATTGTCTTGATTACTGTGGCTTTGTAGTAGAGCTTGAGTCAGGGAGTGTAATTCCCCTCTTTTATTCCTCCTTCTCTGGATTGCTTTGGCTCTTCAGGGTCTTTTGTGTGCCATATGAATTTTAGAATTATTTGTTCGAGTTCATGGAAGAAAGCTGTTGGTATTTTGATAGGGATTGCATTGAATCTGTATATTGCTTTAGGTAGTATAGCCATTTTGACAATATCTATTCTTCCTAGCCAAGAGCGTGGGATACATTTCCATTTGTTAGTGTCCTCTTTCATTTCTCTTGGGAGTGTCTTGTAGTTTTCAGAGTACAGGTCTTTCACTTCCTTCGTTAGGTTTATTCCTAGGTATTTTATTCTTTTTGATGCAATTGTGAGTGGAATTGTTTTCCTGATTTCTCTTTCTGTTAGTTCATCGATAGTGTATAGGAAAGCAACCGATTTCTGTGGGTTCATTTTTATCCTGCAACTTTGCTGAATTCAGATATTAGTTCTAGTCGTTTTCGAGTGGAGTCTTTAGGGTTTTTTATGTACAATATCAAGTCATCTGCAAATAGTGACAATTTGACTTCTTCTTTCCCAATCTGGATGCCTTGTATTATTAAAACCATCTTAAAGAAATTCATTTGGATCAGAGCCAGCCTGATCACACATACAGATTCTTCTCCCAAGATACCTTTTCACAGGCCTTGTACAACTGTCTTCTTTATGTTCAGCTTTTGTCCTAAGGTTTCCTTAGTTCAGTAACCAGCCTCTCACACTTTCAAGACGCTTTCTTTCTCTCTCTTCCTCTCTTCCTTCCCTTTCTCCTGTCTTCCACCCCCACCCCGTCCCTCCACACGTCCGCCACCCCTCCCGCCACCGCAATGAAAATGCATTTCTGTGTCTCCTACCTTCTTTGACTGAAAGCATGCATCCCAGTTTTCTTGCATACAGAGATGTTTCCTTTATTATTGCCAGTGGCTTTTTCAACACTAAGAAGGATTCTGAGCTTCCAGAGACCTTCTTTTTTAATTTATAAAATTGTGGATTCTATTGTTATATATCACGCATATCGAAAACGTGTGGAGAACGACCATCACTCAGCTTTCATAAACCCACTATTCTCACATTTAATATTTTTTAATCCAGTAATACGTAGCAATGCAAATGGAAGCCTCCCGTGTATACCTTGAGCCCATTTGCCTCCTTTTTCTCGAGAGGTAAACAGGCCAGATTTAGGTGTTCACCCTTCTCATGTCTGTTTTTAGGCTTTTAGTATACTGTCACATCGGTCACCCTCTCCCTCTCCCTCTCCCTCCCGCACCCACTTCTAGACTTGGTACACTAGGAAAACGGTGAAAATATACTTATCTCTCTGTGTCCCCAAAGGGACAATGAAAGTCTTCACAGGCAAATATGGAAGGGGAACTAGTTGCTGGAAAAACTCAGCTCTGTTACTAGGAAGCACACTCCATTTTCTTAATGAATGAAAGACCGAATGAAGGCCACACACAGCATAAGAAAATAGTTTGAGAAGATGATGCCTCTAACGACAACACACACACACACACACACATCAGCCTTTCACAGTCTCTCACACAGGAAGAGCAGACCAATAGTCCTAGGCAACTATGTTTTTCTGACACAGAGACAACTAGGTTTGAATGTTTCACCAGCTTCCTTCTGCTATTGAAATCATCCTTTTTTTTAGAAGGGTTTATACGTGGCTTTATTCTCCCGGCACTGTGAGAACATGTTGGTCGAGCACTGGGATACCGTCCGCATCCAGTAGATTGCAGTCCCACAGCCCAGCTCCCTCTCTCCCTCCATGCAGAACACTGGGCAGAGCTCTTTATACAGGGACTCCTCCAGTAATAGCTCAGTGCCCGCAGGTGTGGAAGCATTCGCCTAGCAAGAGGCCAAGTACATCATCGAGGAGCTTAGGGTCAGGTGAGTGTACTGGCCAGAGGAACTTCCGTTTCCCTCACAGAAGATAATGTCACCTATTAGCTCTGCTCAGCTTCCCCTGTCATTCCCACTGACCATTTACCAATCCCCCATTCCCTACACAGAGAGAAATCCCTGCAGCATTACTGCTGGCCTGTCAGGCACATCCCACGCAAACACGCCCCTCGGCCCGTTTTGCGTCTTTGTTTTCTCTGGGGGTCGTCGTCACGCCCTTTTCCTCCTCAGCCACCAGCTCACGGCTGTGCGTGGAAAGCCAGCGAGAAACATGGCTTTTGCTCCCGGTGTGCTGCCGCTCTGGTTCTCTGGCCTGCTGGGGGCAGTGTTGCGACGCGCGCCCGTCCTCCTGCCCGGCGCTCCCCCGCCCTTCGTGCCTTAAAAAGCAGCGCTCAGAGGCTTCTCAGCGAAAATCGCCCGCTTTTCTGCTGCGCCTGCGCCACAGCGTCTTCCTGCCTTGGAGCCTCCCGGCACACCTCACGGCCGAAGGAGGGTGGAAAGCCCTTTGCCTTTCAGCTCGGCCTTGTTCTTCCGGGGATGACCGCTGTCCTGAACAAGTGGCCTTTCTGGGTTCTGCGTCTAGGCGGTGGCTCTCCCTACGTCATTTTCGCTCTTACGGACCGTCCTCAGGAATTCATGAATATATTCTCCGCTACTGTAGCACGTCTTTTTGTTCTACTGACGGTGTCCTTTGCTGTACAGAAGTTTCTCAGCTTCATATACTCCCTCTTGTTCATTTTTGCTTTCGTTTCCCTTGCTCTGGGAGATATGTTCATGAAGAGGTTGCTCATGCTTATGTCCAAGAGCTTTTTGCCTACATTTTTTTCTAAGAGTTTTACGGTTTCATGACTTACATTCAGGTTTTTGATCCACCTTGAGTTTTCCTTTGTGTATGGGGTTAGACAGTAGTCCAGTTTCATTCTCTTACATGTAGCTGCCCAGTTGTTCCAACACCAGCTGCTGAAGAGGCCGTCATCTCCCCAATGTATATCCAAGGCTCCCTTATCAAATAGTAATTGACTGTATGTGTTTGGGTTGATGTTTGGATTTTCTATTGTATTCCACTGATCTGTGGCTCTGTTGTTGTGCCAGTACCAAATTGTCTTGATTACTGTGGCTTTGTAGTAGAGCTTGAGTCAGGGAGTGTAATTCCCCTCTTTTATTCCTCCTTCTCAGGATTGCTTTGGCTATTCAGGGTCTTTTGTGTGCCATATGAATTTTAGAATTATTTGTTCGAGTTCATGGAAGAAAGCTGTTGGTATTTTGATAGGGATTGCATTGAATCTGTATATTGCTTTAGGTAGTATAGCCGTTTTGACAATATCTATTCTTCCTAGCCAAGAGCGTGGGATACATTTCCATTTGTTAGTGTCCTCTTTCATTTCTCTTGGGAGTGTCTTGTAGTTTTCAGAGTACAGGTCTTTCACTTCCTTCGTTAGGTTTATTCCTAGGTATTTTATTCTTTTTGATGCAATTGTGAGTGGAATTGTTTTCCTGATTTCTCTTTCTGTTAGTTCATCGATAGTGTATAGGAAAGCAACCGATTTCTGTGGGTTCATTTTTATCCTGCAACTTTGCTGAATTCAGATATTAGTTCTAGTCGTTTTCGAGTGGAGTCTTTAGGGTTTTTTATGTACAATATCAAGTCATCTGCAAATAGTGACAATTTGACTTCTTCTTTCCCAATCTGGATGCCTTGTATTATTAAAACCATCTTAAAGAAATTCATTTGGATCAGAGCCAGCCTGATCACACATACAGATTCTTCTCCCAAGATACCTTTTCACAGGCCTTGTACAACTGTCTTCTTTATGTTCAGCTTTTGTCCTAAGGTTTCCTTAGTTCAGTAACCAGCCTCTCACACTTTCAAGACGCTTTCTTTCTCTCTCTTCCTCTCTTCCTTCCCTTTCTCCTGTCTTCCACCCCCACCCCGTCCCTCCACACGTCCGCCACCCCTCCCCCCACCGCAATGAAAATGCATTTCTGTGTCTCCTACCTTCTTTGACTGAAAGCATGCATCCCAGTTTTCTTGCATACAGAGATGTTTCCTTTATTATTGCCAGTGGCTTTTTCAAAACTAAGAAGGATTCTGAGCTTCCAGAGACCTTGATTCTTTTTTAATTTATGAAATTGTGGTTTCTATTGTTAAATATCACGCATATCAAACACGTGTGGAGAACGACCATTACTCAGCTTTCATAAACCCACTATTCTCACATTTAATATTTTTTAATCCAGTAATACGTAGCAGATGCAAATGGAAGCCTCCCGTGTATACCTTGAGCCAATTTGCCTCCTTTTTCTCGAGAGGTAAACAGGCCAGATTTAGGTGTTCACCCTTCTCATGTGTGTTTTTAGGCTTTCAGTATACGTGTCACATCGGTCACCCTGTCCCTCTCCCTCTCTCTCCCGCACCCGCTTGCAGACTTGGTACACTAGGAATACGGTGAATATATACTTATCTCTCTGTGTCCCCAAAGGGACAATGAAAGTCTTCACAGGCAAATATGGAAGGGGAACTAGTTGCTGGAAAAACTCAGCTCTGTTACTAGGAAGCACACTCCATTTTCTTAATGAATGAAAGACCGAATGAAGGCCACACACAGCATAAGAAAATAGTTTGAGAAGATGATGCCTCTAACGACAACACACACACACACACACACATCAGCCTTTCACAGTCTCTCACACAGGAAGAGCAGACCAATAGTCCTAGGCAACTATGTTTTTCTGACACAGAGACAACTAGGTTTGAATGTTTCACCAGCCTCCTTCTGCTATTGAAATCATCCTTTTTTGTAGAAGGGTTTATACGTGGCTTTATTCTCCCGGCACTGTGAGAACATGTTGGTCGAGCACTGGGATACCGTCCGCATCCAGCAGAATGGAGGCCCACAGCCCAGCTCCCTCTCTCCCTCCATGCAGAACACTGGGCGGAGCTCTTTATACAGGGACTCCTCCAGTAATAGCTCAGTGCTCTCAGGTGTGGAAGCATTCGTCTACAAGAGGCCAAGTACATCATCGAGGAGCTTAGGGTTATGTGAGGGTCCTGGCCAGAGGAACTTCCGTTTCCCCCACAGAAGCTAATGTCACCTATTAGCTCTGCTCACCTTCCCCTGTCATTCCCACTGACCTTTTACCTATCCACCATTCCCTACCCTGAGAGAAATCCCTGCAGCATTACTGCTGGCCTGTCAGGCACATCCCACGCAAACCCGCCCCTCGGCCCGTTTTGCGTCTTTGTTTTCTCTGGGGGTCGTCGTCACGCCCTTTTCCTCCTCAGCCACCAGCTCACGGCTGTGCGTGCAAAGCCAGGGAGAAACATGGCTTTTGCTCCCGGTGTGCTGCCGCTCTGGTTCTCTGGCCTGCTGGGGGCAGTGTTGCGACGCGCGCCCGTCCTCCTGCCCGGCGCTGCCCCGCCTTCGTGCCTTAAAAAACAGCGCTCAGAGGCTTCTCAGCGAAAATCGCCCGCTTTTCTGCTGCGCCTGCGCCACAGCGTCTTCCTGCCTTGGAGCCTCCCGGCACACCTCACGGCCGAAGGAGGGTGGAAAGCCCTTTGCCTTTCACCTCGGCCTTGTTCTTCCGGGTATGACCGCTGTCCTGAACAAGTGGCCTTTCTGGGTCTCTGCGTCTAGGCGGTGGCTCTCCCTACGTAATTTTCGCTCTTACGGACCGTCCTCAGAAATTTATGAATATATTCTCCGCTACTGTAGGATGTCTTTTTGTTCTACTGACGGTGTCCTTTGCTGTACAGAAGTTTCTCAGCTTCATATACTCCCTCTTGTTCATTTTTCCTTTCGTTTCCCTTGCTCGGGGAGATATGTTCATGAAGAGGTTGCTCATGCTTATGTCCAAGAGCTTTTTGCCTACATTTTTTTCTAAGAGTTTTATGGTTTCATGACTTACATTCAGGTTTT
>JAVSCE010011380.1:0-23164 GCA_032199065.1 Smutsia gigantea | reverse complement strand
CCTACAATTATAGGCCATACTAAATGAAATAAAGAAAATCAATTTAACAATCCAGGCATTTGTGAAAACTTATCAATACCATGGTGAATGTTGTCTATATGATCTTGAGCAGTATGCAAAAAATCAGACAAATTAAAACAACACATCCCTGGAAATTGTTCAAATCGCATATGTTTTTTTTTTTTTTTTACTTCTTCTTTTATTAGCTTCTCCTAAGTAGTCTCTTTTTTTATAATTTATTTTGGATTTTTAATCTACAATTACATGTGCAATATTATGATTATTAAACTACTCCCTTCTTCAAGTCACCCCCACCAACCCCATTAGAGTCACTGTCCATCAGCATAGTGAGATACTATAGAGTCACTACTTGTTTACTCTGAGTTGTACAGCAGTCCCCATGCCCGCCCAACATTACATCTGCAATCATAAAGCCCCTTTTTCCCTCTTATCCCTCCCTTCCCACCCATCTTCCCCAGTCCCTTTCCCTTTGGTAACTATTAGTCTATTCTTGGGTTCTGTGAGTCTGCTGCTGTTCTGTTCCTTCAGCTTTTTTTCTTTGTTCTTATATACCACATAAGTGTGAAATCATTTGATACTTGTCTTTTGCAGCTTGGCTTATTTCACTGAGCATAATACCCTCTAGCTTGATCCATGCTGTTGCAAATGGTAGGATTTGTTTTCTTCCTATGGCTGAATAATATTCCATTGTGCATATGTACCACTTCTTCTTTATCCATTCATCTACTGATGGACACTTAGGTTGCTTCCATTTTCCATTTCTTGGCTATTGAAAATAGTGCTGCGATAAACATAGGGGTGCACCTATCTTTTTCAAACTGAGCTGCTGTATTCTGAGGGTAAATTCCGAGGAGTGGAATTCCTGGGTCAAATGGTATTTCTATTTGGGTTTTTTGAGGAACCTCCATGCTGTTTTCCACAATGGTTGAACTAATTTGCATTCCCACTAGCAGTGTAGGAGGGTTCCCTTTTCTCCACATCCTCGCCAACATTTGTTGTTTCTGTTTTCGATATTGACCATCCTCACGGGTGTGAGGTGATATCTAATTGTGGTTATACTCTGCATTTCTCTGATGATTAGTGATATGGAGCATCTTTTCATGTGCCTGTTGGCCATCTGAATTTCTTCTTTAGAGAAGTGTCTATTCATGTCCTCTGCCCATTTCTTAATTGGATTATATGCTTTTTGTTTCTAAGGTGCATGAGTTCTTTATATATTTTGGATGTCAACCCCTTATCGGATACATCATTTATGAATGTATTCTCCCATACTGTAGGATGTCTTTTTGTGCTACCGATGGTGCCCTTTGCTGTACAGAAGCACTTCAGCTTGATATAGTCCCACTTGTTCATTTTTACTTTTGTTTCCCTTGCCGAGGGAGATATATTCATGAAGAAGTTGCTCATGTTTATGTCCAAGAGATTTTTCCCTATGTTTTTTTCTAAGAGTTTTATGGTTTCATGACTTACATTCAGGTCTTTGATCCACCCAGAGTTTACCTTTGTGCATGGGGTTAGACTGTAGTCCAGCTTCATTCCCTTACATGTAGCTGTCCAGTTTTTCCAACACCAGCTGCTGAAGAGGCTGTCATCTTCCCATTGTATATCCAAGGCTCCTTAATCAAATGTTAATTGACTGTATATGTTTGGGTTAATGTTTGGAATTTCTATTCTGTTCCACTGGTCTGTGGGTCTGTTTTTGTGCCAATACAAAATTGTCTTGATTACTGTGGCATTGTAATAGAACTTGAAGTCAGGGAGCGTTATTCCCCATTTTATTCCTCCTTCTCAGGATTGCTTTGGCTCTTCGGGGTCTTTTGTGGTTCCATATGAATTTTAGAATTATTTGTTCCAGTTCTTTGAAGAAAGCTGTTGGTAGTTTGATAGGGATTGCATTCAATCTGTAGATTGCTTTAGGTAGTATAGCCATTTTGACAATATTTATTCTTCCTAGCCAAGAGCATGGGATGCATTTCCATTTCTTAGTGTCCTCTTTAATTTCTCTTAGGAGTGTCTTGTAGTTTTCAGAGTACAGGTCTTTCACTTCCTTCATTAGGTTTATTCCTAGGTATTTTATTCTTTTTGATGTAAATGTGAAAGGAATTGTTTTTCTGATTTCTCTTTCTGTTAGTTCATCATTAGTGTAAAGGAAAGCAACAGATTTCTGTGTGTTAATTTTGTATCCTGCAACTTTGCTGAATTCACATATTACTTCTAGTAGTTTTGGAGTGGAGTCCTTAGGGTTTTTTATGTACAATATCATGTCATCCGCAAATAGTGACAATTTGACTTCTTCTTTACCAATCTGGATGCCTTTTATGTCTTTGCTTTGTCTTATTGCTGTGGCTAGGACCTTCAGTACTATGTTGTATAACAGTGGAGAGAGTGGGCATCCCTGTCTTGTTCCCGATCTTAGATGAGAAGCTTTCAGCATCTTGATGTTAAATATGATTTTAGCTGTGGGTTTGTCATATATGGCCTTTATGAGGTTGAGGTACTTGCCGTCTATACCCATTTGGTGGAGAGTTTTAATCAGGAATGGATGCTAAATTTTGTCAAATGCTTTTTCAGCATCTACGGAGATGATCATGTGGTTTTTGTTCTTCTTTTTTTGATGTGGTGGATGATGTTGATAGATTTTCGAATGTTGTACCATCCTTGCATCCCTGGGATGAATCCCACTTCATCATTGTGTATTATCCTCTTGATGTATTTTTGAATTCGGTTTGCTAATATTTTGTTGAGTATTTTTGCATCTACGTTCATCAGAGATATTGGTCTGTAATTTTCTTTTTTGGAGAGGTCTTTGCCAGGTTTTGGTATTAGAGTGATGCTGGCTTGATAGAATGAGTTTGGAAGTATTCCCTCCTCTTCTATTTTTTGGAAAACTTTAAGGAGAATGACTGTTATTTCTTCTCTATATGTCTGATAGAATTCAGAGGTGAATCCATCTGGTCCGTGTGTTTTGTTCTTGCTTAGTTTTTTGATTACTGATTCAATTTCATTGCTGCTGATTGGTCTGTTTAGTTTTTCTGTTTCTTGCTTAGTCACTCTTGGAAGGTTTTATTTTTCTAAGAAGTCATCCATTTCTTCTATGTTTTCCAGCTTGTTACCATATAGATTCTCATAATATTCTCTCATAATTCTTTGTATTTCTGTGGGGTCCGTTGTTATTTTTCCTTTCTTATTTCTGTTTCTGTTTATGTGTGTAGATGCTCTTTTTCTCTTAATGAGTCTCACTAGGGGTTTATCTATTTTGTTCATTTTTTCAAAGAACCAGCTCTTGGTTTCATTGATTTTTTTTCTATTGTTTTATTCTTCTCAATTTTATTTATTTCTTCTCTGATCTTTATTATGTCCCAACTTCTCGTGACTTTGGTTCTCATTTGTTCTTCTTTTTCCAATTTCAGTGATTGTGTCTTTAGACTATTCATTTCGAAATGTTGTTCCTTCTTTAAATAGGCCTGGATTGCAATATACTTTCCTCTTAGAACTGCCTTTGCTGCATCCCACAGAAGTTGTGGCTTTGTGTTGTTGTTATCATTAGTCTTCATATATTCTTTCATTTCTGTTTTGATTTGGTCGTTAACCCATTGATTAGTTAGGAGAATTTTGTTACGTCTCCATGTATTTGTGAGCTTTTTTGATTTCATTCTAAAATTTATTTCTAGTTTTATTCCTTTGTGATTTGAGAAGTTGGTTGGTAGAATTTCAATATTTTTGAATTTACTGAGGTTCTTTTTGTGGCCTCGTATGTGGTCTATTCTGGAAAATGTTCCATGTGCACATGAGAAAAATGTGTATCCTGCTGCTTTTGGGTGCCAAGTTCTGTACATATGTGTTAGGTCCATCTGTTCTACTGTGTTGTTCAGTGCCTCTGTGTCTTTACTTATTCTCTGTCTGGTTGATCTGTCCATTGGATTGAGTGGTGTGTTGAAGTCTCCTAAAATGAATGCATTGCTGTCTATTTCCTCCTTTAATTCTGTTAGTATTTGTTTCACATTTGCTGGCACTCCTGTGTTGGGTGCATATATATTTATAATGGTTATATCTTCTTGTTGGACTGACCCCTTTATCATTATGTAATGTCCTTCTTTATCTCTTGCTTCTTTCTTCGTTTTGAAATCTATTTTGTCTGATACAAGTACTGCAACACCTGCTTTTTTCTCCTTGCTGTTTGCATGAAATATCTTTTTCCATCCCTTCACTTTTAGTCTGTGTATGTCTTTGGGTTTAAAGTGAGTCTCTTGAAGGCAGTATATAGATGGGTCTTGTTTTTTTATCCATTCATTGACTCTATATCTTTTGACTGGTGCATTCAGTCCATTTACATTTAGGGTGATTATGGATAGGTATGTACTTATTGGCATTGCTGGCTTTAGATTCGTGGTTACCAAAGGTTCAAGGTTAACTTCCCTACTATCTAAAAGTCTAACAACTAACTTAATATGCTATTACAAGCACAATCTAAAGGTTTTTTGTTTCTTTGTTTGTTTCCTCCTTTTTCTATCTATTGCATTCTTTATATATTAGATATCATATTCTGTACTGTTTGTCTATCTCTTGATTGCCTTTGGGAATAGTTAATTTAATTCTGCATTTTCTTAGTAATTAGCCTTTCTATTTTCTTTACTGTGGTTTTATTACCTCTGGTGACAGCTATTAATCTGTAGGAACACTTCCATCTGTAGCAGTCCCTCCAAAATACACTGTAGAGATGGTTTGTGGGAGGCAAATTCTCTCAGCTTTTGCTTATCTGGGAATTGTTTAATCCCTCCTTCAAATTTAAATGATAATCTTGAAAGAATTTATATTTTGACACCATTTACCGACTATATTTATTTTCCACACTGATTTGAAAGCCCTTTTTTCCAAATAAAATTCCAGTTTCCATTTGTGTCTATTTTATCACATTGACTATTCATGTTTCAATAAATTCTAAATATTTTTGTTGAAGTTTTATAATATGCAAATATATTATAACTTTCAATAAGATAATTAGTCTTTAAAAAAATAAGCATAGGATTACTATATGATCCAGCAACACAACTTCTGGGTATATATCCAAAAGAAGTTAAAGAAAGGATGCAAACAGGTATTTGGACACTGATGTTTCCAGTAGCATCATTTGATAGGTAAAAGGTGGAAACAGCTCAATATCCATCAAAATATGGATAGATGAACAAAATGTGGCATATGCATCGAAGGAGTATTTTTTATCCTTCAAAAGGAAACAAATTTTGACACACACTACAATGTGGACAAACCTTGAAGATATGGGGAATTAAATAAGCCACTCAAAAAGGACAAATACTGTTTGATATTTACTCATAGGTATTTGAGGTACCTAGATGAGTCAAATTCATAAAGACAAGAGAACAATGGCTACCAGGGACTGGGAGAAATGTGAACAGGAAATTATTGTTTAATGAGTACAGTACAGTTAGTGGCAGTTTGGGAATACAAAAAAGTTCTGGAAATGGATGACGGTATTGCATACACAGCAATATGAATGTACAAAATGCCACTAAAACTGTGCATTTAAGAATGGTTGAAATGGTATATTTTCTATCATATATAATTAGCCACAGAAATATGGCAATTATCTCTTGTCACCAATTACTTTATTTTTTTACATTCAAATTTTTGTAGGGTTTTCTTTCAAACTCATTGTCCCAGAACTTTGTAATAGTTATACATTTCTGACTTCTTAATTGTTTGACTGGGACAAGTAAGGAATGGATTCTCCCTGATGACACCTGAGTTAAGTCCAGTGATACTGATTTTAGACTTCTGGATTGCAGAACTGTAAAAGAACTAATTTTTGCTATTTTAAGCCTCCATTTTGGTGATAATTTGTTATAGCAACCACAGGCAAATAATACCATAATGTTATATATATCTAACTAAAAAATGTTGCTACCTTAAATGTGGTGCTTCTATAGCAAATAACTGAAAATATGGAAGTGGCTCTGGAATTGTATACTTGATTGAGCCTGGAAGAATTCTGAGGTACATGATAAAAAAGTCTGTCATGCCTTAAACAGAATGTTGGTAGAAATATGCCTATTAAAAATGTTGAAGGTGAGGGCTCAGAAGGAAGGGAAGAACATGGAAAAGAAAGTATATATCATATTAGAGACTACATATACCATCGTAATACAATGATAATGAAATATGATTGTTAAAGGCATTACTGGTGAGGAATCAGAAGTAAATAAACATGTTTTAGAAATGAGGAAAAACAGCTTTTCTTATATAGTGGCAGAATGCTTAGCTGAATTGTGTCCTACAACTATGTGGAAAGCAGAATTTGTAAGTGAAGAATTTGGATATTTAGCTGAAAAGATTTCTAAGCAACATATTGCAGTAGTGGCCTGATTTCTTCTTACTGTTTATAGTAAAATGTGAGAGGAAAGAAATAAGTTGAGGGGAGAATTATTAAGTAAATAGGAATTGGGAAGTGATGATTTGGGAAATTCTCATCTTAACCAGATTGGAAAAAGATGCTAAAATTAAGAGAGTCACTGTTAGGAAAGTGTGCACTGAAGTGAAGGTCAATGGTATGACATGACAATGTTTGCTAGTGCTGAAGAGATTAAATATGTAACTCATAGATCCCCTCAAATATCTCAGCAAAGCTGACTATATATGGGATTATCCAAGAAATATCTGTTTATAACCCTTTTGTCTAATGACATGAATCTCCATGACATTAGACAAGGGACATACACAGGAAATCCACAAAGTTTTCATTTATGTTCTATCAGCTGAAACACTGTCAAGTTAGACTAAAAGGGACAGAGAAAGGAAGAAATGAAGGATGCTGTTAAGCCCTCAAAAATTCTATAGGCAGGAAATACGCTGATAAAATCACTCATCTGTAAAAGTTTAATACCCTTCAAGAAAAAGGAAGAATAATTCAGATGTGGAACTATGGACCCAGACGGAAGAACTACAGGCACAGTGAGTAGAGACTCAAGCGACAGAAGATTATTCTTGGACCTTGAAATCAAATGTCATCTTCCCTGATATCAAAACTTCTTGGAATAATTACTCCTTTCTTCTTTCCATTTTCTCCCCTTTGAATCAATAACATTTATAGCTATTATCATATGCATATCCCATGATTGTATTTTGGAAGCATATAACTCATTTTTCAGTTTCAAAGGTTCACAGAAGGGAAGAAACTTTGCAGTAAAATTAGTCATACCCAGAAATTCTCACATACACGTTTAGGTGATTAAATGAAATCTTTAGGCACCTATGCAAGGATAAAAGATTCAGGAAGCATTAGGGAAACATGATATAATGAAACAAACAAAGGGAGTAAAGTAGAGTTTTTGTATGATAACATTTAAGTTGCTATCAACTTAAAATATACATATATATAATATTTTATGTAAGTCTCAAGTTAAGTACAAACAAAACCTACAGACAGTACACAAAAGATAAAGGCAACAGAATGAAAGCATACCAGTTTGGGAAATTTTTCACTCAGTAAGGAAGATAAATGAGGATGAAGACAGAAGCCAGGGAATTACATAATAGCCATAAAACAACTAATAATATGGTGTTATTAAGTTATTACCTATCAATAATTATGTTATATGTAAATAGACTAAATTCTTCAATCAAAAAACAGAATAGACGAGTGAATGAAAAACAAGGCTGAACTATATGTTGCTTACAAAAGACTCACTTCAACTTTGAGGACACACATAGGCACAAAAAGGATGAAAAAAATATTCCTTGCTAATGGAAACTAAAAGAGAGCAGGGATAGCTAATTTACATCAGACAAAATAGACCTTAAAACAAAAATTAAAATAAAATAAACAGGGCCAATATATAATGATAAAGGGGTCAATTCATAAAAAGGATATGACAATCAGAAAGATATATTCACCCAGCATTGGAGCACCTAAATATATTAAGCATATACTAACAGATCTGAGGGAGGGATAGACAATACAATATCAGGGGACTTTAGTACCCCACTTTCAACAATGTATAGATCCTTCAGGCAGAAAATCAGTAAGGAAACATGGAAATTTAATTGTGTTATAAACCAAATGGTCCTAACAAATATATATAGAACGTTTCATCTAATAGCAATTAAATACATATTTTTTCTCAAGCACACGAAGAACATTCTTGAGAATTGATCCTATAAGTCACAAAATAAGATTTAGAAAACTTAAAATGATTGAAATTGTACCAAGTATCTTATCTCATAAATATGATATGAAGTTAGAAATATCAAGGAAAACTGGAAGTTTCACAAATATGTGGAAATTAAACACCACAAACCTGAACAACCAGTGGTCAAAGAAAAATTAAAAAAATAAATTAAAAAAATTAAAGTAAGCAAAAATGGAAATACACCCTAAAATTTATGGGATAGAGAAAAATAAATTTTAAGAGGGGAGTTTATAGTGATAAATGCTAACATTAAGAAAGAAGAAAGATCTCAAGTAAACAACCTAACTTTATACCTCAAGGAACTTGAAAACAAAGACTAAACCCAGGCCAAAGTTAATAGGAGGAAGGAGGTAAAAAGAGAACACATAATGAAACGGAAAAGAGAAATATAATATGAAAGAACATAGGAAAACTAAAAGCTGCTTTTTTGAAAAGAAGAAGAAAATTGACAAACCTTTAACTAGATGTATCAAGGAAAAAATTAAAGGACTCAAATAAATTCTAAAATAAAAAAGGAGTCTTTAAAACTGGTGCCACAGAAATATAAAGTGTCATGAGTCTACCATGAACAGTAATACACAAATTGGATAGCCTTAAAGAAACGGATAAATTCCTAGAAACAAACAAGTTACCCAGACTGAAATATGAACAAATATAAAATTTCAAGAGACCAGTAATGAGTAAGGATATTGAATCAGTAATAAAATAATACCGCAAAAAAGAGCATAGAACAGTAAGGATTCATTGGGGATTTCTATCAAATATTTAAAGAATTAATGCCAATCCTTCTCAAAGTCTTCCAGAAATCTGAAGAGGAAGAAACATATTTTACAAGGCCTACATTCCCTTTATACTAAAATCAGATTAGGATACTACAAAAAAAGAATATAGATGTAAAATTCTCAATACTAGCAAATTGAATTCAATAGCACATTAAAAGAATCATACATACATCAAGATCAAGTTGGACTTTTCCCTGGGATGCAAGGAGGTTTAACATGTGAAATTCAATATGATACATCACAAATAATAGAATGAAATATAAAAATTAATACAAAAAAGAAATATAAAAATCATATGAATATCTAAATAGATAAATAAAAAGCACTTGGCAAAATTCAACACCTTATATGCTAGAAATCTTCAAACAAAGTGGGTATAGAAAGAAAAGAACTCAACATAATATAGGCCATATATAATAAACCCATCATTAACATCATAATTAATGTTGATATTTAAGAGATTTCCCTCTGATGTCAGGGACAAGACTGTTCACTATCACCGTTCCTGTTCAACATAATACTGGAAGTTGTAGTCAGACCAATTAGGCAATAAAGGGAAATGAAAGGCATTCTAATCAGAAAGGAAGAAGTAAAATTGTCTCTGCTGATGTCATAATTTTATATGTAAAAAATACTAAAGATTCCACCAAAAAAAACTCTTGCAACTCATTAACAAATTCAGTAAAGTTGCAAGGTACAAAATCAAGGTACAAAAATAAATTATGTTTCTACATAACATTGAGCTATCTGAAAAATAAGTAAAACAATCCCATTCACAATAACATCAAAAATAATAAAATACTTAAGAATAAATTTAACTAATGAAGTGAAATACCTATACACCTAAACTACACAACAGTGATAAAAAAAATCTGTAGATAATACAAATAAATGGAAAGATATTTCAGGTTCATAGATGGAAGAGTTAATGTTGAAATATCCATACTACGCCAAACCTTCTATAGATCCTGGGCAATCCCTATAAAAATCCAATGGCAATTTTCACAGAAATGGAAACAAAATCCTAAAATACCTATGGAACCACAAAAGACCATGGGTAGCCAAAAGAACCCTAAGAAAGGAAACCATACTCAGATATCATGTTTCCTTATTTAAAATTGTATTACAAAGCCATAATAATCAAAAGAATATTGTAGTAGCATAAAAATAGACACAGGACATGAGGAAAAGATGGCAGCATGAGTAGGGTGGCAGAAATCTCCTCCCAAAACAATATATATTTTGAAAATACAGCAAATACAACTATTCCTCAGAGTGACCAGAAGTAACAGTACACCAGCCAGTCTACATCTTCAGGAACACAACATCTTATGGAAAAGGGTAAGATACAATGCCATGACCTAGCAGGAGCCAAGCACTCCTCCCACCCCAGCTCACTGGTGGGAGGAAAAGAATCAAGAGTGGGGAGTGGAAGCACAGAACTGCTAAATAACCAGCCCTAGTAATCTGCCCCAGGAGCACAGACACACATTGCATAGTGCTCTGGAGATTACAGGAGCAGAAAAGCAAAGTCCAAGACTTAGACAGTGAACAGGTTCCCACAGCCAGATTCCCTGGGACAAAAGAAAAGCAGGAGCTTTAAAAGTCTTAAAGGGAAAAAATTTAACAGGTGGAAAAAATCGTCCTGGCACACCCAGCCCAGAAGGCTGGGAACTTTAAGGAGCTTCAGGCACCCTATTGCCCTAGTTGGCAACCCAGTTCCAAGGCCCCTCACCATGATAAGCAGCCTGCCATTCCTTGTTCTGCACCAGCACCTGTATGCAAATCCGCTGTCCATGCCATTGGTACAGACCAGCTGGAAGGCAGACCCGCCCACAGCAGAGACAAAGCTTAGTGCAAAGGCTACATCCTGCACGTGGCTAAGTGACCCAGACCCAGAGGCTGCTCCCTTTGCACAGTTGACTGGAACAGACAGTGGACATGGGCACAGAGACCGGGAGACATAAAGGGTCTTTGTTCTCACAGCAGAACACATGCCATGGGCCTGGGACCTGCGCCAGTGCTGTAGGCCATACCTAGGGCTACCCTGTCCATGGCAGCTTAGGAGATTAATCCAGAGGCTGCTCCCTACATGTGGATGACTGGCACAAACAGTGGAGATGGGCATGGAGACTGGGAGGCACGAAGGGGCTCTGTTCTCCTTGAAGAATATGTGCTGCTGGACTGCAAATCCCACCATTGGCCCTTGGTCATCCCAAGGGCCACACCACCCATGGCAGCTTAGGGGATCAACCCAGAGGCTCATCCCTGCATGCAGTTAAACAGCATAGACAGCAGAGACAGGCACTAAGACCTGGAGCCACGAAAAGGCTTTGTCCTTGAGGCAGACATACATGTTGCTGGCCTGCAATCCCCACCAGGGCATTAGGCCATCCTGAGGGCTTCCCCACCCATGGAAGCTAGGAGATTAACCCAGAGGCCACACCCTGTGCACGGTTAGATGGCACAGACATTGGAGACAGGAAAGGCGACTGGAAAGCAAGAAGGGATTTTGTTCTCCCAGCTGACACATGTGCCACATACTGGCAACTACTCCAATGACTCCTGGAGACTTAAAAATTCAGAAAAATCTTGTTCAATCCAAAATCCCTGAGGCACCAGAAAAGGGTCTGTGATACTAAAATCAACAATCTTCCTGAAAAAAAAATTCAAAACAAAAGTCATAAGCATGTTTATGGACCTACAGAAAAATATTCAAGAGCTAAGGGATGAATTCAGGAGGAAGATAACAAAAGTGAAACAAACAATGGAGGGATTTAAAAACAGATTAGATACAGTGGAGGAGACTGTTAATGCAATAGAATCCAAGAACAGGAATACAGAGAAGCTGAGGCAGTGAGAGAAAAAAGGATTTCTAGGAATGAAAGAATATCAAGAGAACTGGGTGACCAATCAAAATGGAACAATATTCACATTATAGGGATACAATAAGAAGAATAAGAGAGAAAAAAAGGAAGAAGGAGTCTTTGAAGAAATAATTGCTGAAAACTTCCCCAATCTGGGGAATGAAATAGTCTCTCAGGCCACAGAAATCCATTGATCTACCAACACAAGGGACCCAAGGAGGACAACACCAAGATATATAATAATTAAAATGGCAAAGATCAAACACAAGGACAGAGTATTAAGAGCAGCCACAGAGAGAAAAAATCACCTGCAAAGGAAAACACATAAGGCTATCATCAGACTTCACAGCAGAGTCTTACAGGCCAGAAGGGAATGGCATTATATATGCAAAACAATGAAGCAGGAGGGCCTCAAACCAAGAATACTCAATCCAGCAAGATTATCA
This sequence comes from Smutsia gigantea, assembly GCA_032199065.1. Classification (NCBI taxonomy): domain Eukaryota; kingdom Metazoa; phylum Chordata; class Mammalia; order Pholidota; family Manidae; genus Smutsia; species Smutsia gigantea. Next base: position 10,844 of record JAVSCE010011380.1, on the reverse strand, counting down.
TTTAAATTTGAAGGAGGGATTAAACAATTCCAAGCTAAACAAAAGTTGAGGGAAATTATCTCCCACAAACCACCTCTACAGTTTATTTTAAAGGGACAGACCTAGATGGAAGTATGCCTAAGGATAAATAGCTGTCACCAGAGAAAAGAAAACCGCAGCAAAGGAAGTAGACCAACTAAATACTAAGTAAATGGAAAATTAAATCAGCTATCCACAAATTCAGTCAAGGGACACACAAAGAGTACAGAATATGACACCTAACATATAGGGTGGAGGAAGAAAAAGAAGGGAGAGAAAAAATTCTTATCAGACTGTATTTATAATAGCATAATAAGTGAGTTAAGTTAGACTGCTAGATAGTAAAGAAGCTGCTCTTGAACCTTTGGTAACAACAAAACCAAAGCCTACAATGGCAATAAGTACATATCTATCAATAATCACCATAAAGGTAAATGGACAGAATGCACCAATCAAAAGATACAGAGTTACAGAATGGTTAAAAAAGCAACTATATGTTGCCTACAAGATACTTCAAACCCAAAGATATATACAGACTAAAAGTGAAGTGATGGAGAAAGATATTTCATGCAAACAATAGGGAGAAAAAAGCAGGTGTTGCAGTACTTGTATCAGAAAAATAGACATCAAAAGAAACAAAGTAACAAGAGACATAAGAGGACATTACATAATGATGAAGGGGTCAGTCCAAGAAGAGGATACAACCATTATAAATATCTATGCACCTAACACAGGAGGACCTACATATGTGAAACAAATACTAACAGAATTAAAGGAGTAAATAGAATGCAATGCATTCATTTTAGGAGATGTAATGCACAACTCACTCCAAAGGACAGATCAACCCGACAGAAAATAAGTAAGAACACAGAGATACTGAACAATATATTAGAACAGATGGACCTAACATCTATGGAACATTCCACCCAAAGCAGCAGAATACACGTTATTCTCAAGGGCACATGGAACATTTTTCAGAATAGACAACATACTTGCCACAAAGACAGCCTCAACAAATTAAAAAAGATTGAATTTAAAACCAACCAACTTCTCAGATCACAAAGGTATAAAACCAGAAATAAATTGTACAAAGAAAGCAAAAAGGCTTACAAACACATGGAGGCTTAACAACATACTCCTAAATAATCAATGACCAAATTAAAACAGACATCAAGCAACATATGGAGACAAATGACAACAACAGTACAAGGCCCCAACTTCAGTGAGATGCAGCAAAGGCAATTCTAATAGGAAAGTGTATACCAATCTAGGCCTATTTAAAGAAGGAAGAACAATCGCAAGTGAATAGTCTAAATTCACAATTATTGAAACAGGAAAAATAAGAACAAATGATGCCCAAAGTCACCAGAAGAAGGGACATAATAAAGATCAGAGAAGAAATAAATAAAATTGAGAAGAATAAAAGAATAGAAAAAATTAATGAAACCAAGAGCTGGTTCTTTGAGAAAATAAATAAAATAGATAAACCCCTAGCCAGACTTATTAAGAGAAAAAGAGAATCTACACAGATAAACAGAATAAGAAATGAGAAAGAAAAATCATGATGGATGACACAGAAATACAAAGAATTATTAGAGAATACTATGAAAAACTATATGCTAACAAACTGGATAATCTAAAAGAAATGGACAACTTTCTAGGAAAATACAACCTTCCAAGACTGACCAAGGAAGGAACATAAAATCTAAACAGATCAATTACCATAAATGAAAATGAATGGTAATCAAAAACTACCCAAGAACAAAACCCCCGGACTAGGTGGATTCACCATTGAAAATTATCAGACATTTAGAAAAGACATAATACCCATTTTCCTTAAAGGTTACCAAAAATGAAAGAGGAGGGACTACTTCCAAACGCATTTTATGAAACCAGCATCACTCTAATACCAAAACCAGGTAAAGACAACACAAAAAAAGAAAACTACACACCAATATCCCTGATGAACATAGACGCAAAACTACTCAACAAAATCTTAGGAAACCACATTGAAAAATACATCCATCATGATCAAGGGGGGATTCATCCCAGGATGCAAGAATGGGACAACATTTGAAAATCCATCAACACAATGCACTATATAAATAAAAAGGAAAAAAATCACATGATCGTCTCCATAGATGCTGAAAAAGCATTTGACAAAATTCAACACCCATTCATGATAAAACTCTCAGCAAAATAGGTATCAAGGGCAAGAACCTCAACAGAATAAAGGCCATATATGACAAACCCACAGAAAACACCATACTTAACAGTGAAAAGCTGAACAATTTTCCTCTAAGATCAGCCGCAAGACAACGCTGCCTACTCTCCCCACATTTATTTAACATAGTTCTGGAGGTCGTAGCCAAGGCAATCAGACAACACAAAGAAATAAAAGGTATCCAGCTTTTAAAGGAAGAAGTAAAACTGTCTCTCATTGCAAATGACATGACATTGCACATAAAACACCCTAAAGAATCCACTCCAAAACTACTAGAACTAATATCTGAATTCAGCAAAGCTGCAGGATACAATATTAATACACAGAAATCTGTTGCATTCCTATACACTAATGATGAACTAGCAGAAAGAGAAATCAGGAAAACAATTCCATTCACAATTGCACCAAGGAGAATAAAATACCTAGGAATAAACCTAACCAAGGAAGTAAAAAACCTATACCCTGAAAACTATAAGACACTCTTAAGAGAAATAAAAGAGGACTCTAAATAAATGGAAATTCATTCCATGCTCTTGGGTAGGAAGAATTAATATTGTCAAAATGGCCATCCTGCCTTAAGCAATCTACACATTCAATGCAATCCCTATAAAAATAACAACAGCATTCTTCAATGAACTGTAACAAATAGTTCTAAAGTTCATATGGCACCACAAAAGAACCCAAATAGCCAAAGCAATCCTGACAAGGAAGAATAAAGTGGGGAGAAGCACTTAATACAAAGCCACAATAATCAAGAAAAGTTAGAACTGGAGCAAGAACAGACCCATATACTAGTGGAACAGAATAGAGTCCAAATATTAACCCAAACATATATGGTCAATTCATATATAATAAAGAAGCCATGGATATACAATGGGGAAATGAGAGCGTCTTCAGCAGCTGCTGTTGGCAAACTAGACAGCTACATGTAAGAGAATGAAGCTGGATTACTGTCTAACACAATACACAAAAGTAAATTGGAAATGGATCAAAGACCTGAATGTAAGACATGAAACCTTAAAATTCTTAGAAGAGAATATAGGCAAAAATCTCTTTTTTTTTTTACTTATGTATGTATATTTTCATTTTATATTTTCTATTATTTTAATATATGTATATATTTTTTATTAAGGTATTATTAATATACACTCTTAAAAAGGTCCCATGAAAAAACAATGTGGTTACTACATTTACCCATATTATCAAGTCCCCACCCATACCCCAGTGCAGTCACTGTCCATCAGTATAGTAAGATGCCACAGATTCAGTTAGCCTTTTCTGTGCTACACTGTCTTCCCCATGAACCCCCACACCATATGTACTAAACAAAATACCCCACAATCCCCTTCTCCCACCCTCCCCACCCGCCTTCCCACAACCCTCCCCTTTGGTAACCACTAGTTCCTTTTTGTAGTCTCTGAGATGCTGCTTTTTTGTTCTGTCAGTTTTGCTGCATTCTTGTACTCCACAAATGAGGGAAATAATTTGGCATTTGTCTTTCTCTGCCTGGCTTATTTCACTGAGCATAATGTCCTCCAGCTCCATCCATGCTGTTGCAAGTGGCATGATTTATTTCCTTCTTATGCCTGAATAGTATTCCATTGTGTATATGTACCACTTCTTCTTTATCTATTCATGTACTGATGGACACTTAGGTTGCTTCCATATCTTGGCTATTGTAAAAAGTGCTGCAATAAACATAGGGATGCATATGCCTTTTTGAATCTGAGAAGTTGTATTCTTTGGGTAGATTCGAAGGAGTGGGATTCCCGGGTAAAACGGTATTTCTATTTTTAGTTTCTTGAGGAATCTCCATATTGCTTTCCACAATGGTTGAATTAGCTTACATTCACACCAGCAGTGTAGGAGGGTTCTCCTTTCTCCACATCCTTGCCAGCATTTGTTTTTCTTAGCCTTTTGGATGGTGGCCATCCTTACTGGTGTGAGGTGATATCTCACTGTGGTTTTAATTTGCATTTCCCTGACGATTAGTTATGCGGAGCACCTTTTCATGTTTCCGTTGGACATATGAATTTCTTCTTTGGAGAACTCTCTCTTCATATCCTCTGCCCATTTTTTAATTGGGTTATTTGCTTTTGGAGTGTTGAGGCATGTAAGTTCTTTATATATTTTGGATGATAACCCCTCCTGGATATGTCATTTACAAACATATTCTCCCATAATGTAGGGTGCCTTTTTGTTCTGTTGATGGGGTCCTTTGCCGTACAGAAACTTTTTAGTTTGATATAATCTCATGAGTTTATTTTTGCTTTTGTTTCCCATGCTCGAGGAGATGTGTTCAGGAAGAAGTCGCTCATTCTTATATTCAGGAGATTTTTGCCTATGTTGTGTTCTAAGAGTTTTATGGTTTCATGAGTTACATTCAGGTCCCTGATCCATTTCGAGTTTACTTTTGTGTATTGAGTTAAACAATAATCCAGTTTCATTCTCTTGCATGTAACTGTCCAGTTTTGCCAACACCAGCCGATGGACAGGCTGTCATTTCCCCACTGTATGTCCGTGGCTCCTTTATCATATATTAATTGCTCATATATGGTTGTGTTTATATGAGGACTCTCTAGTCTGTTCCATTCGTCTATGGGTGTGTTCCTGTGCCAGTATGAAATTATCTTGAGTACTGTGGCTTTGTAGTAAAGCTTGAAGTTGGGGAGCATAATCAACCCAGCTTTATTCTTCCTTGTCAGGACTGCTTTGGCTATTCGGGGTCTTTTGTAATTGCATATGAATTTTAGAATGATTTTCTCTAGTTCGTTGAAAAATGCTGTTGGTATTTTGATAGGAATTGCATTGAATCTGTAGATTGTTTTAGGCAGGATGGCCATTTTTACAATATTAATTCTTCCTATCCATGAACATGGGATGTGTTTCCATTTACTGGTATCTTCTTTAATTCCTCTTGTGAGTATCTTGTAGTTTTCAGAGTATAGGTCTTTCACTTCCTTGGTTAAGTTTATTCCTAGGTAATTTATTCTTTTTGATGCAACTGTGAATGGAATTATTTTGCTCATTTCTCTCTCTGCTAAGTCATTGTTAGTGTATAGGAATGCCACAGATTTCTGCACATTAATTTTGTATCCCACAACTTTGCTGAATTCAGATATTAGGTCTAGTAGTTTTGGAGTGGATTCTTTAGGGTTTTTATGTCTAGTATCATGTCATCTGTGAACAAGGACAGTTTAACTTCTTCCTTGCCAATATGGATGCCTTTTATTTCTTTGTGTTCTCTGAATGCTGAGGCTAGGACCTCCAATACTCTGTTGAATAGAAGTTTGGACAGTGGGCATCTTGTCTTGTTCCTGATCATAAAGGAAAAGTTTTCAGCTTCTCTCTGTTAAGTATAATGTTGACTGTGGGTTTGTCAGATATGGCCTTTATTATGTTGAGGTACTTAACCTGTATACCCATTTTCTTGAGAGTTTTTATCATTAAACTGTGTTGAATTTTGTCAAATGATTTTTCAGCATCTGTCAGGGGCTGTTGTCATTTATGATACCATGTTGTGAGAGCTCCTCCACCTTCTATACTAACCACAAACCTGTACTCACCTTTCCTTTCTCCTCCTCCCCCCTCCTTTCTGCTAGAGCACAAGAACAAGAAAGTTAACTCATTTAGCAATAGATGTTAGGAACCATGTGACACAAGAACAAAAGGACTCCATCTTGTTGTTTACTTCTTCTTGGTCAGTTTCCCGCCACAGCTTCCCGCTAAGTCCTCAACCAGGTCCGTTGCTTACGTCAAAGACTACTGAGCATGTGCACAACTCGGTGTGTGATTGGACTTTGGAAGCTACCTCATTATCATAATGGGCAACCAACCAGAAAAAGCTACTCCCTACCACGCCCCTTCAAATGCTATATATTCCTTGCCTTTTCTGTTAATAAAGTAGAGCTTGACAAAAAACTGCAGGCTCTCCGTGTCATTTTGTCTCATCCCATTTCATAGGTAGTCGCGGCTCCCCCGAGATCTCCCACGTCTTAAGAAGCCCTCGCTGGCGAGGACAACTGGCGCCCAACGTGGGGCTCGAGGATCGTAGCCCGCCTACCTAGAAGAGAAAGTAGTCGCAGCTGCGCAGGATTCATCGGGCTATCAGCTCGAGAGCCGCCCGATCGGTGACGACGAAAGCGGACGGCTAACGGGTAGGTCCATTCGGACGTTCTCTTAACTCAAAATGGGACAGGAACTGTCTAAGGAGGCGCAGTTCTTAAAAGATATTCAACAGTGCCTCCGAGAGAGAGGGGCACACGTTAAAAAACAGGATCTCTTGAAGTTTTTTCAGTATATCCAGAAAGTCTGCCCTTGGTTCCCCCAAGAAGGAATCGTAGACCCCAAACGCTGGGACCGTGTAAGACTTTGCCTTCAGGCACATTATGAAGCTGTCGGACCTGAAAAGGTCCCTATTCAAACCTTTTCATACTGGAACATGATAAATGACATTTTCTCTCGTGCCAAAAACTTTCACCCCTCTGCAGCTCAGGCGGTTGTCTCCGCCGCTGAATTTCTTGCTACCTCCCCCACTCCGTCTCGGGCACCCTCTAGACACACTGTTGTGGAAATTCCTCCTGAAGATCTCCCATCTCCACCCTCTCCTCCCTCACCGCCTCCGCTCTCTTCTCCCCCTTCGCCCGTACTTTCTGAACGGCCTCCGCCTGCCTCTATCTACCCTGTTCTCCCCTCTGATCCTGAGCCCTTTCCCTCAGAGGACCCCCCCCTCATCCTCTTCCTAGTCCTCAAAGTAATCGCCCTCCTCCATACGGCGGCTGCGGCCACTCCTTTCCCCCCCATTTTCACAAACCTCCACCTCTTTGCGCCCCTGTCATAGACCCACAGCTTCGCTCCCTAATCTCTCATTCGCAGGCTGCACTTACTTCTGACATAAAAGACCTTAAAAACATGATTCAACTACAGACCGAGCGCAACGCTCTCGTTAAAGAACTCCAAGGCCTTCAACTCTCGCTTACCCAGCCTGTCAGCTCTCTTAACCTTCCCCAACACTTCAATCCGGTTCCTTCTTACCCTCCTAAATCTCATAAAAAACTCTCAGCCCCTAAGCATAAAACTCCCTTTGTCTTTCCCGTTTGCACCCGTTCCTCAGATAACCCTGCTGCTGCCGACGGCTTATCTACCACGGCTGCCGCCGCGCCGTTCGATAATAAAAGTAACCATTCTCTCCGCATGCGCTCCTCCTCCTCCGAATGTGAGGCTGAGGAAGACACAAAAAAAAATTCCTCCTCTGATAATGAAAGCCATCCCCCTCCTTTCGTTTTACAGCGTCCTCGTTCGCTGCGTTTTAAACACCTTAAAGAATTGCAGCATGCAGTCTCCCAATATGGTCCTTCCGCTCCTTTCACTCTGTCACTTTTAGATTCCATCTGTGAATCCCTTCACCCCACTCCGTCCACCTGGTTCCACTTAGTAAAAGCTGTCCTTTCTAGAGGGGACTATCTCCATTGGAAAACTGATTATGATGATCGCTGCCGTTCGTTTATCAGTAGTATGCCCTCTGCTCAAAAAAGAGCTGAGCGTTGGAACATCAATAAACTTTTAGGTACTGAGCCTTATGCTAATCCTGAAAACCAGAAGCAATTTAGCCAAGCCATCTTAACCCAGGTACAAGCAGCAGCTTTAGCAGCCTGGAAAAATCTCCCTACTAAAAGTTCCACTTCCTCCCTTTCCAAAATTAGACAAGGAACACAAGAATCCTATACAGATTTTGTGGGCCGCCTAACTGAAGCCGCTGAGCGCATTTTCGGCCCCCAAGAAAGTGAAAGCCCATTCGTTCTCCAATTAGCATATGAAAACGCTAATCCTGCTTGCCAAGCAGCGCTCCGTGGGAACCGCCGAGGAAAATCCCTTACAGACTTTATCAAACTCTGTTCAGGGATTGACTCAGCTTCACATGCCATCGGCATTGCAATTGGAGCAGCCTTATCCTCTAATAAACCCAATGTCTGTTTTAAATGTAAACAACCTGGACATTGGGCTAAAAATTGCCCTATGGCCACACAAGGGCAAGGACAAACCCAAGCCACTCAGAAAACAATTCCCAGCCCTGTTTTACCAGCTACCGTTTGCCCCAAGTGCCGTCGTGGCAAACATTGGGCTAATCAATGCAAATCTAAAACAGATATCGATGGACAGCCTATCAATCAAAGTCCATCGTTTCCCCAAACTCTAATACCTCACCAACAGCCTTCGGGAAACGAACCATGGGGCCAGCCCTCGGCCCCTCCCCAACTCCAACCTGCCCCGAGGGCATTAGGGCACAATCCTTACAGCGCGCCACCCCAGGGAGCGCAGGCCTGGACCTCGGTCCCTCCTCCCACACAATATTAACCCCTGAAGAAGGACCAACAATCATCCCCACAGGAATCCATGGGCCCCCTCCCCAAGGCATGTTTTTCCTTATTATTGGACGAGCTTCATCTACCCTCAAAGGTCTTGTAGTTCATCCTACTCTAATTGACAATGACTATACAGGAGAAATCAAACTTATTGTATCTTCTCCCTTAGGAACTACTCTTCTGTCTGCAGGTACTCGCATTGCACAAGCTATTCCCCTGCCGTTATCTTCTTCCACCTATCCTTCTCACTGCAATTACCGGGGAGCCTCCACCCCTGGTTCCTCAGATGTCTATTGGATGCAAAAAATTACTACTAATAGGCCCACCCTCCAGCTTAAACTTGATGGAAAAACCTTTCAAGGTATATTAGATACTGGAGCTGATGCTACAGTCTTATCCCAAACCCATTGGCCTCAATCATGGCCCTTACAGCCCTCGTTAACCCATTTACAAGGCATTGGCCAGTCCAGCAATACTTTACAAAGTTCAAAATTTTTAAAATGGGAAGATTCTGAAGGAAACAGTGGCCTAGTTCGCCCTTTTGTAGTCCCTGGACTCCCGTTAACCTGTGGGGAAGAGACATTTTAGAACAATTAGATGTTGTCCTTTGCAGTGGTAATGAATTTGCCTCCAGGCAACTGAAAAAACAGGGGTGGTCCCCTGGGTCAGGACTAGGAAAAAACTTACAAGGCAACCCCAGCCCCATAATAGTCACTCAAAAAACGGATAGAACAGGTTTAGGGTACCCCCAAACCCCTCAAAATTTTTCATAAGGGCTATTGACACTCCTGCACCTTGGGCTGATGCTATCACTTGGAAAAGTGATGAGCCAGTCTGGGTTGATCAATGGCCCCTCTCTTCTCAAAAAGCCCAAGCTGCTTATCAGTTGGTGCAGGAACAACTAGAAGCAGGACACATTGAACCCTCTACCTCCCCATGGAATACCCCCATCTTTGTTATTAAAAAGAAATCAGGCAAATGGAGGCTTTTACAAGATCTCAGGAAAGTAAATCAAACTTTGCAAATTATGGGAGCCTTACAACCAGGCATCCCGTCCCCCATCGCCATCCCTGTTGATTTCCACAAAATTGTCATTGATTTAAAAGATTGCTTTTTCTCCATACCCCTACACCCTCAAGACAAAAAGAGATTCGCCTTTAGTGTTCCTATTGTCAACTGTGTAGGCCCTATGCCCCGCTTTCAATGGAAGGTCCTCCCCCAAGGAATGGCTAATAGTCCTACACTCTGTCAAAAGTTTGTTGCTCAAGTCATTGATCCATTCCGCTCACAATACCCTCATATCTACCTCATCCATTACATGGACGACATCCTCTTGGCCGGACCTAACCATTCTGAAGTCCTCTATTTATCACAATTAATTATAAAAGCCTTAAGGGATCAAGGACTTCAAGTAGCTCCCGATAAAATTCAGTTACAACCCCCCCATACCTTTTTAGGCTTTAAACTATTTCCCTATAAGGTAAAAACACAGAAACTCACCATTAGGACAGGACACTTACAAACTTTAAATGATTTCCAGAAGCTTTTAGGAGACATAAATTGGCTACGTCCTTACCTCCATATTACTACAGGAGACCTTAAACCTCTATTTGATATTTTAAAGGGGGATTCTGACCCCACGTCAAGCAGAAGCCTCACCCCTGAGGCTCAGGCTGCTATCGATAAAGTTTCCACAGCTATCCAGCAACAAGGAGTTTCTTACTATGATCCCACAAAACCTCTGCTCCTAATATTGTTTCCTTCCACTTTTACCCCTACTGGAATTCTTTGGCAACAAGGACCTCTGTATTGGATACATCTCCCCGCCTCTCCCTCAAAAATCCTTACTATCTACCCTTCTCTCATGGCAGCCCTAATTGTGGAAGGAAGAACAGCCACCCGAAAACTCTTTGGAAGAGACCCTTCATCCATTGTCACTCCCTATGCAGAAAAACAAATAGAGTGGCTTATGCAAAACGAGGACTCTTGGGCACTGGCCTGCATTGGCTTTCTAGGAACATTCTCATGCCATCTTCCCTCTAATAAGCTACTTCAATTTTTACAAACAACTCCACTTGTATTCCCCAAGGTTACTTCTTCTCGGCCTATTCCAAATGCCTTGCTGATCTTTACTGATGGCTCTTCCACAGGTCTTGCAGCCATCCATTCATCTAAAAACCAAAAAACTCTCCAGACACCTTTTAAGTCCGCACAGCTTGTGGAGCTATACGCTGTTCTGC
>JAVSCE010011378.1:0-11426 GCA_032199065.1 Smutsia gigantea | reverse complement strand
CCCCTCTCCAATTCAGTCAAATTTCTCAATCTCTTTATTGAACACAAAAAGAAATTCCTGTTTTCTGTGAACTTATTACACTTGGTCTAAAATGATCTTTATCTCTGACAAAGTACTTAAATTTCCAAGTGATACTTACTAAATTTCTTGGATACCAGAACCATGCATTTAAGTCTTAATTAGTTCCAAAGAAAACAACAAAACTATTTTCTGACCGCAACCTATGTATATAATATGAACTGTGTCCACATGATCCTTGTGGACCTAGAAGTTCATACATTAATGCACTCTATTATATAAGAGAAATCTGGCTTGTTGATTCTCAAGATGCTAAGAAACCTGTAGAAGAGTCCTTCACCCCATCCTATACTCACTCCCCTAATGCAACCAATGGTTGCAATGACCTAGAGCCTAGAGCATCTGGGATAAGCAATAATTGTCCTTGCTATATCTTGAAGATACGGAACTTTATTAATATGACACAAATTTTCTCTATTTGGTCACTTACATGAACAATCCAATCTATTGCTGAGCTTTTTGTTTCTTTTAACTCCCCACAGTTCACTACGTGGAGGCTCCATCCTCACAATAATCCCAATAATTTAAAAGTGTGCAAAAAGAAATAGGGTAAAATCAGGGATTGCACTTCTGGAGAATTTTCAGTTTAATAGTCAAAAAATAAAATGAGGAGACAGCGAGACTAGATTTGCTCTTATCAAAAGTTAATAAACATTCTGAAATAGAGCTGAAACTTGACATTTTAACTCAGACAGCACTGGTTGAATTGAGTCTGCCAACCAACAAAGTTAGATGGTCCTTTAAGTGAGTTCATCAGTACTCCTTGGATGATAAGGAAATATTTGTATGACACAAGATAATATAAATTGCATTTGGTATAAAACTCAAATTCAGAAAGAGCCAGCAAGTGTTCATCTTTTTTCTTTACTGTCCACACATTTGCCTACTTCTCATGTCATAATGCAGAAAAATAATTTCTCAACACAGTGTGTACTACCCTTTAAGAAATAATAGTTCTTTGAATTCTGTTCTATCTTTAAGCATTATATCCTAGGTTGATCAAATTTATTCTGGGAACAGATGAAGGCAATTCCATGTTCTGATCCTTAAACATTTTGTGCTTGTAAAATTTAAGAATGCGTGAACTGAGAATAATGAGGGATAATATAACTTTCCTTCTTCCAGTATCTTCTGGGTTGTGGCCCACATGTGGGAAAACAAACAAATAGAATAAGCAGTGGAGCTGATAATATCTCTAAGAAGCTAAACCAAGATTTGTTAAAGAAGAACTATAATGCAGAAAATCTGCTAGCAGAAAATTGAAAGTTGAGTGTAGATACAAACCTGGTGGTTTGTGTACCATGTAAAGAGAACTCTGGAAAACTGAAAGTTGCATGAAGTAGTTCATGCAAAAAAAGAAGAAAATTAAAATAAGCCTTAAGAACTTATGAATACTTTTATAAACAAAGTTGTAAGCAATGAGAGAACAGCTTGTTAAGACTTGTGGCTTGGTCCAATTTTAACAAGCACCCTGGTTGTCTTTGAATGTTCACAGCACTTTATCCATATTAGTATTGAGTAAAATGGGATTTTTGAGGACTATATTTACTATTTTCATATATGCAAAGAAATTTCATTGCTACATGTGTGTCTTTCCTGAAGGTTTCAGCCCCAGGGAAGTTCACTATGAATTCAGTGAGATAGAGAAATGACAATGGAATGTTCTTGGTGTAAAAGCATTTATATCTAGCTTTATTCCCCAAGCAGTAGGTCAAACATTAGAATCACACCTGTATTCAACAGTCTGCAGGGCTGTACTCCACCTCTGACACTGCCTACATCAGAGCACTGGGCAGAAATCTTTATATAGTGACTCAGTCAATAACAGCTTACTGACTATGGGTGTGGAAGCAGTAGCCTAGCAGCAGGCCAATTACATCATCAAGTAGTTTAGGTTCAGGTAAGGCTCCTGGCCATAGGAACCTCCATTTTCCCCACACTCCACCCCTCCAGGATTTTTGCCTCACAGTCCACATGCCCCTGATCTTCTGCAATGGTCTCAGTGTGAGAAAACTGGAACACTGTAACCAGATTCCACAACAGCAACAGAGAATTACAACAACATGCAAGTAACAACAAAAATTATGATACAACAAAAATTATGATACAGGTAACAAAAATTATAATATTCCTCAAGCCTGAGAAGGTTATTTCAGCTGTATTCAAACCAGTTCTACTCAGATGAGTTCACAACTCACACTTTCTACAGGAAATATCAACCTTCTATAATAGTCTCTGTGTGAGAAAGCTGGCATCTTGTAACAACAAAATTATAATAATAGTCATCCTCAAGCCCAAGGAGATTGTCACCAAGCAGTCATCCCAGCTGTATTCAAATCAGTCTCAGTTCATGATTCAAACTTTCCACTAGAGGCCAGTAGCAGTACTGATAGGGAGCTCCATGCATCCCAGTGAGTAGCAGTTTTGTGCTAATGTGTGTGCCCAATCCACAAAGACATTAGAGGAGATTAACATTAATGGTGATAAGACACATGTTTTAATGACACCAACATAGGAAAATATTGTTTATCAGGTAGGATGCTTGTAAGAGAGTGGTCCTGTGATAGGATCATGGTAGGAAGGGGGTCTTGTCCAGATCTAGTATACCATACCTTTACCCATTTCCCCATGGGGATTACTGAGGGGTCAATATATAGTGCTACTGGAGGTGCATGCACTGGCCATCATGGTAAAACAAAATTCCAAAGTAAGATGCTCCTACCGTCTGGCTTTTCAGAATATACTACTGTGATTTTTGGGGGCCACTCTGCCATTACTCCAGGAATACACAGGAGGCCAGCTTCCAGGCCTTGTCCCCAAGGTGCCAGGAGGGCCAGCTATCACTGGTCCATGTGTTACAATGTCCACAGCCACGTCCACTGAACAGAATCCTGAGGTTATTTCAATTGGTGCTGGCAGCAAGATATTATTCTGATGGCCAAACTATAGCTTCAACAATTCCTCTTTAATTTGTAGTTGTATAGGGGACACAGCAGTATGTGTTAGCATGTCTATGGGGCTACTAGAGAGGGAGCTATGCTGCTATAGCTATGTGCCCCACTTGGCCAGTGTAGGTATTTGTTCCATACCACTCCATGGGTCCTGTGTCATACCCACCCTGCAATGGGATAGGTGGTGATTTCCTTTACTGGGGCTGTTCTGTGATGGGTTCTGTAGCCAGCAAAGCATGGTACATGGCAACCAATTGTTTTTCTATTGAGGTGTGCTGTACCTCTGCTCCTTTCCAGAGTTGTGACCAGAATCCAATTAGTTGGCAGTTCACTCAGGCTACTGCCAGAGACCCCATCCATACCTGTTTTCACTAACATGAGCATCCACCTCACAGGACCTTGATGGGTCTATCACATTTAAGGCTTGCGTGACCTTGACTGCCCATTTTATGGCAGTAAAAGCAGACACACGAGTTTCATCCTAGTCCCACCTGACACCCTTTCATACCACACCATATAAGTAAGGGCTTCAGTATTTGTGCCAAATGCAGGATGTATATTCTTCACTAGCCTAAAAGACCCCAAAACTACTATAACAATGCCAAAGTTGTAGGAAAAGGCCTGGACTTTATCTCTGACTGCTTCTGGTATAACTTCAGTCTAATCCAACCAAATTAACCCTAATAATTTTACTGACAAACCAGGTCTCTGAACCTTGGTGCTGTTCACATAACATCTTTTTTCCTGTAGATATTGCAACGGTTTGGGTGCTGTACATTCTAGATCTGAAAGAGATCATATGTGAGCATATCATCAATATAGTAGTCCATGACAAATGATGGGACTGTGGAGGTATCCCTGGGGAAGAGCAGTGAAAGTTCATAGCCATCCTTCCCACATGAAGACAAACTGTTTCTGACTTTCCTGTTCTATGTCAATGGTAAAGAAGGCATTAGCAAGATCCACAACATAATGATATGTTCCTAGTTCATGACTGAGAGTATCTATGAGGTCTGCAATAGAGGTATTGGCAGCATGCAAAGGGAGAATGAGTTTATTCAATTTTCTGTAATCCATAGTCATATGCCAGGAGCAGTTCAACTTTTTACTGGCCAAACCAGGGAATTGAAAGGGCTATGGGTGGGCTTTATAATGTCTACCTTCTCCAGTTCCTGGAAGGTTTCTCCAATTACTTTATGCACTCCAGGCAATTTGTTTGTTTGATATCAGTCACTGAGGCACAGGCAAAGCTACAGGCAGGTGCCTAGCATATACCCTCAGAAGTGTGTTCACCACATGTATCCCCAGTCTGAACTCACCTGCAGTAGTCTGAACCATAGACCCTGCAGGATATCTATGGGAGAGATATACACAGTATACTCCTTTGGGAGTAGATGCCCTACTTCCAGTGGGATTTGGGATTGTTTCACTCTAATAACCTTACCCCCATATCCATCTATAACAGTTGGCATCCTGGGAAACAGCTCAGGACTGCCATGAATTAGTGAACATTCATCCCCTGTGTCTACCAGAGCCAGGACATGGTATACATTCCCTGGGGACCAATGAATCGGTATTTCAACATTTGGCCTCTAGTCCCCACCCAGTCTCTCAAGATGGGTTCCTGAAACATCCCCTTGGTCAAACGATATCCCCTAACCATCTTCCTGTGTGGGTTCAGGAGAGGTGGGCTCACTCTCCAGCAAGAAGTTTTGCAAATACACAGGATGAAGTTGTGAATCTGTCTCCAGCATCTGCTTCTTTGTCCTCAGCAGCTGGATCCACTGCCCCAGTTTCAATTATTACCACAGCTCCAGTAAAATTCTATTTGACTTCCTATCCAATTACTCTCTGCTACTGCTCATATTAAATCAATACTCATCTGGGTACTCACGACCTTCATGGGGCTCTTTAAATTTTCCTCTGAGTAGCAGACCATATTACTTCAGTGCTTTCATTGCTTCAGCCATTCTCAAATCTGCTCTCATACAGGTAACCTCACTATGGGCTTCCCCAAGTGAGGGACATGAATGGCCACTAGGGTCCCAAAGAGATGTGGGAGCCATTTGAAGCACCACATTTCTCATCCATGCAGTAAAAAGATCCTCATGTGGGCCATAATTCTCTGGACTATAAATGGCATTTTCCATGCCTAACTCCCATAACAACTGTTGGAGTTCAGTATACATCTGCCACCTAGAGGGAGAAGATGGCAAATCATCCTAATTAGGTCATACAGTGTGAAGTGTGGCCATAAGCCAATCGAGGGGAAAGAGATTTTCTGGCATCTGATGTGAATTTTGTAATTTCTGTCTCAAGACACGATGAACTGTCAGGGAAGCCAGCTTTCCTACCTCTGATCCAGACATAACAACTCTATCCCCCACTGCATACCAAAGGTGCAGAAGCCAAGCTGTTTATAGACTCTGAGGGCTTCTGCGAAAACTAGGAGCCTAAATCCACCAGCTCAGCTTTAGTATAAGGGTGGAGCATAGTATGCTCCATGATCTAGGGAAGGGGATGCACTTCTTCCAGAGGAACCTGCAGTTTCTGCATCTTTATTTTCTTGACTACAATCAGGCAGGCTTTCAATAGAGTGATCAGTGCCTCTGGCACCACTCCTTCATCCCTTCCTACATCCTCCTCCATTTCTGGGGCTGATGGCACCTTTCTCACAACTCTCCCAGGTGCCTCCTCTGCTATACCCTTTACATTTTCTACAGTGCCTTGCAGCAATGCTAGCTCAGTCTTCAACTGCTCTCCTATCTTCATCTCAATACCTTGAATCTGGCATTCTAGTGCTGCCTCTTCTTGTGCTTCTTGCAGGAATACATCCCTTTCCTTCATGGCCTTTGCTCCTCCACAGCACCTTGCAGCACCACTGTCTTATTCGGTAAAGAATATTTTACCTCCTCCACAGCACCTTGCATCTTACCTTCTCATACTGCCTCTTCTTTTCACAGGGGTATGTCCTTCTCCTTCATTTCCTTTCCCTGTTCCACAGTGCCTTGTGGCAATGCCATTTCATTTTTTAACAAGTCTTTTACTTCTTCCATAGCACCTCACAGCTCATGTTCTCATGCTGCCTCCTCTCATATTAGCACCATTTCATTCTTCAACAAATACACAGTATTTCACAGTTTGTGGTCTCATGCTGCCATTTCTCATGTCTCTTGCTGAAGCACATTCTTTTCATTTGTAGCCTTTTTTAATGCCATGAGAAACAGCCAACCCACAATTCCCACTGCCTCACAGTCACGCTGTTTCTCAAAGGACCTCCTTATTATGCCGAGAGCCATTTCTACTGCCTTAGGCATCACCTCCACATGCTTCCAGTCTTGGGGTGGGGCCCAGGCCTCTAGGATATAAGCCACTTCAGACCACATGCTCACTGGGGGACACTTGACCGTCTCCCCATTCATAGGGGCAGCCCACTGAAGCAACCCTCCCATGAGGGCAGCCGATTCATTCTTCAGTCTATAATGAATCCTAACTATGCCAGCTGTCTTGCCTGAGAGTTTTAGCCCAAGGAAAGTTCACTATGGATTCAGTGAGACTGAGATATAACAATGGAGCATTTTGGGGTATAAAAGGGTTTATACTCAGCTTTATTCTCCCTGCAGTCAGGTGTGCACTAGAATCATGTCTGCACCCAATAGTCTGCAGGTCTATATCTACCTTCATTTCTGCCTCTGCCCAGAGTACTGGGAAGAGCTCTTTATACAGTGACTCAGTCAATAATACCTTATTGCCTACAGGTGTGGAAGCAGTAGCTTAGCAGTAGGCCAATTATACCATCAAGTAGCCAAGTAGTTTAGGGTCAGGTGAGGATCCTGGCCATAGGAACTTCCATTTTCCCCAGAATGTGCAATAAATTTGAAGAAAAAAATAGTTAAAAGTAAAATATCCATTTCTATAAAAAAACATAAATAATAGGACATCAAAATGAAATAAATGTGAATTTTTAAAGCAAGAAAAATAGAGTAAAATCTACTAGATTATTCAGAAATTATTAGGTATTAGTCTAATTATTCCAAATAGATGTCACATTCATCAGATTTTTCACCTAAGTGATTTTTAACATTCAGGGCCTCTCTTCGTACATGACATGATTGACAGATTCAAGACAACTGGATTACTTAATAAAAATTTCATTTTTAAAAGCCAAAAATAATCTCTCCAATAATTTTTTGAACTTAAGCATTTAGAAATTATATTCCATAGTAGTTATGATCCCCAAGAAAAGGTTCACCTATGCTTTCAAATAAATAAGATTTAGGTATAGTTTCAATAGATTGTGTAACTCTTTAAGCATAATCCAGAAGAATTATACACCAAATATGCAATATTTATTTCTTTAAATGGTACCTAATTTTTTTACTTTATTTGTTTTAAAATTGTACATGCAGTTAAGAAATATTGATTTGAATACTTTTCTAAATACAAAGAGTTATGGAAATGTAAGATAATGTCCCTACAATTTAAAATTCATAGTTTACTGGGTAAATAGATAACTCCAAAATCACTATTCACTGTTGTAAAAACAATGATCATGACTGTAAAGGAGTGGTGGGATAAAAAAGTACATTTAATTAAGATGAGAAAAGTGTGTGGAAAGGTGCAGGAAGCCACAGTCGACCTACATTTGGAAGGGCAAGTAGGTGTTATGTAAGAAAGGCTGGAGCTATTTCTGATCAAAGAGAACAACATGACCAAACACCAGGAGTTTCAAGGTAGTATTGTGCTGTCAGGAAGCTTCCAGTAATTGATTGTTGTTAGAGTACTGAATGCTCGTGAAGAAGGAGGTATAAAGGAGATTAGACTGTGAAGCAACCATCAGACTATGAAGGGTCTGGTGGACCATGATAAGTAGCTTGAACTTTATTATATCCTAGATTCTAATGAGACATTAAAAGATAAGCAGTGGAGTGAAAAGGTCAGTTTTGCATTTTTAGGAAAGTTATTCTGGTGACAAACACAAGGTGAGGAGATGTGGGGTGAGAAGGAATGAGGTATAATGGGTAACCTGGGAAAAACTGAAGAGAAAAACACCAGTTCACAGTCTATGACAATATCTAGGTGAGATAGAATCACAGTCCAAATATGAGAATGACAGTAGGAAGGGAAAGAAGGGGACACATTTAAGAGATTATTAGCAGCTAAAATGGAAGGGATTAAACTGTAGTATCACTAGTATACTCAATTGTGGAACATTTCTTCAGAATTACTGTGCAGTATAAATACAAATCAGCACAAGCAGATGGTTGAATAAATCTGGGGCTAGGGTTTTGCAAGGTAGTAGATATAACCAATAAGGAAGCAAACAATACAAAGGCACTGGTGAGAAAGTAAATGACTTACTTGAAAGTAAATCTTAAATTTGCATATATAGTCATTCACTTATTTAAGGATATTTGTGCTGTTTCTACTGTTGAAGAGGGAAGGTTTTTGGGTGATAGAACTAGTCTACATTGTGATCATGACGGTGGTTACAAATAACTGTGTGTCTATTAAAACTCATACATGTGTATGCCAAAAAGAGTGAATTGTATTATCTGTAAGCTTTATTTATTTATTTGTAATTCAGCAAGAGGGTGTTTAGCAGATGATTCAAATACAAAATAAAAATTTGGAGGCAAACTTATAATTTATATATTAGCAAATATTCAGTAATAAATTTAAAATTTCCATCATTCAAATGACCATTTTTTCAGCTTTTATTCATTTGTATATCATGGCAAATAGATGCAATTTTTTCTTGTAAGTGACCTTGTACCTGTAACTGCAGCTGATCCAGATCTTTAGTTCATTCACATCATTTTCTCATGCTATGTCTTAGATTATGAATCTGCAAACCCTCCAGCAGCATGTATAGTTGAGGACTCTGCTCCTAGAAATACAGGGTTTTGAAGTAGCAATCCTGAATTTGCAATGGTAAATCATAGTCAATCTAAATGTAAAAGGTTTAACGAGATTTGAGAAATATGCATAGTTCACAAAAGTAAATGCAAAATAAAGTTTAATGTATCTAGTCTAATTTTTTAGCTAGTTATATTGTAAAACTGGAGATGGATCTGTAGAGTACTTATTATGCCATTAGTGATCTGAAAGTACATTTGACCCTTTGGTATGTTTGGTCGTTCCATGTCAGTGTTGTAGTCTCTTCACTACTCTACTAAATAGGATCTGAAACACTTTACTGTGTAGTATTATATACTGCCTCTAGCCTGCAAGAGAATTTCAGTGCCTCTATGTCAAATATTTTTAACCAGCTTTATGTTGAACTTGCCCAAATAACCATTGATAAGATAGAACTGACAGAAAAAGGGTTGTTTTGTGGGAGAATGTGACTAACACCAATTTAGAACCTCTTCCTCAGAATTATGCAAGCTGGAATGGCATTCTGTAACTTGATTTTAACAGATGTTAAACAAATCATGTTCTATACAGATTAAATTAAATGTTCAAATTAAATAGGTACATTTGTTTATCTGTATGCTTACATCTCTATGTTTTGAAATAAATTATTTCTGATTCATGTAGAGTGCACAATTCCATCTTCTCCTGGGTCTTTCATTTTCCAATCAACATCACAGGGGAAATAGCAGAAAGAAAGAAAAGAGAGATTTAGCATGTTTACAAATTTTAAATTGTAGTATCATATAGCTAATTGGCTTTATCCTTAGCCACAGCCTCCAACTCAAACTTGGTCAGAGGAGTAGAGGGACCAGTGAAGATTTATTATAAAGCATGTCAGGCAATTCTCCAACTCCCTTCCATAGTAATTCTATATAAAAATTTTTTCATTTAATTTGTATCAGTATTGAGAAAATAAGAATCATGCAATTTGAAATGACTATTGTTGATATATGGAGATTACTGTATCCTTTACTTTTGTTTATTCTGATAAAATAATATTAATACATTAAGAAAGTGAGAACAGTTCTTATATATTTAAACCCAGGTCAATATTTATTAAATGTTATCTATGTCATGCTAAACTTTAACTAGATTTTAAAAGTAATTAAAGCTTATTTTCAACATTTACATTTAAAATCAATAAAGAGAGATCATAATGGGAAGAGAAGTTGTCTATTTTTCTAGGCAAGCAAAAAAACAAAAACAAAAAATAACCACTGAAAGAAATTTGAAAAAACTGCTGTAAGGAACTGAAAATCTTGCAAAATTTTATGACTTAATGGAAAGCTGAGTTTAAGAAATTTCTGTGGATGAGTCCAACTACTAAGAAGCTATTTAACTGTAGTTATGAACTATGTCTAATTTGAAGATTGGTCAGAACATTCAGATCAACAGATATGTATTGGTTACAGCCAGAAAATTTTGTGCCATCTAAAAACATCCTAGAGCTGGAATATTGGATTAATTTCTCCTTGGTGTGTTATAGCTAAGGAAAATCTTAAAACTCAAAGGATTGTCAGAAATACTTTGCAGAATCAAAGAGAGTTAAACATTAATATATTCCTCAGTCTCACTGCTACATGGAAAATACAAATAATCTGCTTAAACAAAGCAAATCCCAAAGGCTGTTAATAAGAAAGAGTACAATGCATTCCAAAATATTTGAGCTTCAGCCAAATACTATACCTAGGGCCCCATTAAAAAACAAACAAACCTGGATTTATAAGCCTGGATAAGTCTGTGTTTTTGAGACAGGGACCATGGGTTTAGACAGAATAGGGTGAGAGCATCCGGAAAAAGCAAGGCAAGATATTTGCAGTCAGAGCAATGTAACTACATGAACTACATGCAAGGAAACCCCCTACCAAAACTCTGTGTTAAACATTAAGCTCGAGGGTCATTCTTCAGTAAGATCAGTTAATGTTCCCCAAATAGAGAAGAGTAGCCCATGTTGTTATTATGCTAATCATTTGTAAGATTCACTTTAGCATGCTAAAAGGCCCAGGCCTATGTACTGTCTTTCTTCTTTCAGATCTGATGGGGTGGTTTTGCAAACTGGTCAACTAATTTAGCATACAGACCCAGCTGTAAACAACATCGTAAAAGGAAGGAAAGATTGCACCTTAAAGGAAAGATTGCATTTTAACACCCAGGAAGTTTGGGATGCAGAATTCTTAACTTACTCTTCAGCAAACAGATAATACCTCAGCCCACCTTGGGGGCTGGGCAGGCCACCTTTTGATATGCTCCTAGACCAAGACATCATGGAGAGATCAGGCAGGAAATTCCTTGTGTTAAGTTAATTCTTGGTGTTCAGACACCATTTAGCAGGTCCACACCCCTAAGTCTTTTTTTCATGTTCTCGAGAAATCGTCATCTGCCTATAAGACCCCTAGACAATGCACCACACCAGACTCTCTTGTCCCCTCCTGGCATGAGCCAGGAGCTCTGTCCTCACTTTATTTCTAAATAAAAGCC
>JAVSCE010011377.1:0-48213 GCA_032199065.1 Smutsia gigantea | reverse complement strand
AGACACCAGGGAAAGAAGCACTGTTCTATTTCCAAAGATCATAAGCAATGGAGGCTACACAAAAAGATTTAAACTGTCAAAAAATTAATCAATATCCATCAAACCCAGTGCTTCTCAACCAGGATCGATTTTGCCCTCTTGGAGGCACTGGGAATAGGTGGGAGACTTTGGGGTGGTCACAATGGCTTGGCGGTGTTCCTGTCACTTAGTGGGTAAGGCCAGGAGAGTTAGACTTCCTGCAGTGCATGGGGCAGTCCCACACAATGAAGAATTACCCACTCAAAATACCAAGACACTGACCCAATACAAGGTTTCCAGCAAACACATACCAGGGAGAGGTACACCTCTCTAACTCATCTTTAACTTCCAAAGTTAGAGATGTCCATATGTGAGGTTTCTTTTAGTGCTTAATAACCATCCTAGTTTCTCTGGCCACAATCTAAGTTCTCCCTAGATTTAGAGCTTATGGTGTACATAAGCCCCCTTATAAATACCTTCCTTATAATATAAACCCTGAAAACAGTTACGTCTTACTTGGCCTTCCCCTTTCCAATATAAAGGAGGCCTGGTAAGTTCAAGAAGGAGGTCTGATAAGTTCAAGAAGGCACCACAGTCATTGTTTCTGTAAGAGGCAACCATTCAAGGTAGTCATCTACCACTGCCTGGCTGGAAAGTACCAATGGTCTTACAATTAAGTTTTCAGGTGAATAAGACACAGGGCAAGAGATGTTTTTGGGTATGGGGAGAGATGGTTAGGGCAATAAAAGAAAAAAAAAAGCCCAAGAGCTGTAGACAAGCAAATTCAAAAGGGAAGTAGTAATTGGAGAGCCTCTTTGACCAAACTGTGAAATTCCACAGCAGGAAATTCTAACTAGGGTACAATGAGAAGAGGCAGAGAGGATACTGTTTAGAGTTAAAAATCTCCTAAAATTATATGTAAAGTATTGAATATAAATACTGTTTTAAGGGAGAATTCCTACCATTTATTGCTTTCAAAGAGGCACAGAACCCCAGAAAGGATAAGAATCACTGCTACAGTGACTTGTCTGCCTACCAGAGAAAAAGTAAGTGGTATAAAAGAGAAATTCAGGGCAGCCTACTTTAGAAACGAAATGTTAGAACGAATTGTATAAACTCAACTCAACTACCAATTTAAAAACAACAACCATTTGCTGAGGCATATTTAGGGCAATTTCCTATAAACAATGATAAGAAATGTTGAGCAATGGTTCACGGTGCCAGAAAACATATCTAAGGGCCAGATGAGAGAATGGGGATGCAGACACTCAGGAGAAGCTGGCTCCAAACCGCCATGGAAAACAAAGTAGGTCCACCCCACAGCTTTAAGGGGTCCAACGCGGCTTTGTGAGCACCAACCCATGGCGCCTTTCTCTTTGGCATTCGGGATTCTTGGGCCTTGGGAATATTTGAAAATTTGACCAAGAAAGGATAAAAAATATTCCTAAAGCTATTTCCATGGGTTTATAGCCCAGAACCACACTAGGGAGAGAATTCCACAATAAGTTCACAAAGTTCTGGTGAGCCTAGACATCATGTATGTAAGAACCGATACTGGACCCTTTACTCAAAACAAGACATTGCCCACTGTTGGGTTAATTAATAGATCACCCAAAAAACTTGCCCTTGGAAAGTGCGCTTAAAGCAAAGATCTTGCTCTTGAGCCCACGTTAAAGGTTTGCTCCCAAGCCTCTTGCTCCTCCCTATGGCAGGAGTAGCAGCATCCTGGCCATCACTGGGGAGCTGGTGAAAAATGCAGAATCTCAGGCTCTGGCCCTACTGACTCAGAATCTGCATTTTAACCAGATCTCCAGGTGATTCCCGTGCACACCAAAGCTGGGAAGCACTGCTCCAGGTACTCCCACCACAGAAATATAGACTAATGAGGCTATTTATCAAGTTATGGGGAATTTAAGAAGCATACTGCAGAAGGCTGAGACACTGGACCTACTGCCAAGGATTTTGACTGGTAGACCTGTTGCAGCTGAGGTAGTCTACATTTCAACAAGGTGATTTTTCTTTTTCACTTCTTTTCCTAACCCAAGGATAAAAAAAAATATTCAAGATCCACTTACCCATGGATAGATGTTCTAGACATAAACAGGCTAAAAACAGATGACACAAAAGAGTGATATAATTGGATGAATAGCCAGCCCGATTTCTCAATGCTGTTGTTTAAGAAGATCTGTGTTCCTTGATCAAGGTAACTCTGAACAAAGACAGCCTGGAGCGATTCATGTAATTTCTCTCTGTTGCACACATACCACTAAAAAAACAAAAAGAAGAAAAATGAAAACCCACAACTCAAGTGTCATCTAAGACGTCAAAAAAACACGAAACAGAAGACTAAATCAAATCTAAGATTTCCAAATACTATATCCTTATGGCACTTTGAGGATAATCATCATTTCTTATGCCTTTATGACCTATAAAGCGTAAAATACTTCTTCATTTAATTCTCATAACCCTCAGAGAAAAGGAACGGTGAAAAGGTCTGCAGTTCATGCAGCTTGCAGGTAGCAGAGCCAGGCCACAGTTCAGGTGTCTAACTCCTGCCCCAAAACTTCAATCACTAGATCCCCTAAGCCCCGAGATCTGGGAAAGCTCTGTTGGCCTCTCCTTCACTGAGATTCAACATAAGGAGGCAATAACCAGTATTATTAATCTCGTTTTTAGATAACAAAACAGTCATATAACGCAATGACTTAACTCAAAACCGCCAAGCATATCAATGGCAGAGCAGCAGAATTTAACACTCCAGTGACCAGGCTGAGCTGCCTTTCTCCTTGTAGGCTACACAGACAGACCTTTAGAAATACGCAAGTGTGCTGTACCAGGTCATATAACATTCTCACAGAGGCAAAATGGGCTTCAGAAAGATGAAGACGTTACTTAAGGTCACGGTGCAATCAATGACAAGACCGAAGTAGTAACATGCCAAGCACAGATTTCCACGAATAGGCTCTAACCACAGTGCTCTTTTTGGAAAAAGTTCAAGAACCTCAACTGTGGGTGAAATTTCATCTTCCATAATGAATGCTTCCCATTTTCTCATTTAGAGCTAGTGTACTCGGGAAGGAGGCAAATAAGGTTCAGGGAGCATTAACTTTTTACAGTCAGCCCCACAATCAAGTCCTGGCTCTGCCATTCCTAGGAGAGCTCGGACAAGTCACTTCATCTGAGCCTCTGTTCACCAGCACACTAGATATGTCACTGCTATTGATCCTGGTAAGGAACTGAGAGAATTAAACAAGATAATGTAGGCAAATCCTTGATAGAGTACCAGACACACAGGAAAATCCTATAATAATAATAGCAATGCGATTCCTCTAACATGACCTGATAAATAAAGAGTAATAAGCCCATCAACTATAGTGATGACACTGCAGAATAGAGGAGTTAGTATTAATCCATTCTCTGCTAAGAAAAAATCCAATTTTGCCAATGAGGAGTCTATTGGCCAAAAGTAACTTGCTTCCCCCTGACAAACATGACCATCTATCACCAGCAAGTGTCCTGTAACAGCTTTTGCACAATGAGTGGGCCAACTTTACAGGCATCCGAGGCTTGCTACATGTTGAACGAAATCTTGGGTAACATTCCTGACCCTAACACTGAGAGGAACCAGTTATAAACCAATACAAACAAGCAAACAGGCACATAAAAATTTCAAAGATTAGCTAATCTTTTTATAAACCCTGTACCCAAACTGGATAAACCACATCTTTCCCACTGTTGCCTGCTTTGTGTTAACTTATCATATAAACATTGTCACCAAAACTACTTGGACTGAAAAACTATTCTTATTTTCCCCACTCTGGAGGATACGCTATGAAGCTTTTACGTGCACTGCCTGCACTGCTTTCCTTGGTCTGAAAATGTCCTTGCTTAATCATTAACTAAACCTTAATACTCACTCTGCCTGAAGTTATGCCCCAGTGCAAGTCATAAACCATTTTTTATTATACTCGTGACCTCCTAGTGCACATTCTGAACTCTGTAACGACTGAGGCCACTCTGACTTTTATTTATTTTTTATTCTCTGAAAAGACTAATCAAGATGAAAGCCATCCCCTTGGTAAAGGGCAATCAAATCAGGTACATTCTTTTAATGTGGACAAGAAGTCATTCAAGTGAAACAGAGGAGCTAAGAATTCCTTGGCATCCGCTGCTCAATGGACAACTAGAACAATGGACTCTGACTTCCAGAACTAAGTAAGAATTGGCACCATTAACTGCAAATATTGCTTTCAAGTGCCAAAAGAAAAATTCAAGTTTTTAACAGCATTTCTCTCAATTCATCAACATTAACACATATGGTTGAACCTTTACTGCTGCACAAGGCATTCAGAAAAAAAATGCCTATTGAACAAAATGTGCTATGAAATGGAGTAAAGTCCTTCTTTTTAAAGATAAAGGTTGAGACCCATGTTCCTCCTGACCATTTGCATGATACAAACATCAACTTCATAGCAGCTTTATTCATAATCACCAAAACGTGGAAACAACCCAAATGTCCATCAACTGATGAATGGATATACAAGATGTGATTGATCCTTAAAATAGAACACATATTATTTAACCATAAAAAGAAACGAAGATTGATTCACACAACAACATGGATGAACTATGAAAACATTATGCGAAGCGAAATAAGCCAGTTACAAAAAGCCACAGTCATTTACAAGAATTGTCCAAAACAGGCTGATCCAGAAACAGAAAGTAGATTGTGGTTGCCCAGGATTTGGGGGACGCGGCGATGAGCATGTCTCCGAGCGGGTGCGGGGTTTCTTTCTGGAGTGATGAAAATGTTCTTAAATTAGAGAGTGGTAATGGTGGCACAACCCTGTGAATATACTAAAAACCACTGAACTGCACACGTTAAAAGGATGAATTTTATGGTACATGAAGTATATCTCGATAAAGCTGTAATTTTTCTAAACATGCACACAAACACACACACACCCGTAAATAAATAGAGGTGGCATTGTGATTTTCCAGAAATCAAAAGTCATTTGAAATTCTAAGTGATGAAGCAAACCTCTTTAAAGGCAAATCTGATCATGTTACCATGCTTTGCATAAGTCTTAGGATAATACCCAAAATGCTCAATATGGCTTTCTAGGGCCTACACGATTTGTCCACTCTGCATCCACAGCCTCACCTCACGACACTCTCTACCAACCGTAACCCAGGCCACTCACTATGTTATAACACTGCACCCTTTCTTTTTCTGGAAGGCTCTTTTCCATAGCTCTCACATCGCATTTGTTCTGTCCTCTACAGTTCCTACCACCTAACCTGCTCCCTCTTCACCTGGTTAATTCAACCTAAGCCTAAATATTTCTTCAAGTGTGTTTTCCTTGAACTTGCAGACTGGGTTTGTTCCCCCCACCCTGTTCTAATACCCCCTCATACATCCCATATGTCTCCTCAGTAACATTTATGGCCACTGGATTGAGCAATAGTAGGTACATAATTGCAAGTGCACGGTCTATCTTCCCAGGTAGACAGAGGGCTTCATAAAGGTAGGGATAACGAGTGACTTCAGTACCTAGCACAGATATATAGAAACAATCCACGTTTGTCAAATGAGTTACTGCAAAAATCACAGGAAGTCTAACAGGTAAAATTTGGAGTTTCTAGCAAATTTCTGAAGGGAATACAAAGATATCCAGAGAGAGAGGTGTCACTGGGTTTCTGTCCATTTCTAAAACTCCACAGCTTTTGCAAGGCCTTGCTGAAACTCTCAGCTGTGCAGCAGTGGTTAGAGGTCCCCAGCCACCACAACACTGCGTCACCACAAGCAAGCACCGAAGAAAGACACTGCCTGAGCCCCTGCGTTTTCCCAGGCACTCGGCCAAGTGCCTCACACTTCATTCGCCACCTCACACCTTCTGAATAAATGGGAAGCCTGGGTGTCTAAGCACTTCCAGCTGATTTGAGCTCCTGTCCTAGGGGCATGTTGTTTTGTAAGAATTCCTTTCAAAGAAGCTTCCCTTCACTTCACTCTACCCAGTGTGTCTGTCTGAGACTCACTTTTGGAAAAGAAAGCAGGACTATTCTGCCCAATTCAACTGGACTGGATGTGTTTAGAGAAAAGATAATCTGATGTAGACAGCAACTGAATTACTATAGGCCAAGGTTTCTCAACCTGACTTACCGACACTGGAGCTGCGTAACTGTCCTGGGCACGCACCGTACGATGTTTAGCGGCCTCCGTGGCCTCGACCCACCAGATGTCAGTAGCAGCACCCCCAGCTGTGACACACCAAAATGACCCAGACATGCCAAATATCCCCTGGGGAGCAAAACTGCCACTGCTACAGAACCCCTATGTGGTGTATGCAGAAAACTTCACTAGTATTTCCTAACAATTCCAGCTTAACAGTGGTCTAGGGAAAATCAAAGATGGACTCGCTGGCCTCCATCTTTACACTCCAGAGGAAGGAAAAAAATCAGAAATCAAGGGAGACAAGTATGGGATTATAATATTGGCCAGGACGTCAGGCCTTAAATAGGCAGTCACTTTGCCCTTAAAATGAGATGCTGATAGGAAAATCAATGCAGGAGCCCCTGCAACCATTTGGCCCCCCTGGTGTTACCTCTCTCCCGACAACCCAGCTTAAATGAAAAGCTATAATGAGCTCATAGCACTGGGGGGCCTGTCTGTAGGCTCCCATGCACGTTCAAGCAGATGAGTTCTTTGAACGTGTGCTCCTCAAAGATAACAGAGACAAAGGTGCCACGGCAAGAACAAAGTATCATGCCTGTTACACGTTCCCATGGGAAGGACTGTGTGCCAGCCCTACTGTAGGGCTGAACTCCTCAGCTGGAGACCTCAGTGTATGAAAAAGTGTGGTCTTAGCATCTTACTTTAAAGCTCACTTGAATTTTCTTCAACCTAATTAAGTAAGGAAGTCTTTTAAATAAAAAACTTTAATCAAACTAGTTCTGCCATGCAGTCACCTGCTGATGCCACTCCCATACCTTGCCCTATGCATCTCTTCCAGTTGGCTGAGTTGTATTCTTTATAATAAACCAGTAAACATAAGTGTTTTCTTAAGCTCTGTTGAGTCATTCTAGCAAATTATCTAACCTAAGGAGGGTGCTGTGAGAACCCCAGAATTTGTAACTCAGCATGGGTGGTCTGTGGACCTGCCCCTGCAGCTGGCATCTCAAGTGAAGGCAATCTTGTAGGTCGGAGCCCTTAAACCTCTGGACTGACATTAACTCTGGGTAGTGACAAAACAGAACTGACTTGTAGGACACCCAGTTGGTGTCAGAGAATTGGCTGGTTTCAGAAAAAAGACACCATAGGCAAGCATTTTTCTTCAATTTAAATGTGACCAAAGCATGCACACACTGGAGGAAGGCCAGAACTTTGAGCAGTTGTCCCATCCTTGTCTAACTCACACACTGCAAGTACTCCAACTAGTATTTTTGCACCCAGTAACAGAGCTTCAGTGTCTGTGCAGAGGTCCACTAGGTGGGGGCAGTTTCCTATTAAGAAGGCAGCCTATTTTCACAGCCCCTCAGACAACACAAAGTGTCCTATCCTAGGAGGGACATCATGAAACACAGTGGGAAAAAGCCTGGGTCTTGAAACCAAACAGAGCTGGGTTCAAAACCTGCCATCTATTTCCTCTCTCAGCCTCAATCTTTTATCTGTAAAATGAGATGTACCACCTACCTCCAAGAGTTGTCAGGAGGTTTAAAGGGGATAATATATTTCAAGTTCCTGGACACAATGGAAACACAGTAACTTGATTTCCTTCCCCTTGCCATCCAAGATCCACAAAGGACAGAGAACTGAAGGTCAAGGAAATACCTAAAAAACCACGCTGTAGGTCTGGGCACCTGGCATCTCATAACCAAAGACCTGTGGCATTTAGGACCACTCAGAACAATCGGAATGGCTCCAGTGATGGGGTCCATGAACACGAAATCTTTTCTACTATAGGGTGGTGAGACCAAGCCTGATGACAACACTGACCTTGACAGCTAAGGATTCAAAAATCCCATTCTAAGTTCTGCCGTGCAATTTGATCAGTCGGAGGTAGGGCAGGGATATAGGACAGGCATTATGATTAACTTTTCCTGCCTATGATTTAAAATGCTGTGATATAAATAGTATAGTAAGAACAGGAGGGACTCCATCTTAAGGCTAAGATCCCATTTTTAAAAAGGCAGGGAGTTAGGAGGCAAGATTCCTAACATACTATATGGTAACCAGCCAATAACCAACCCTATCTTAACGTAGGGCAAGCAGTCCTAAATGACGTCCCTACTGTGTGAGGGCAACCACTATCCTGGAGAAGAACAGGCCCAAGAATTCCTTGTGTTAAGTTTATCTTACAGAATATCTAGAGGACTGACTGTGGATGACGACACAATGTCTCTTACCTGAGAGAGACGTCATGAGACCAAATGTCAAGCCTACGCCCCCCCCACTACCCTCCCACTGCCCTTTGACCCATTCCTGAAAGCCTTAAAAGAAAGAATCCCAGCTTTTAAGTGCGACTCCTCTCTGAGGTTGCCCCTTTGTTCGAGTGTGTACTTTCTGCCTTAAATAAGGCCTTCTCAGTGCTTAACTTTTTGCATTTTGTCTCTGTACTCTTCCAGTGGTAAGCCTCTTTGTTACTTCAGTTTCATTCTACTTCCTAGACTTATACACTAAACTCTCTCTCTGTTCCACTTCATACAAGTAGAGAAGGGCTTCTGAGGTCCCTGATGTGGGCCTGCAAGTTCCCCTCACCTGGGTGACCCAGACAGGATTGCAACTGTACGATCATGCTCTTTAGTAACCTGCGCAAAAGTCTCCTTCCTTTGCCTTTGGCAAGTTCTCAGAACATAATGTCACTCCATCCAGTGCTCTGTAGCTCCCCCAAATCCTGGAGAGGTGGGGGCTCAGTTCCCATGCTGTGCAGATTCAAGTGTCACCCTGGATGCCAGGCAACCCTGGCTTCAGGAGCTGGCAAGGGATCGGCCCTGTGCTGAACAGGAGTTCAGTGAGCTTACCTTTCCTCCCTCTGCTCAAGGAAGCTCTCTGCTGCCTGCAGGGCTGCTGCATTCACTACTACTCTCGCTTTAATGAATTCCTCCCTAACCTACACTCGTCTGACCTGTTTGAGAATTCTGTCTCATTCAGAGTCAAGAACTCTCCCTGTCCAGATTGAGGTTTCACCTAATGCACAGGGAGAGACATCCCCGGATGCAGCTGCCTGACAAGTCCACAATCTTAATCACTGACACCTTCTTGCATCTAAACACAGCATAGAAGAAAATATTCAAACCATTCATTACTTTTCTACAAATGATATAAGCACAAACCAACAACCTCTTTATGTGAGATCCACTATGATTTAATAAATCATTGGCAAACTTGATTTTAAATACTCACCACTAGTATTTCATAATCCTAAAATTTTAACAAAGCTTCTAAAGTCTTTTACTGGAAGTTACCAGGGTTCCCTAGGGCAACTTCAAAGGGAAACATAAAGGCCTGTGGTATATCCAGCCAAAGAGAGAGATTCTAGTGTTCCATGAAACAGAAGCAAACACTTGTTTAGGGTTTCAACACAGGTCATAAGGAAGGAAAGAAACCCTTTCAAAATCTCTTTTATAATTCGGCTGCAAAGGCCTCCAGACTCTGGAAGGCAGTTCAGAGGAGGACACGAATCCATCAGTGTCCGTCTGCCTAGCTGGCTGACTGCCCTGAGCACTGCAAGTCCACCTCCACAAGGTGAACGGGGATGACGGAACAGGAGACCAAATCTGACCTTTAGCATAACCTCTGACCTCTGGCTGAGATGTCCAAGTATTTTTTCATTTGGTTGGGGAAAAAAAACACATCATTTCCATTACATCTTAAATCCACATCACTTGTGGCATAGCACAGTTCTGAACTTACATAAGAAGGTAAAAGAATGTCAGATACTGAAATTTTAAGTTACACCTTACTAATTTCAGGTGTTGAATCTTATCTGTGCTTTTAAAAACCTTGCAGGATCACCTGGAGACATTGTGCTGGCAAGGTTCCAGGGAGTTCTGTAACAATTCTTTTTTCATACCATCAATTGAGAAGCTGTTGAATGACTGTTATTATCAAGAACCTAGTTAGTGGGGCCTAAAAGTCCTTTCAAGTTCCAATAGCTCTATAATGGTTGCATTTTAACTTTAAGTACGAGGTGCAATGCACTGAAAAGACTAGATCCAAAGTTTCTGTTGCTTTCCTTTGAAATGTGACATATCTATTTTCTCCCTACCTGGCCTTATTTCTTCCCAAAGAGCCAAACTACCCACACTTTGCAACCTGGATTAAGAATGTGCTGCAGATCAAAGGAATCTGGAAATCTCTGTGGAGAAAACCCTTATCTGTAAAGAGCCAGATAATAAATATTTTAGGCTTAGCAGGTCATAAAGTAGCAATTATGCAACTCTGCCATTGTAGCCTGGAAGCACCCACAGACAATAGGTAAATTGTGGTGGCTCTGTTCCAACAGAACTTTCTCTGTGGACACTGAAATTTCATATAAGAAATTTTCACATTATAAAATACAATATATTTTTTGCAACCATTTAAAAATGTAAAACTATTCTTAATTCACAGGCTATAAAAAAAAGTCAGTGCACCCAATGCGGCCCCCAAAATAGATCCCTGCTCTAAGAGTGGCCCTCCTTGCTTCCTGCTTGCCCAAAGTGAAACATAGTCCATTTTCAAACTGGCTCACCAAACGAAACTATTAAAATGGCGCTACTGCTATAGTTTCAGAGCTGCTTTAGCTCAAAAAAAAAAAGCCTTGGATCTCCAGGCCATAGTAACTAAATAGGAATTTTTAATGAATAAACATTCCTCAAGACCTCTCTTTTAACCACAGAATCCTCCACCGTTATTTCTTAATAAAATAACCGTAAGGAAAACTTGTATTAAGTATGGTTCAATCAAATCCATAACCCTAGTTTCATGCAACTCCAAAAGAATCAGATGTAGCTGGTTATGGAACCCACACACCAAAATGAATACCAGAAGACCTTACATAAAACTATGAATTTGAAGGGGGCAAAAATGTTAGGTTTTAAATTCCTCCACAAGCAACACAGTTTATAGAGCAAACCCAGGATCTTGGAATATAAAGCAGATTAATAAATCATCAACTCAGCCACTTGGCAGAGAGGACGGTCTCCGATTCACTTTATCTCACGGTGGTTCCTAAGCAAACACTGCTTTTGTTCACTTTAATATTTCTTCATGGACAATATTTTCATAATGTCTATCATCTCAAAATATCTGGATGATTATTCAAAGGAAAAGAGCCAAACTCCCTCTAAATATTCAGAAAGCACCAGATCAATTAGCTTCACTTTGAAGAAATTAGCTGCCAAATCATCAGTTAAAACACACACACATGCATGCACACCCTTGAGTGCCTCAGCAGCAGAACCAAGTGAATGAGGTATGAAAACCACTTGCTTTCCTTAGAACCTGATGGATTCAGCTTCACAAAGATACACAGTAGAAAGTATCCTTGGTTAGTTAGGAGATATTCTGAAGCGATGTCTACAGCTATAATTCTACGTAGGCGCCATAAACCCAAATTTCTTATACGGTTTTTCAACTTTTAAAACACGTCCACTTCTTTTATAAGCATTGAAAACATATCAGGTGTGCTACCGTAGAGGTAATCACAAGTGTTAGAATAAACATTTACAGCTAAGAGACTCAAGCCGTAATTCCATGTCAAAGGAAGTAAGCCTCCTTTTTATCCTATCCAAAAGCTTATCTCTACCAACTGTTGAAACTGATTATTTCGAATTCATTTTTCTACACCATTATCCATGTTCCATAGGAATACATAACGTTTTGGTAAATGTACATTATCGCTACAGTACTTTAAAGTTGTTTCTCTAAGAATAATTAGTATAAGTTATTAATCCATAGCAAAGAATGTGGTTTTACAACTTCAGATCACCGACCAATTTTATGAACACGCCTCATAGCGACTGCCTAACAAATTGCAACAGCTGTGGAATTACACAAAAATTTATGGAAACTTATGATTTACTTTAAAAGGAGTAAAAGGACCAGTATAAATATTTGCTAAATAAAAACTAAATGCTACTTTTCTGAATGAACTGTTTTATCTCCTTATATAATTACTTTCATTAAAACACATGGAATCAACCTGGTGTAAAACACCTGGCATAATAAAAAAGTGTAACATAGGAAAATGAGAAATGTGAAAATGATGAGAAACAAGAAGGGGAGTAATTAGTTCCTACTCTCTGGAGAGACAAAATGGATTATAAATGCTAGCTATTATCAGCCAAAACGTTGGCAGAGTTCAAAAGTCTCTTTAATGAATGCAGTATTAACTGCAAGCTACATTATGATCAAATATGAAATACCTTCCTCTTAATTCTACAGCTAACCTACACCCACTCCTTTCAATGATACAAAACTAAGCTCACGAAAAGACCACCTAAACCGGTCACATCACATCGCTCTTGATTCACAACAATACAACTCCTAAAAGAATTCACTCCTGCCCTATTATGTTTCAAAAACCCTTCCAGTAAACGCTTGCATCATCTGCCTTCTTATCACATCTTTCTGGTTCAGATACGAACACCAAAGGTTAAAGGAGACCTCTCTTATGCAGGAGGGGGGAAGCTTCGGTAAGATGGGAGTGAGGACCTGTCAAACACATTTTTTAAGTGCCTAGGGAAAATGTCACCAGAGTAAGCCCTGAGTAAATGGCTTACGATGCACGGTTAAATTTCTTTATGACCCTTTGTATGTTCATAGATTCAACCAAAAAAAAAAAGAGGGACGGGTTTTCCTTTTTTTCTCGGGGGAGGGAGGGCGGAAGTGATGAAGGTTGTCTGGGTAATGCGTTTGGTTTAGTCTTTTATATCTCAGGCCCCAGTGCCAGAGGGGTGCCTGTCGTCACGCGCCGGCCCCAAAGTTCCTCCGTCCTGCCGTCGGGAGCCGACGCCGAGGTGGCCAAGCGTCTGCAGTCACGGCCTAGCACCCGGGAACAGTGCGGGGATCCGGGGCGCCCATGCTCGGGCCCGGGGAGGGGGAAGGGGAGACCGTTCTCCGCCCGCGTCGAGGAACAAAAGGCGCCGCGGGGCCCGGGCCGGGCGCCCGAGGTCTCGGGGCCGGCGCCCGCCTGGGTAGACGCAGGGAAAACTTTCTGAGGGGCTGGGGCGGCGGGGCGAGGGCCCGGGGGCCCTCTCGCCGCAACGCCCCGCACAATAGCCGGGCCGAGCGCGGGAAGGCGGGCCGCCACGCCCCCGCCGCAGCCCGCCGGGCCGGACCCGTACCTGGTGGTTGTCCTTCCTGCCGCCCGCGGCCGCCGCTGGCCCGCCCGGGCCGCTCGTCATGTTCACGTACAAGGAGCGGGTGAGCGGGCTCCGCAGCGTCCACATCCTCCGCGCCAGCCACACGGACGCCAGGCTCAGGCACAGCCAGCCCGCCAACAGTCTCATCGGGGGCCGCGGCCGCTCGCTCCGATCACCGCCGGCGCGGGGGCGAGGAGGAGGAGGCGCCGCCGCCTCCGGCCGCCGCTGCCGCCGCCCGAGCTCGAGCCATCGCGGCCAACCTGCCCATCCAGCCCCGTCAGGGCCGAGGCAGGGGGTGCGGAAGAGCGGGCGGCGCGTCGCCTTCCCGCCTCTCCCTTCCTCTCCGCCCGCGGAACCCCGCCGCCGCCAGCGTCAGTTTCCACCCGGAGCACTTACGGGCGGCTGGGGCGCGTTCTCTGCGGGCGCGCTCCCTCCACCCTGTGAGCTGGCCCCGCGGGGCGCCGGACGAGGGGAGCGCGCGTTCGCTGGGCGCGCGTCCCCGCCTCGGGCTGCAGCCGCGCGTAATGGCGGAGGGGATTTTATTAATTTTTTTACAGCAGGGGCGATCACTTCCGAAGCCTCCGGTTCCCTTCAAGGTGGTGCCCTCATCGTTTCTGGTCTTTCCTGGCCTTAGTCGTTGCCTCTGGGCCCCTCATCCGGACCCCCAGCGGGCTTTCACCTGGTTGTGCAGATTGACCCCCGGGGGTGAGGAGGGGCAGTCTCAACCCTTCCTTCCGCACGTCCAGCCACTCATAACAAGTCCTTGCTAGAGACTGATGCTGACGGGCTTAACTGTCACTGGGTCATCTGCACAGCTTCCTACTTACAAGTAGAACTGACAAGCCAGACCCCCCCACCCCAAGGCCTCCACCCAGGTTGGCAGGAGCCGCAAAGCAGACAGGAATCTAGGGGGAGAGGCTGTTCCGCGGCCCCTCCCTTCCTTCCCGTCCCGTTCCCCAAGTTCCTGGCTACTTGTTTCTAAGAGGCATCAGCTGAAAGCTCTGACTGTGTTGGAAGTGACTGCAGCTGGGGCAGCTGCACGGACTGTTTTACTGTATTGATGACCCTGCCGAAGAACGAAGACCCCGAATTAAAGTCCCTTGCTGCTTGTTTCCTTGAACTAACACCCTCAAAGCGAACTGAGCGCTGGGAACAGTATTTACCCGGATGTTGCTTTGATCATTTGTAGCGCGGGGAGACCTAGCAGTGTTTCAAAACCGAAGGGTTACTCTGTGTTCCTGTGTCTGAAGTTCTTCCTGCTGCTACCCAAGCTGCGACCAAGGAGTAACATGTTTTCATGAGTTCTCTAGCTTCAACACCTTCCGGGTTTGTTTAGAGACTGCCTTTAATTTAACTGCACTAGAAATGATGTAAATATCTTAGTTCAAGAGAAATAAGCCTATCCGATAGCTCCAATACTGCACTTCAGAGATTGTCATTTATGAAGGAGTGGTGTGGTGATCCACTGATGAGGAACAATAGCATTCCTTGCCCACAATCATTTTCGTTAGCTTCTAAGAATCTCAGCGTGGAACCTTTCGCTAACAGGGACATCTGTTGCCTAATGTGACTAGGATGTAACAACAACAAAAAAAGGTGGGGCGGGGAGAGGGGAGGGTGCTTTGTATGCTCTCCAGTGTATTCCCCCAGCTGCTTCCTGCCAAAACCCCGAAGGCCTGAACTTTACTAAAGCTAGTTCAAGCCACTAATGGTCTTGGCCAAAATCATCGAAAAGGAACTATATTAGCGAGTCTATATGTAACATGTTTGTTTGCCATGTCACCTCTCCCTCCTGTCTCTTGGAATCAGTGTCGGATAAAGCAGGTCTGTGCCAAAAGAAAGCCTTCTTCATCTTCTTAGGGGGTATGGGATGGGGAGGGAAGTGAAAGCAGCAAGAAGATAAAAAATGATGTATTTAATTTCTGCAAACAAAGACGACATAAAGATATGGCCCCCAGCTATAGAGTAAACCTGCTCAGACTGCAAAATGTGTCAGATGAATAAGAAGAAACTAGATGGCTGCTGAAGCCTGAAGAATTTGGGGTCAGTTAACTCACCAAGCCTAGCATCTAAAAGAAGCGGATTTCCACTTTATACCTGAGCAGCTGGTCTGGAAAAATAAATCCTACACTTAAAATACTCTATAATCATCACAAAATACTCAAATACATGTTATTTATACTTAGCAAGCGCAGAAAGAAATCAAAGCACAGCGTGGCCAAACGATTTGCCTAAAGGTTGCAGAGTAAATTCAATAGCAGACCTTTTCATGGAACCTGGTATCCCAGCTCGTGATCCTTCGATCCATCTGAGAAGCCTTGCTCTCTCTCTCTTCTCGGAGAGCCTTCTGAATTACAAATGAGGAGGAAGGAAAACAGCAAGAGTAAATATACTAAGCAGAAGTTCAGATTGCCCTCGGGGACTGCCCTCTTCCTTCATCTACTAGAATGTCACTACTGTATATTAAAACTTCAGTTATCCATAATGGAGAGAGGAAGAGGCACAGATAACACAAGAAGCCCAATATGAGCCCATATCTTTTCTAACGTGGCTTTGAAATGCAGGCTGTCATATTCAAAAGACACAGAATGACCCTCTGTGTTCTTCTCACTGCCCTTCTGACCAGGAGCTCAGGTGTCTAGCTTGGGTCAGAGCTCTGGGGAAAGGCCTGAAATCTTGACTGGATCACATTCCTATCTACAACTTTAGTCAAGGGCACTTTTTGTTGAAACTGTTCTTATCAGCCACAAATTGCAGCATTTTTATATTCTCTTTTCAATTACAAAGTGTAAGGGCAAGAGAATCTAGAGGGAGAGCGACTTGGATCTGTAGGGGACACAAAATGTGCCAGTCACTGTTGGTCATGCATCTTCATCTTTATAGTCTAAAAAGAACTCATATAATCACATGTTTACATGGACTTAGATTTTTTTATGCTTCTTCAGTGTTTTGTAGAGTGTCAGAGAAAGGTGCAAGCTTCCCCCAATATATTTAGTAGAGGCGCCCTGTCATTATTAATCAATGAATGCCTCTAAAAAATAAAATAGTAAATAAATGTATTGCACAATTTTTTAAAATTACTAAATGTAGTGGATTTTTATCTGATTTTTATATCTTGGTTGATATGCAATGGTTGATATTAAGTCATATGCAATGACATCACTATGGTCCCTGATTGATAAATTCTAAACTAAAATGGAACTGCAAACAGGTTAAAAATATTTGGCAACATCAAGTAGCAGAATTGAACCAGGAGTCAGGAGACCTATAAAACAAACAACTCCAGACGTTCAAATCTAAAATCACCAAATCAGGCATCAAACTCAAGTCATCTGTTTGTCAAGGATGCCTGTCTTCTTTGTAGGAAAGCCTTTCCCCCTCTGATACATAGAACTCTTCTCAGCTGGCTCATTTGTATGCCTCTGTGCCAGTCACAGCATGTCACCTACTTAGAGCCTTCCAAACCCACAGCTTTCCTCCCGTGGCAATCTCATACCTGTTTCAGTTTATGTCAGTAATAACATCAGAAAGATAATTTCCCATAGGCAATAAATCTTTATTGAGAGGGTGCAATACACCAGGCCCTACCTAGGCTCAGTGGAATATAAACCAAATAAACACAATGCCTCACCCTCATGCAGCTTACTGTCTAGCTGTAGGGAAGCAGACCTGTCCAAGTAATCACAAAATGGATATGTCATTACAAACAACTGAGGGTTAGAAAAGAATTGCATATTATTAGGAGCACTTAAAACTGAAAGACTCCTTGCTAAGCTTGAGAGCTTCCGAGTTGCCCAAGTTCCTCTGGACTACAGGTGCACCCAGTATTTGTGAGAAAAGGTGCGTCCCTCAGAGCCTTCTGGGGTGTGAAGACTCATGGTGGAACACCTATGTACTTCAGTTGTGCATAAATGTGACTGCCTGTAGAATCCTTAAAGGTAATTTGCACATATAATAGCTTAAGCCACTTAAAGGAATATGTATGTTTTTTTAAAAATGCATATTTCAACTCATCAATGTCCTTCTAGTAGCAGATCTGAGTCACAGCTCTGATGAGGGAGAGAAGGCTGTCGTTTTCATTCATTTTCCAGGGCATTTTCAAAGGTCCAAAGATCTTTCATCTTGCTTTAAGTATATTTTCAAAACATCCCTATCTTTGGTCTCTTAACTGCTGTCTCCTCCATGTATGTGGGTTTGGTCTTTTGAATGGCTGCTTCCTCTCCACCCAACACACCATATAACTTCATGCCACTGTGTTTTCATATACTGATTTTGAAACTATAAAGCCTTCTTTTTTTGTGACTATAAAACATTCAAACTTATGGGTTATACGAAATACATGAAAAATATGCATGGTACAATAAGCTCTGAAACTTAAAATCTAAGTATTGTATACCAGACAAAATACGTATGTATGCACGTAAATATAAGTGATCTTAAAGAGTTTGTGTAACATCCCACAGAACCACATCCCAGCTGGCATTAAAGAAGACCACTATGTTATTTTTGCACAACCACAAAGTGGCCTGAAAATAAGGAACAATACAAGTTTGCAAGAAAAGTTTATGAAAGAGGATACCTGAGTCATCAAGCAACCTGAAAATCAGACAGATCTGATCTCCTTTTTCTGGTGAAAACTGTGATTGATTTTTTTAAATAGCCACAACTGATGTGAGTTTGCTTTACAACTTAGCCTGGACTCTTCCTTAAACTTACTGTGTGCACAAATCATTAAATCCGGAGGAAAAGCATCTGGCTATTACGTAACTAAAACCTCGGCACTGTGAGAGCCCTACAGTCTTTTTGTCCAGTCATGGTTTCCCCTTACTAAGCATCCTTTGTTCCACATAATTTCCTAAAATTGACAAAGTCGATACTGAAAGCAGCTATTAAGCTGTTCTACAGTAGAAACCTTATTTCTAAGTTCATTCGCTTTCTATGCTCAAGTTTTCCAGAAAAAGTTTTAAATATGACAGGGGCCGGCGCTAGAGGCAATCAGCTTTTCCTCCAACCCACACAGCTCAGAGCCTACCCTTCCTCTCCTGTCTCCCACACCAGCCCTGGGAAGGCAGGGGAAGCCTGCTCTGTGCAAGAACCTTGTGTAATTTGTTACTTCTGAATGTAGAACAAACTGCTCTCACTCCAGGAAAAGTCCATTTTATAACCAAAACTATACATGACATCAGAGCCAAATTTGCTGCTATTCCAACACACATCTTGCCGTTTTAAACAAACTACCTTAGGTTAGTTATATGCTCTTTTTGCTTTCATAAGAAGACAGATTTACAGAAAATTTTCACCACATCTACGTGCAGGGCTCATCATGACCATTCAATGGGATAAGTCTTCAGGTATTAAAAAAAATCTAAGTTATCCCTGC
Source organism: Smutsia gigantea (assembly GCA_032199065.1). NCBI lineage: Eukaryota > Metazoa > Chordata > Mammalia > Pholidota > Manidae > Smutsia > Smutsia gigantea. The sequence continues at coordinate 29,468 of JAVSCE010011377.1, read as the reverse complement.
AGGGCTTGATAGTACAAAGGATTCATTTTTAGAATCTTCAACACACTATTTGATTCATAGACTGAATTTTCTCCATTATTGTACTGTAAATAGCAACAGACAAGTGGGCTTTCAACTTGGCACATGGTGAATCAAATCATATGTGACATCTATTTATTAGCTCTTTCACCCCTTTTAAAATGTATATCTTTTGGGTCATAAGTATCAGGAATACATTATATTTGACATTTATGTTTAAGAATATTTCCCAAAGAAATAAGTCAGTTCTTTTTGACATGGTAGGCAGTTCATGGAGTCGATCATAAAATTGCCCTGAAAAACATTCTGGAAATAGGGAAATAAAATGGCTGAGAATCAAACTTTTTAAAAGCATACATATAATGGATCAGAGCAGAGATGCAAAGTCACCTTTAAAAAAGGCAAGTCCCCAAAGTCATCTTTAAAAAAGGCAAGTCCCCAAGCCAAGACTTGGCTGCAAATTGACAGAAAGAAGGTACTAATGTATTTATAGAAATGAAAGCTCATTGTGGGTGAAGGGCAGAGAGGAGTTGTGTCAGCCGTAGGACATGGAAAGGCAGGCTGATTGGGTAAGCAGGTCACCATCATCAGTCCAGAAGAAAGTAGTGCCCCGGTTAGCCTTTGCCCAGTGCAGCGGGTATCTCTCTGTGGGGATGGACATGGGAGCATCCATTTTATCAAGGCTCCAGGACATCATCCATTAACGTCATCCTAAATGGCCATGTCTCAGTAGTGACTCTATAGCATCTTACTACACTGATGGACAGTGACTACAATGGAGTGGGGGAGGGACTTGATAATATGCGTGAATGTAGTAACCGCAATGTTGCTCATGTGAAACCTTCATAAGATTGTATATCAATGATACCTTAATTTTAAAAAAAGGCAGAATAATATTAAATAAATAAATAAATGGCCATATCTCATTCTATGCTCACCACATCCCTTATACAGAGTAGGAAGGTGCTGATGGGGGAACACAAGTATCTGTCTCACATTAAGTTTCTCAGTATAAACTAGCAAATAGGTTTGGGGATTGGAGTTTTTTGGTTTGGGGTTTTAGAGTTTTGTTTTTTGTTTTCTTGCATTGGTCTGTGAGCTTAGCCCATACTAATGTGCCTGTGAGAGATGACTCTATTCTCAATGTACTCACATATCAAGTTTCTACACCAGCACAACCTCAGACAATGACTGACCCACATCATACTCTTTTTGCGAACTGAAAATGACCAGCCAGCCTTTCCTTCACCCGACAGATACCAAACCTCACTTGCCTGAAGAGTGCAGTGGATAGGAATGAGAGTTTTCCCAGAGTCCTTCACAGATGCCTGTGGTGCCCTGTCAAGGCCTGTTTTGCCCCAACACACATTCTGAGTCCCTGAGCCCCATGTCAGTTCATCCAGCCCTCAACTTTATCATCAAATACAGGGTAAGCATTTATACCAGGAGGCAGGAAACTCCAATTTGTTACATCCCTGACATTTTCCATATGACCTTGAGAAATCACATAACCTTAATTATTTTGTCTGTAAAAATGGTACTTAATGAAGACCACCTGTACCTAGAGTCATAGACCTGGATTAGGAACTCTTAAAGTCCCTTCCAGTTACAGGACCTGCCCCTTCACCTGCTTATTTTCTTTCATGAATTATGAATTCTCTAGGTTTTTCCCAAATGCTCCTATAAACATACCCACACCTACATAGTACATGAGAAAAGTGATTTGATTTTATATTTTCCCCACAGGTTTTCAAAACAAATCTCACAAGCTCAGAGCTCCACAACACTCCATAAAATAGGAAATAATTTACTGCAAATAGTACATACCTGTGGCAAAGTTTCTAAGCGGACACATCTTTTGTTTTGATTTGTATGCTTAACAAATTGTCAGCTTCTTACAACCTGAACCCCAAATCCTTGCATCTCTTACTCCCTATGTTCCTCATCTTCCCCCATACCCCCACCTACTCTTCCAAAGTGTGAGGCTTGCCTAGTCCCCTGGGAGGCACCGGGAAGAAAAGGACTATGAAAATGAAGATAGGTGGATTTCCTCCACGTAAAATTCTAGATTGGGCTATGGCCTCACTCTTGATGAAAAGAAGCCCTACAAGAGCACTACGAGGAAACCACACGTGCCACAGCAACAATGACAGCAGGTACTGACAGGGATGTGACTGGAACTTGAGTTTCCTGTCTCCTGGTGTAAATGCTCACCCCGTTTTTGATGATAAAGTGGAGGGCTGGATGAACTGACGTGGCGTTCAGGGACTCGGAACGTGTGGTGGGGGGAAAACAGACCTTGATAGGGCACCACAGTGCCTGCCAGGCATTGTGCTAAGTATCTTCCATGTGTCCTCTCTCTTTGAATCCTCATTAAAGTCCAATGAGGTGGATACTATTATTATCACTTTTTGTACAGAAGAAGAATCCACGGCGCAGAAAGCTCCCACTGCGCAGCCACGGAGTGGTCCAGGCAGGATTTTAAAGAAGGCTCAGCCCAGAACCCACATGCTTCACACGATGCTCTACTGCCTCCTAGTGTCTATTTACAGTTCTCAGACCACCAGCTTCAGACTCCGTGGTCCTAGTTACAATGCAGTTTCCTGGGCCATCCCAGCTGTACGGATTCAGAATCTTGCTGTAACCGGGGAGTTTTCAACATGGCTCACGAAGGAGAAGACAGAGAAGAGATTCTTAGCAGAAGCAATATGTACTTTAATAAAAAGTATTCAGTAGTCATGAGATTTTTTTAATGTGCAGTTTTTTGTTTTTAATTAAGGTATCATTGATATACAATCTTAGGAAGTTTTCACATGAACAACACTGCAGTTTCAACATTCACCCATATTATCAAGTCCCCCCCAACCCATTGCAGTCACTGTCTATCAGTGTAGTAAGATTCTATAGAGTCATTACTTGTCTTATGAGATTATTTTTTAATGAGGTAATTATTTTTTAAGTGTTGAGATGAATATAAAAGAAAAAAATGACATTTCTAAATAGCAAGTCAAATGGCTTCAGGATAATCTTCCAAAAATAAAATGAAAACAATTTCAATTTCTGTGAATTTTTTAAGTCAGGAAACTTATCCTCTGTAATGTACAATTTAAAAGTCTTGACTAATTCATACAATTGTGTAACCCACACCACTATCAAAATACAGAATATTTCCATTACCTAAAAAAGTTCCTTGTGTCCCTCTGTGATCAACCTCTCTCCTCAACCTCAGGTTCTGGCAACCATTCAATGTGTTTGCTGCCCTGATAGTTTTCCCTTTTCCAGAGTATCATATAAATGGAATCACACAGTTGATAATCTTTGGAGTCTGGCTTCCTTCACTTGGCGTTACACATTTGGCTTTCATTTGTGTTGTTGAATGTATCGGTAAATCAGTCCGTTTTATTGACATAGGGCATTCCATGGTGTAGATGTACCACAATTTGTTAATCAACTACTTGAAGAACATTTGAGTGGTTTCCATTTATGTGTGTGTGATCATGTTTAAGCTGCTGTAAACCATTATATATACATGTTTTGTGTGAACATAGTTTTTGTTGCTCTTGGAAAAATAGCTAGCAATGGGATTTCTAGGTCATATGTCAAACATACATTTAACTTTCCAAAACAGTACTTTCCAAAGCAGCTGTACCACTTTAATTCTTACCAGGATTGTGCAAGAGTCCTTTGTGCCCCCACAAATCATGTCAGCACATGGTATTGTCAGTTTTTAGTTTAGCCACCCTAATTTTTAGGTAGTGGTATCTCACTGTGGTTTTAATTTGCATTTTCCTAATGACCAATAATGTTAAACATCTTTTCAGTTACTTATTTTACATCTGTATATCTTCTTTGGTGCAATGTCTGTTCAAATTTCCTCATTTTTTATCAAGGCTGTTTGTTATCTTTTAATTGATTGTGAGAATTTTTTATATATTTGACATGCAAGTCCTTAATAAAATAGGAATTTTGCAACTATTTCCCTTTCTGTGGCTTATATTTTCATTTTCTTAATAATGTATTTCAAAGATCAGAAATTATAATTTTTTTCCAGATTTATTGAGGTGTGATTGACAAATAAAAATTATGTATATTAGGTTGTACAATGTAATATTTTAAAGGTTTGCAACGGGATGACTTAATATAAAAATACATTGTGAAATAATTACCACAATCAAGTTAATTAACACATCCATCACCTCACACAGTTACCTTTCTTTGTGTGGTAAAATGTACTCTTTTAACAAATTTCAAGAATATAATACAGTATTATTAACTATAGTCACTATGCTGTACATTAGATCCTCATAATTTAGTCATTTTGTAACTGAAAGTTTGTACCCTTTGATCAGCATTTCTCTATTTTCCCCATCCTCCGTACCCTGGTAACCACTATTCTACTCTCTGGTTCTATGAGTTCAATTTTTTCAGATTCCGTTTATGAAGTCATACAGTATCTGTCTTTCTGTGTCTAACTTACTTCACTTAGCATAATGTCCTCCAGGTTCATTCACATTGCTGCAAATAACAGAATCTCCTTATTTTTATGTCTAAATAATATTCCACTATACACACACACACACACACACACACACACACACACACACATATATAGTTTTTGTATTTAAAGTGAGTTTTTTGTACATATCATATAGTTGGATTTTTTTACCCAATATGACAATTTCTGTCTATGAGTTGCTCTGTTTAGACCATTTTTATTTAATGTAATATTGATATGGTTGGATTTAAATCTACCATCTGGCTAGTTGTTTTCTATGTGATCCATTCTCTGTCCTTTTTCCTCTTTTTCTGCTTTCATTTGGATTGAGTAATTTTTATTATTTTTATCTCCACTATTGGCTTATTATTCATGCCTCATTTTTAAAGAAATATATTTAATGGTTGATCTAGAATTTACAATATACATTTTTAATCACATTCTACTTTAAAATGATATTATATTTCTTCCCATATACTATAAGAACCTTATAACAGTATATGACCAATCCTTCATCTTTTAGGCTATTGTTGTCCTACATTTTATTCTTGCATGTACTGCAATTGCACAATACATTGCTGCTATTCTTATTTTAGATTGTGAATTATCTTTTATTGAAATTGTATGAGACACTTGTAGATTCACATGCTGTAGTAAAAAATAGTTATCCCATGTAATCCTTACTCAGTTTACCCTACTGGTAACATCTTGCAAACTATAGTAAATTATCACAACCAGGATGTTGACACTGATATAATCCACTGATCTCATTCAGATTTCCAGAGTTTTACTTGTACCTGTGTGTGTGTGTATGCATGTGTGTGTTTAGGTCTATATAGTTTCATGTATGTTCTTGTATCCACTACCACAGTCAAGATACAGAACAGCTTTGTCACACATAGACTGCTTATGTTGCCCTTTTAATAGCCACACTCATCTCTATCTCTTCCCACCCCTATTCCCAGCCCCTGGCAACCATTACTGTGTCCCCCATTTCTAAAATTTTTTCACTTCAAGAAATGTTATGTAAATGGGATCATACAGTGTGGGATCTTTTGAGGTTGCTTTTTTCATTCAGCATAATTCCTTGCAGAGTCAGCCAAGTTGTGTGATTCAATAGCTTGCTAATTTTTATTGCTGACTAGTATTCCATGATTTATATGTATCACAGTTTGTTTAACCACTTACTTATTGAAGGACATCTGAGCTGTTCTATATTTTGGCTATTATGAATAAAGCTGCTATGAATATTCCTTTATAGTTATTCTGTAAATGTAGGTTTTCATTTCTCTGGGATAAATGCCCCAAAATGCATTTGCGGGGTTGCATAGTAACTGCATGTTTAGTTTTATAAAAAACTGTATTCCAGAGTGGCCATCCCACTTTACATTCCCACCAGAAATGTATGAGTGATCCTTGATTGTCTTTTAACATGATCAAAAATAAGAATAAATAAGTCTAAAGTTTACCTTCACTTTATCCAGAGATCTTCATTTCTTGGCTTACATCCAAGTTTCAACCTGGTAACTTCCTTTAACACCTTATGTAATTCAGGTCTGCTGATAATGAACTCTTTAATCTTTGTCTGAAAAGTATTTATTGCCCCTTAATTTTTAAAGGTATCTGCACTGTGTACATGTTTCTTTTCTTTCAACAAACTAAAGTTGTCATTACACTGTCTTGTCTTGCATAATTTCTGATGGATAGCTTGCTGCTTATGTGATTTTTTTTGCTCCTCTCTATGTAATGTGTCTTATTTCTCTGGCTGCTTTCAGTTGTTCTCGTTGGTTTTCATCAGTTTGAATATAATGTGTGTAGGTGGGCTTTGTACTGTATGTTCGAGATTTTTTTTATGTTTATCCTGGTATTTGTCCTGGTTCTCTGAGCCACTTGAATCTTGAACTTCTTGGTATGATGTCTTTCATTATTTTTTGAAAATTCTCGGCTATTTTCTATCCAAATATGTCTCCTGACCTTTCTGTTTTCTTTTGGAGGTGGGAGGAGGGAGTCCAGGAAAACATGGGTTTGTTTGATATTGTCCCAAGTCTCTTGGATGCTCTATTTTTTTTTTTCTCTCTCTCTCTTTCTTTGTATTTCAGCTTGGGTAATTTCTAGTGACGTATCTTCAAGTTCACTCATTCTTTCCTCACAGGGCACTTAGCACATTAAAGTTTGCACAAATCCAAACTTCTTCACAACCTTTAGCTCTCTTTCAGGATTGAGTGTGGATTTATGATTAACAGACCTCTGTAGAGGATAATGCAGTTATTCTCTCCATCCCAAGCTTTCCCCATCTCTAGGCCCTGAAAGGAGAACTTTGCTGATTTCAGGGAAAACAAAATGAAAACAAATTCAGGAAACATACCATTTTGTACTCTTACTGCAACACCCTGGCTTGGACCAGAGAACCTAGAATATGTATCAGGTCTCCTGCACCTACACTCCTAATGCTTCTCACTGAACATGCCTGCCCACAGACAGAGGTGGCAGCCCAGTGAGTACTCATGTGATGTACACCCAGTGGTATGCTGGAGCCGGCTTGCACTGGCTGGTGAGAGCCAATGTTAACTTCCAGGAATTCCTCAAGCTGGTTTTTAAACACAGCCATTATTAAAACTTAATATATATGTTTATAATTAAAGTATCTTAAAAACAAAAGTTATAAATATGAAACACCTTCTAATTGCCTTACTACATTTTGCTATGATTTATGATCTTAATGTTATTAATTTCTGTTATATGCATATGGTGATACAATGTATGTATATGGTGCTGATATTGTGGGTTTTGTTTTCTAATTTTATAATGGTGTGCTATTGATCATCTCTTCCCAAATCTTTGTTCAGTGATATCACATTTGTAGCTTGAAATTAACCATAGCAGATGTATCTATACCATGGAAGTCAGTATAATTATTGTTCTGTTTTGTTGATAGTCAAGACCAGGGGTCAGAGAACTTTTTCTGTAAAGAGCCAGATAATATTTTGGGCTTTGGAGGCCACATACAGTTCCTGTCACACAATCTTTCTTTGTTTTACAGGCCTTTAAAAATGTAAAAATTATTCTTAGACTTCAGACTATATAGAAATAAGCCATATGTTGGATGTGGTCCATGGGCTATAGTTTGCCAACCCACGGTCTAGACTTAAGAAAGTAATAAAGAAAATGTTAGTAATGCAGATTAAACTCAAAACTGTTAACGTCTATAGCTGTTCCACTATGAAAAGCAAAAGAAATTACAAACATATTCTTTCCAGTATTCAAAACTTATCATTCAATTAATCAAAGAAGTTGCTCACATCATTGATGACTGGGTGAAGTTCTGAAGTTTGTCTTTATGGTTTCAGTTGTGTCCTACTTATTAACATAAACAAAAAGATAAAACAACATTTAGGTGGTACATTTTCTGGTCAGCGGCATGAGTGACTTCTTTGTTGAATTGAATAGTAATCAACCATTATTCACAGTGTTGATTTCATGACTATTGTTGTGAATTATAAAAACTAATAGTAGAATTTGTAAGAAATAGCAAGTTGCAATGAAATTATAGGTATTTGCGATTTACAATAAAGAGTAGGTATATTGTATTTGTATTATTACCTGTAAGTCATGTGCCACACAACTTTATCAGCAAAATTTATAATGAAGTTATATATGTATATATACAACACTTCTTTTTCAGAGAGCCAGTTGTTAGGCGTTTCTCAGCACACCAATGTGAACAATGCCTCATGCTGAGCCTATTATTCTTTTTTTTAAGTTTATTTTGGTATCATTAATCTACAATTAAATGAGCAATATTATGGTGATTACACTACCCCCTTCATCAGGTCCCCCCCCACCAACCCCATTACAGTCACTGTCCATCAGCGTAGTGAGATGCTATAGAGTCACTACTTGTCTTCTCTGGGTTGTACAGCCCTCCCCATGGCCCCCAACATTACATCTTGAGCCTATTATTCTTGAGCAAGAGACTCTGAACAGGCGCACAGAGTCAGAGTCAGTTCGATGAAGGCGAGTCCCTGAACTGAAAGGTCTGGTGCTCAGCTGAGAGGGAGAGAGAGAGGGAACCATGAAGAAAAGATGTCAGAGACAGAGAAAGCCACCTCAGGCCCTGCCTTTCCCACTTCAGTCTTTGTATGGCTCAGCTTTGTTTTATTTCCTATCCCTGGGTGCCTATGAATTTGCCTACTCTTCCCTTACCAGGAAACTCACTTTAAGATAGCTGAAGTTGAATTCCTGTTTCTCCACAACCAAAAATTCTGTGACTAAGACAGTGAGCCACATAAATCTGGGTCGCATGAGTTCCCTGATCCTGGTTCCTGAATTTCCCAAATCTGACTGCCATTTATCACAGGGAAATCTACAGAGGAAGGTGATGCCATGTTACTCAGTGAAGAGAAAGGAACAAAGATGTCTCACTAATAAAAACCAGTCAGAGAAGCAATATGGGCTTAAAAGAATAAAAGGAAGTGGCATGCAGTCAGGCAGCCTCCAGGAATCCAAAGCAATTCATGTAGCAATCCATGGGTTAGGAGTGACAGGCTGTGTCCAGGCTACAAGACCACTTAGAAACAGCCAACAGAAAGACCTTAAATCATACTTAATTTTCTTACTATGTAGTCAAAAAGCCCTAAAATATGTTGGATTTTTGTTTTATTTGTTTTATTTTCTGAACAAATTAGAGGTTATAAAGAACAGTTTTGCCCTCTGGCATAATGTAAACTCTATAAACAGACAAACAACTGGAGTTTTGTTTGAATCCCATGATGGCTGGCATCCACCTTACAGAGCTGCTGGGGAGGCTGTCTTGCTCCTAATTGAGAATGGGCTCCAAACCAGAATCCGAATTATTGCAATGGCCTGTGGGACCAGGCAAATCAAATTAAATATGGTATCATGAAGACCTAAAAGTGTACTAGGGAAAAAGAAAAAAAAAGATTGAACCGAGTTAGTTTCTCCAGCGGCTTTTCTTATTAATTCAAAACTATACAACCAAAGGTTTCAGAAGAGTTTTGCTATCTATTGAACCCATCTAAAAAGTAACAGAAATTTTATCAAAGAATGCTGATCCTTTCAAATACTAGAATAACTGAATAATCCCTGCCTTCCGGTTGCTCGTACCAGAGGCTGACACGTGACCCTGTGATCACAGTGTCTGCTGAGGAGTGCCCCAGCTACACCAAAGGACTGCGTGCAGTGGGCAGGAGGCTGGGGGGCGGAGGTGGCGCCCAGTGTTTAGGCATGTACACCTACATACTCCTGATACTTTAGTCTTGAAATTACCATCCAATGAAACAAAGTGGTGAAAGCTGGGCATGCATTTTTATTACTAACTTTGCTTCCACTCAACACACTTAGAGGTTACAGGTGGAAACCAGGGTTTATAATAATTCAGAAGTAGCATGTCCTAGTTTTCTGCCAAGAACTTCCATTAAGCCCAAAGATTCCTATGATTTTCGATTATATTCCAGATAGATTCATATTTTTTCATTTAAATCATAGACAGTAAAGGGGGGCTCATGATTGTTCAGAGGCTGATTACCCAGGCTGCAGCTTCATTTTTGTTACCTGGGCTGAAAAGTGCCTCATTAATTCAGCGAAATGAGGAAATAAGTGACAAGATCAAACTATATGATATTAGGAATACTAAAACCAGTCCTATTACCAGAAGCTTATGCATCATTTGTCTCAAAAAAACAAAAACAAAACAAAAATAGTCATTATTAGTGTACTAGGCACTGAGCTAAGAGTTGGGTATTCAATGGTGGGCAAAACTGAGAGTTCCTCATGGAGCTTGCCTCGTAATGCAGGGGTTAGATCTTAACAAAGCAATCATAAATAAGATCAATTTCCACTTGATGACATAAGATAACTGTGTAAAAGGCTGTGATGTAAAAGCATAAGGTATTAGATGGCAGCGCATAGCCAGAGAGTCAGGCTACTCTTGGCAAGTGGAATCCAGAGGAACTCCCCTGGGGATGTGGTGTTTGAGCTGAGTTCTGAAGGATAAGCAGGCATTCACTAGAGTCCCTCTGCCTAGAATCACATGCAAAACCTCCAACCATCACTGCCTGTCCTCAAAAGGCCATAGCTTGGAAGGGTCTCGGTGCTCTGCACTGGATGGCATTTGTTGGGTAAGGCCATCCCTCGTGACTGCTGCCCAACAAGACCACTTTTCACCTTATTCCTACTCAGTCCAAGAAGTGATTATGACCTGCCCACCCTTTGCTCTTCTGCTACCACTTTCTCTCCTCATTTCCAGAGCAAGCCCGTCTCAGTCCTGAAGACTCAGTGAGGGTGACTGCCCCCCTCCCACCCCAAAGTCAGGCACATGCCAGAGCCAGCCAGAGAACTCCAGCTTCAGGCTACAACTGCTGCCTCCGGGATGAGCATTTGACTCACACAGAGCTCCTCAGGGTCCACCTGGAGACGCTGCTGCACTACAGGGACAAATGTACAAACTCCCTCTAGGATCTTAGGCTGTTAGGCCCATGTAAACTTGGAGTTTTCTTGCTCCCAATGGTAAAAGATTGCACTCAACACAGAGGGCAAGTCAGAGACAGAGAAATAGGTTCCTGAGATCATATGAGTACCTACCTAGGCTTTCCATTTATATGATCTGGCAAGTTCCTTGTTTGTTTAAGCCAGCCTGTGGTGGATTCCTGTCACTTGAAGCCATAATGTTCTGAATAATATACCTTTCTCATCGGCCCTTATGCCCCACTTACCATAAATTGGGATCTCTGACACTATGGGGGAAGAATTCAGTGATTTCTAATTGGCCGCTACTAACAAGGACACAAGAGGTTTGAAAGAGCTGACCACAGATTTTGAGAATGGGAATACAAAGTCACGATTGTGCTTTTGAACTTGAGGCTATCAGTGCACACAAGCTTGATGCTTCTCTCACCACCTTTGACCATTCATTGACTGGAACCACAAAACAGACCAGAAGGGAGAAGCTGACCAGCAGTGGGGACAAGATGCCAACGAGAGGTAATGGAAGCCCAAGTTCCATTTTGAAACATTCTGAATCACACATTTCTCCAACACAAAGAAGACAGGAAGTGGCCTAATCAAAACGTTTAAAGGGGAATGAGCCATGGCCATGAGCTGCTAGTCACAGAATAACTACAATATGTGTTCAGAAGCCCAGTGTTTTATGAAAAGACTGGTTTCCGCTTGACAGAGGTGCCTCCATGCTTTTCATCTGAGTGTTTGATTACCAGCGGGAGCCCATTATCCTTCGGCATTCTCTATTTATAACAGATTCCTGTTTCAGAAATGTCAAGAAATTGGATTCCAGCTGCCAGGGGTTCTCTCTGGGAGATTTTCGATCTCCAAAACAGAATTGTCTTTTTCTCTTTTCTCCCCGGTGAGAGAGGGCATGGGAAACACCTGTGATAATCTCCAGAGGCAAAGCCTCGTGTGAGTAGTGTGAATACAGCAGAGACAAAGACTGAGGCTACAAGTTCCAGGGGAAGCAGGGGATGAACACTTCAATAAACACAGCAATTTTATAACTACCATGTTGTGGTCTCAGACCCAAAGCTTTTAGACTTACATTGTTATTACTGAACCCGCACGCATTTTAATGGCTTCAAAGTCTCCAAAGCAGAGGTCATTTCCCTGCTCTTTCATTGAACCACTTGAGGCTCCTCAAAAATTTCCTGGGTCTTTCTGTTCCTTTCTTAAGACTTCTTCTTTCCCCTAAAATGTTATTCTAATCTAGGAGAGACGCCCGTGATGTAGAGAATTTCTTTTGTACTCTCACATTACATTCACTTTACTGGGATATGGATAAGCCTATTGACCAGGTGGGCTTTTATGCCTTCAAAATCTCAGTTCCAAGCTAACAACATTTTTTTAATGAATCGCTGGTAGGAAAATGATTCCTAAGCCCTGCTTACAATTTGTTCACGCAACAAATATTTATTATACACTTACTGTTTCAGGTGCTTGTGAGATAGAGCCAATAAATCCACCATGATCCTTACCCTCAAAAAAACTTACATTCTAGCAGGGGCAGAGAGACAGAAAACTAATATATTTAGTATTATACTAATAACAATTGCACTTCTGCTTATAGAAAAACTTTTGCATACAAATTTCTCTTACATTGTTCTACTCTCGAAAGAAAACATATCAACCTGCACGTTATAACATTTTTAAATGTTACTGTCTGGTGTCTGAGGTTATACCTGCCAAGCCATTTGTAAACTCGGCCCTCCGAAGTACAGGGACTCTCTAAACCATCATCCGCTCACCTCTAACTCAATCATATTTAGGATCTCCCACATCACAAAACTACAACACAGGCTGGCTCCTTTCCACTCTCCTTTTCCGTTATCAATACAATCTCAGAAAAGTATAAAGTTAATAAGGTTGCTTCCTGATGACTCAGTGAAGTATGTTTACGGTCATTAGTATAAAAATAGACAATCTTGTCCAAGGAGTTGCTGCCAAAGTTGGTACCAGTGAGTACTCCTGCAGAGAAAAGAGGAGCTCAGGAGGGAAAAGCAGCCTAAATGTGGTTCTGTGGAAGGACAGTGTCTTTTGAATCAGGGTTAGGAAAACTTGAGTCCATATAAGCTGTTGCTGCCTCAAGAATACAGGGAGGATTTCTCTTTTCTCAGGACAGCATGAGGTGTCCTTTGCAAGAATAATGATGGCATAATATGTATTGCAGGCTTACTACATGCGTCAACCTGTTTGACACATTTTTTCTAAATTGTACTAATTTTTGCAATAACCCTGAAGAAGACTCTAAAGGCTTAGCCAGGTTATTAAACTACCCAACTTTCCACTGTTAGTAAGTTTGGAGCTCAGCTTCTCACCGACATCTGAATTTAAAATCTTTCCAAGAATTATGCTCAGTGAAATAAGCCAGGTGGAAAAGACAAGTACCAAATGACTTCACTCATTTGGAGTGTATAAAAACAAAGCAAAATGGAAGGAACGAAATAGCAGCAGACTCTCAGACTCGGAGAAGGGACTAGTGGTTACCAAAGGGGAGGGAGGGGTTGGGGAATGTGGATGGGGAGGGAAGGTGAAGGGGATGAAGGGGCCCTATACTTCACAATCACAATATAGGTGGGTCACAGGGAAGGCGGTACAGCACAGGGAAGACAAGTAATGACTCTATATAGCATCTTACCACACTGATAGACAGTGACTGCAATGGGGGTGCTGAGGACTTGATAATATGGGTGAATATTGAAACCACAATGTTGTTCATGTGAAACCTTCATAAGATTGCATATCAATGATACTTTGATAAAAAAAAATCTCTCCAAGAGAAAATGCTATTTACAATATAAATTTATCAGAAGTTAAAAAACTCATAAGAAGAAAATCATATCTCTGTGGAAGTGAATTCAGAAAGCTTCGCTGAAAGACAACGGCCTATGACAAATATCAAGAATAACTAACAGCTGACACACTGCTGATGTGGCAATGTGAGCATCTAATTCCCTGTATTTCCTGCCTTTCTTTGCCAGAGGTTGGGGGCTATTTTTAATGTTTCCACCTATGAAGATGAAATGGGAAAAAGTAGCAGTATATTTCTCAAAAAAAAAAAGTTGATATCCCCTCCTTTGGACTAATCTTGTCCTCAGATTGTCCCTTTGGAATGAAAGTCGATGACCCTTATTTACAGAGGAAGCGAAGAAAGCTTCTCTTATCAACATCATTGACTAATTCTGTGGTAAAACACAGGATATATATTACTGTGGTCCTATGAATGTGAGTAGAATTCCCTCCACAGAATTTCACAGCACAGCTATTTCTGACACATTATTAGTAAACTGATGTAGCCTCAGTCATAATCTTTGGAGCCAAATGTTCTTAATTTAGAATGCTATAATGCTCATGTTCATTAATAGTAGGCAAATGGACTTTTTATTGCATGTTGTTAAAACTAACTGATTATCCCAATATTCATTCTAGCAAACCCAACAAATGTATACACTTATAGGGACACTGTTCTTTGCAACTATGATATTTTGTATGTGTTTTTAATCCTATTCCCAAATAGACAGTGGTGGGGGAAGGGGAAGTAATGCCTCACCAAAGTACAAAATTTGAGGCTCTGAGTACATGGAGTGTTCTAACTGCTGACTATTTCTTACTCTTGCAGTGGTTGGCTGCATGAGCTCTTTGGAGAAGAGGTTACTTGGTTTTCCTTTTCAAGGCTCTATGCTTCAGTGGCCCCATAAGGTCAAGAATATGTAAAAATGTTAATACAGAAATTTCCAACAAGCACTTCAGAACTACAGCAGAATAAACAATATGCTATAGAATTGACACTTTGAAAGAAAAAATGTACCAACACCAAGTGTAATGTGTAAGATCAGCCCATTTCTAGTCTAAGTAACTGCAATGGTGTGTTTTTTCCCTACATATATGTATAACAGTAACAATGTTATACACAGCAGTAATAGTAGTATTGTTACAGAAACCTGGAAAACCTGGACTGGATCACTTATGGAAGAACCAAGCAGCACTCAGAGGTCCTGGAGGGTGGAGGTTTATTTTACACTGGCAAGCTCAGAGGAGAGTGTTCTCCAAAGGTCTGAGCCCCAAGTACAGCAGGGCCATGCCTTTTACACATTTACTACAAAGCTAAGGCGGGGAGTCAGCACCCAGAAACTGTTGCAGTAAAAGCTATTAGGCCACTATAGGTGTATTCAAGATGCTAGTTATATTTTAATCCATTTCTATAAAGGTTACCCGGTTACCATATTATAAACGAATGGGCTTCCATGACTGTGATCAACAAGCTGTTCCATACCACTGAGTCCCAGTGTGGGGGTAATACACTGTTACATTGTTTCAATCTCAAGCACCCAAGCACCATGTGATTCCTTTGTATTCTGGAAGCCTTAAGAGAAACTTTGTCCCTGACTTTCTTAGCTTTCCTGGCTTCCTACCAAACCTGGAGGTGGGGAGGGATTTGAGAACCTTCTGTATATTTCTTCATCATTTTCCCCTCTGATACCCCTTTAAATATTTCATTTTAGAGGGCATTATCTTGGTTTATGATAGAATTTTCTTGATGACAGTGTAAAATCGTACAACACAGGGTGCTCCTGTCCCAGTACCGTTTGGGCGATGAGGCCCAGCCCCAGCAGGTACAGAGGCAACATTACGGAGAGGTACTGGGGAGACGCTAGGCAGGCCGAGGCCCGAGACTGAAGTTAAAAAAGGCAAGCAAGCGCAGCAGCACAGCTTACGATTACCCAATAAACCATGGAAAGGGCAACTCTGGGGGGGGGACAGTCTAATCAGAAGGGGCAGCAGCAGAGAGTCCAATCCCCAGGATGAGGGATCCCACACCGGTGAGGGCCAGGATCCATGGTGTGCAGGTTCATTAGTCAGAGGGTAATCGTTGGGTGTAGAGGCAGAGGGGATTCCTGAGGTCTGGCTGCTGGGCTCTCCACTCATGTATTTTTGGACCCTCTTTACTCTGGAATGAGTGATGGCCTGAAACCTTGAGGGCAGTAGGAATGGTTAGAACAACAATCTGGGGCCCAGTCTATTGAGGCTTGAGGGGGTCCTTTTTTAAATCTTTGACCCAGACTGAGTCCCCTACCTGGAAGGAATGCACTGGGGTCCCCAAGGAGATCATGGCTATTTCTATGGTGTATTGTTGTAACTTATTTAGGGTGGCTCCTAAGGCTTGGGGCTCTTCCCTTACTCCCTTATTTCTTATTTGGTGTAGGTTTCCTGGAAGGCTTTCTAGACACGGGGGGGCCATTCATACATTAGTTTAAAAGGGGAAAAGCCTTGTGCTCTGGGTGTGCAACAGGCATGCAGGAGGGCCAAGGGTAATAGGTCCGGCCATGGGAGGCCGGTTTTCTGACAGAACGTGGCTAGGGTTCCCTTGAGGGTGTGATTCATTTGCTTTACTTTCCTTGAACTCTGGGGCCTGTAGGCGGTGTGGAGTTTTCAGGTGACATTGAGAGATTTGGTTAAATTTTGTACTGTGTATGCTACAAATACAGGTCCATCATCACTATGAACTGTAGATGGTAGGCCAAACCATGGCACAATCTCCCTCAGCAGAACTTTGGCTACCCCCTGGCTTTGTCCTGTCCTGGTTGGGAAGGCTTCGACCCACCCAGAGTATGTGCACATTATTATTAGGAGGTATCTGAGTCCTCTGCTTGGCTGGACATCTGTGAAGTCTATTTCTGGGTCTTCATAGGGGACAACTCCTGCCCTTTGGACACCTGGCGGGGGGTCACAGTGCAGATCGAGCATTGTTCCTGGCACAAGTCATGCACCGCTCACTTGTGGCCCGACACAATGCTGGCCACTGGCTGATGTAGCATTGCTTCTTGAGGAGGGCTTCCAGTGCCATGTTTACTGGCTGCTGCTTTAGCTGCTCCATCTGCCAGGCGATTTCCCTGGGTCATAGGGTCGTTTTCCTTTTGGTGTCCTTTGCAATGCAGAATTGCATTCTTCTCCCAGGGTAAGTTCGCCTGTCTCCTTAATGAGCAGAGCTGTGGCTGCCAGCGCCCTGGGGCAGGGGGGCCATCCTGCTGCAACTGGGTCCAGTCTCTTTGACAGGCATGCGACCGGCTGCTGCCAGGAACCAACAGTCTGTGTGAAAACCCCGAGTGCCACCTTTTCCTTTTCACATACGAAGAGATTGAAGGACTTTTTTATATCTGGCAGGCCTAGCGCTGGTGTCTGTTTAAAGCAGCCTTTTTTTCCAAGAAAGCAGTTTTTGCCTTTTTTGTCCAGGTGAGGGGCTTTCAGTCTGGCCCCCCTAGGAGGCTGTAGAGGGGTTTTGCCATTGCTGGAAATCTGGGAACCAGATTCGGCAGAACCCTGCAGCCCCCAGGAATTCTCATAGGCCATTCTTTGTCTAGGGTTGGGGTAAGGAGGTAGTGACTTTTTCCCTTCCAGCCTTAGTGCCCTCTTCCCCTGGGTGAGGAGGAAGCTCAAATACCGGACTTGCTGCTGGCAGATCTGTGGCTTTTTCCATGAGACTCGGTATCCTGAGTCTGACAGGAGTTGCAGGAGGGCCTTCATGCCCTCTGTATAGTTCTCTTGGGTGTCACCCGCAAGGAGGAGGTCATCTACATACTGGAGGAGGGCGCAGTGCGTGGCTTCCCTCGGAAAGCTGGCAAGGTCTGCAGCCAGTGCCTCTCCAAAGAGAGCGGGTGAGTTCTTGAACCCTTGTGGAAGCCGCATCCATGTTAACTGCATCTGCCACCCCATATCCAGTTGAGTTCATTTGAAGACAAACAAAGGCTGGCCCTGGGGGGCCAGTCGGAGGCAGAAAAAGGCATCCTTTAAGTCTAGGCAAGTGAACCATTTGGCAGACCCCAGGATCTGGCTGAGGAGGGTGTACGGGTTTGGGACTACTGGGTGCAGAAAAACAGTCACCTTGTTGATGACTCACAGGTCTTGGACCATTCGGTACCCTCCTCCTGCTTTTTGACTGGTAGGAGCGGGGTGTTCCAGGGCGCTCAACTAGAATGCCTGCTTCTTTGAGTCTGGTCAGGCGTTCTTGGATGCCTACTTCTGCCTCTTGTGAAAGGGGGTACTGCCGCTGTCTCTGTGGCTGGGCCCCCGGAGTCAACTGTACAATGAGAGGGGCTCGGTTATGGGCCAATTCACGTGGGTGTCTTTAGCCCATACCAAGGGGAAGGCAGTTCTGGATTCAGGGGGGCTACTGGAGGGGACCTGGGCACTGAACAGCCTCCATTCCTCTTCCCTGAGTGTGGTTATTGCCAGTATGAGGAGTTTTGAGATTATATCTCAGCTGAGGAGGGGAATGGGTCATTCGGGTAGGTAGAGAAATTTATGTCACACCTTGTGGCCACCAAGTTCACATTCATGGGCTTGGCAGAAGTGCTGCCGAACTGCTTTTGAGCTGGTGGCTCTGAGAAAGTTGCAGTCCTTCCACTGAAGGGGGCTACAGGGAGGGTGACCACAGAGTGTTCCACCCCGGTGTCGACCATAAAATCTAACAGCACTGCACCTCCTGCCTCAGTGGAACTTCTCTAAAGCATTTTGTCCACCTGGCCCACTACAACCTTCCCACCCTTAGAAACAGTAGATGGCACTTCAGCACTGGGCTCAGGGATCATTTTAAACAGCTAAACCACCATGCAAAGTATGGAAATGCAAAAAAATGCGGCACTATGTGGACTGTGAAAAGGATGCTTGTTTACAGTGTGAAAGGTGAAACAAGAATGCAGAACATCACTGTGGCCAACCTCAACTGAGAACGTGCACGTTGACGCAAATTTTTCTCTTTTCTACTCATGTCCATGAATGACCATGAGAGTGCCCTGAGGATTGATTTTGGGGTTATAAATAAATTTGACCAAGTAGGCTAAATTTGCAAATATAGAATCTATGAATAATGAGGGCTGACCATATGGGAACATACACACACACATACACACACACACACACACACACACACACACACACACGCATGCATAGGAAGCTTCAGGAAGAGCACCTAAAAATGCTAACCGTGGGACTTCTGGAAAGATGGCGGTGTAAGCAGGGCAGCAGCAATCTCCTCCAAAAACCATATATATTTGTGAAAATACAACAAATACAACTATTCCTAAAAGAGAGACCAGAAGATACAGGACGACAACAACCAGGCTACAGCTACCCCTGCAAGAACTCAGTGCCTCACAAAACGGTTCTACAGAGGACTTCTGGGAAGATGGCGGCGTGGGCAGGGCAGTGGAAATCTCCTCCCAAAACCATATATATTTGTGAAAATACAACAAATACAACTATGCTTAAAAGAGAGACCAGAAGATACAGGACAACAACCAGGCAACAGCTACACCTGCGAGAACTCAGTGCCTCACAAAGTGGGTAAGATACAAAGCCGTGACCCGGCAGGACCCGAGCACTCCACCACCCCAGCACACCAGCGGGAGGAAAAGATTCAGAGGGGGGAGGGAGGCTAAATAACCAGCCCTGGTGATCTGCGCCGGGAGCACAGACACATCGCGTGGTGTATCGGAGATTAGAGAAACAGAAGGGCAGTATCCTACATGGAGACAAGCGGGTCCCCTCAGTCGGCTCCCCAGGACAAAAGAAAAGGAGGCGCTTTTTTAAGTCTTAAAGAGACAAGGGCCCAACAGTGGAACAAAATCATCCCAGCGTGCTCAGACCAGCAGGCTGGGAGTCTTGGGGAATTTGGGACCTCTTGGCTGGCGGCTGGGAAAAGCAGCTGCGCCGAGGCTTCCCACAGAGATCAGCAGCCTGCCATTCGTTCCCTCCCGGCCTGGTGCCGCAAAGGGTCCAGCAGAGGCGCCACAGCTGCGGAACAGCACAGGAGTGGCCCCTCCCACAGCAACCTCACAGAATCTACTCCTGGCGGGTGCGCAGCTAAGCGGGAAGAGCCCCAGAACGAGGTCCATAAGGCACCAAGGAGACCAGAATGCACCCAGCGTAACTGCAAACCCCCGCAGTACTATAGGCTAGGCTGAGGGCAACCCCGCACACAGGCAGTTCAGGGGATTATCCCAGAGACTGCCTCCCGGTGTGCAGGAAAACAGTTCAGGCCCAGGAGAAGGGTAAGGAGAACAAGCAGAAAGGGACTTTGTTCTCCCAGCTGACACACATGGCGTGTACCAGAGACCACTTCTATTGCCAAGAAAAGACAGAGGAATATGGTACAAACAAAGGTTATCCAGACCCAGACACCAGAGAGGGAGTCTGAAGGGATGGAAATGCACAATCTTCCTGAAAAAGAATTCAGAATAAAAGTCATAAGCATACTGATGGATCTACAGAGAAATATGCAAGAGCTGAGGGAGGAAGTGAGGGAAGTGAGGAAAGACAATGCAGAAATGAGACAAGTGATCGACGGGCTTAGCAGCAGACTGGACGAGATGCAAGAGACTGTTAATGGAATAGAAATCAGAGAACAGGAATACAGAGCAGCTGAGCCAGAGAGATATAAAAGGATCTCTGGGAATGAAAGAATATTAAGAGAACTGTGTGACTAATCCAAACGGAACCATATTCGCATTATAGGAGTACCAGAGGAAGAAGAGAGAAAAAAAGTGATAGAAAGTGTCTTTGAAGAAATAATTGCTGAAAACTTTCCCTCGCTGGGGAAGGAAATAGTCTCGCAGTCCACCGAAGCACATAGATCTCCCAACACAAGGGACCCAAGGAAGACAACACCAAGACACATAATAATTAAAATGGCAAAGATCAAAGATAAGGACAGAGTATTAAAGGCAGCTAGAGAGAGAAAAAAGATCACCTACAAAGGAAAACCCATCAGACTATAATCAGACTTCTCAAAAGAAACCTTACAAGCCAGAAGAGAATGGCATGATATATTTAACATAATGAAACAGAAGGGCCTCGAAACAGGAACATTGTATCCAGCATGACTATCATTTAAATTTGAGGGAGGGATTAAACAATTCCCAGACAAGTGAATGCTGAAGGAGTTTGCCTCCCATAAACCACCTCTACAGGATATCTTAAAGGGACTGCTCTAGATGAAAGCACTCCTAAGGCTAAAAAGATGTCACCAGAGAAAATAAAATCATAGCAAAGAAAGCAGACCATCCAAATACTAACTAAAGGCAAAGAATAAAACACCTAGTATATAAAGAATGGAGGAGGAAGAATAAGAAGGGAGAGAAATAAAGAAACATCAGACTGTGTTTACAATAACTTAACAAGAAAGTTAAGTTAGATTGTTAGATAGTAAAGAAGCAACCCTTGAACCTTGGTAACCACGAATCTAAAGCCAGCAATGGCAATAAGTACATATCTATCAATAATTACCCTAAATGTAAATGGACTGAATGCACCAATCAAAAGACACAGAGTAACAGAATGGATAAAAAAGCAAGACCCATCTATATGCTGCCTACAAGAGACTCACCTCAAACCCAAAGATATACACAGACTAAAGGTGAAGGGGTGGAAAAAGATATTTCATGCAAACAACAAGGAGAAAAAAGCAGGTGTTGCAGTACTTGTATCAGACAAAATAAACTTCAAAACAAAGAAAGTAGCAAGAGATAAAGAAGGACATTACATAATGATAAAGGGGTCAGTCCAACAAGAGGATATAACCATTTTAAATACATATGCACCCAACACAGGAGTGCCGACATATGTGAGACAAATCCTAACAGAATTAAAGGAGGAAATCGAAAGCAATGCATTCATTTTAGGAGACTTCAACACACCACTCAGTCCAAAGGACAGATCAACCAGACAGAAAATAAGTAAAGACACAGAGGCACTGAACAACACATTAGAATAAATGGACCTAACGGACATCTACAGAACTCTACACTCAAAAGCACCAGGATACACATTCTTCTCAAGTGCACATGGAACATTTTCCAGAATAGACCACATACTAGGCCACAAAAAGAACCTCAGCAAATTCAAAAATATTGAAATTCTACCAACCAACTTCTCAGATCACAAAGGTGTAAAAATGGAAATAAATTGTACAAAGAAAACAAAAAGGCTCACAAATACATGGAGGCTTAATAACATGCTCCTAAATAATCAATGGATAAATGACCAAATTAAAACAGAGATCAAACAATATATGGAGACTAATGAAAACAAAAACACAAAGCCACAACTTCTGTGGGAGGTAGCAAAGGCAGTTCTAAGAGGAAAGTATATTGCAATCCAGGCCTATTTAAAGAAGGAAGAACAATCCCAAATGAATAGTCTAAAGACACAATTAGTGAAATTTGAAAAAGAAGAACAAATGAGGCCCAAAGTCAGCAGAAGGAGGGACATAATAAAGATTAGAGAAGAAATAAATAAAATTGAGAAGAATAAAACAATAGAAAAAATCAATGAAACCAAGAGCTGGTTCTTTGAAAAAATAAACAAAATAGATAAACCCCTAGCCAGAGTCATTAAGAGAAAAAGAGAATCTACACACATAAACACAATCAGAAATGAGAAAGGAAAAATCACGACGGACCCCACAGAAATACAAAGAATTATAAGAGAATATTATGAGAATCTATATGCTAACAAGCTGGAAAACCTAGAGGAAACAGACTTCTTAGAAAAATACAACCTTCCAAGACTGACCAAGCATGAAACAGAAAAACTAAACAGACCAATCACCAGCAACGAAATTGAAGCAGTAATCAAAAAACTACCCAAGAACAAAACCCCCAGGCCAGATGGATTCACCTCTGAATTCTACCAGACATATGGAGAAGAAATAATACCCATTCTCTTTAAAGTTTTCCAAAAAATAGAAGAGGAGGGAATACTTCCAAACTCATTCTATGAAGCCAGCATCACTCTAATACCAACACCTGGCAAAGACCTCACCAAAAAAGAAAATTACAGACCAATATCCCTGATGAACATAGAGGCAAAAATACTCAACAAAATATTAGCAAACCGAATTCAAAAATACATCAAGAGGATCATACACCATGCTCAAGTGGGATTCATCTCAGGGATGCAAGGATGGTACAACATTCGAAAATCCATCAACATCATTCACTACATCAACAAAAAGAAGAACAAAAACCACATGATCATCTCCATAGATGCTGAAAAAGCATTTCACAAAATTCAACATCCATGCATGATAAAAACTCTCAACAAAATGGGTATAGAGGGCAAGTACCTCAACATAATAAAGGCCATATATGACAAACCCACAGCCAATATCATATTTAACAGTGAGAAGCTGAAAGCTTTTCACCTAAGACCGGGAACAAGACAGGGATGCCCACTCTCTCCACTGTTATTCAACATAGTACTGGAGGTCCTAGCCACGGCAATCAGACAAAACAAAGAAATACAAGGCACACAGATTGGTAAAGAAGAAGTCAAATTGTCACTATTTGCAGATGACATGGTATTGTACAAAAAAAGCCCTAAAAACTCCACTCCAAAACTACTAGAACTAATATCTGAATTCAGCAAAGTTGCAGGATACAAAATTAACACACAGAAATCTTTTGCTTTCCTATACACTAACCATCAACTAACAGAAAGAGAAATCAGGAAAACAATTCCATTCACAATTGCATCAAAAAGAATAAAATACCTAAGAATAAACCTAACCAAGGAAGTGAAAGACACATACCCTGAAAACTACAAGACACTCCTAAGAGAAACTAAAGAGGACACTAACAAATGGAAATTCATCCCATGCTCTTGGCTAGGAAGAATAAATATTGTCAAAATTGCTATACTACCTAAGGCAATCTACAGATTCAACACAATCCCTATCAAAATACCAACAGTTTTCTTCAATGAACTCAAACAAATAATTCTAAAATTCATATGGAACCACAAAAGACCCAAAATAGCCAAAGCAATCCTGAGAAGGAGGAATAAAACAGGGGGAATTAACACTCCCTGACTTTAAGCTCTACAACAAAGCCACAGTAATCAAGACAATTTGGTATTGGCACAAGACAGACCCACAGACCAGTGAAACAGAATAGAAAATCCAAACATTAACCCAAACATACACAGTCAATTAATATATGATAA
The DNA here is from genome assembly GCA_032199065.1 of Smutsia gigantea. NCBI lineage: Eukaryota > Metazoa > Chordata > Mammalia > Pholidota > Manidae > Smutsia > Smutsia gigantea. Next base: position 5,434 of record JAVSCE010011377.1, on the reverse strand, counting down.
AGGAGCCTTGGATATACAATGGGGAGATGACGGCCTCTTCAGCAGCTGGTGTTGGAAAAACTGGACAGCTACATGTAAGAGAATGAAACTGGACTACTGTCTAACCCCATACACAAAAGTAAACTCAAATGGATCAAAGACCTGAATGTAAGTCATGAAACCATAAAACTCTTAGAAAAAAACACAGGCAAAAATCTCTTGGACATAAACATGAGCGACTTCTTCATGAACATTTCTCCCTGGGCAAGGGAAACAAAAGCAAAAATGAACAAGTGGGACTATATCAAGCCGAAAAGCTTCTGTACAGCAAAGGACACCATCAGTAGAACAAAAAGACATCCTACAGTATGGGAGAATATATTCATAAATGATATATCCGATAAGGGGTTGACATCCAAAATATATAAAGAACTCACACACCTCAACAAACAAAAAGCAAATAATACAATTAAGAAATGGGCAGAGGACATGAACAAACACTTCTCCAAAGAAGAAATTCAGATGGCCAACAGGCACATGAAAAGATGTTCTACATCGCTAATCATCAGAGAAATGCAGATTAAAACCACAATGAGATACCACCTCACACCACTGAGGATAGCCAACATCCAAAACACTAACAACAACAAATGTTGGCAAGGATGTGGAGAAAAGGGAACCCTCCTACACTGCTGGTGGGAATGCAAATTAGTTCAACCATTGTGGAAAGCAGTATGGAGGTTCCTCAAAAAACTCAAAATAGAAATACCATTTGACCCAGGAATTCCACTCCTAGGAATTTACCCTAAGAATACAGCAGCCCAATTTGAAAAAGACAGATGCACCCCTATGTTTATCTCAGCACTATTTACAATAGCTAAGATATGGAAACAATCTAAGTGTCCATCAGTAGATGAATGGACAAAGAAGAGGTGGTACATATACACAATGGAATATTATTCAGCCATAAGAAGAAAACAAATGCTACTATTTGCAACAACATGGATGGAGCTAGAGGGTATTATGTTCAGTGAAATAAGCCAAGCGGAAAAAGACAAGTATCAAATGATTTCACTCATATGTGGAGCATAAGAGCAAAGAAAAAAACTGAGAAAAAAACAGCAGCAGACTCACAGAACCCAAGAATGGACTAACAGTTACCAAAGGGAAAGGGACTTGGGAGGATGGGTGGGAAGGGAGGGACAAGGGGGAAAAGGGGCATTATGATTAGCAGATGTAATGTTGGGGGCACACGGGGAGGGCAGTACAACTCAGAGAAGACAAGTAGTGATTCTATAGCATCTCACTATGCTGATGGACAGTGACTGTAATGGGGTTGGTGGGCGGGAGCTGATGAAGGGGGTAGTTTAATAACCATAATGTTGCACATGTAATTGTAGATTAATGATACCAAAATAAAATTTTAAAAAATGCTAACCATGGTCAACTCTGGCTAGGGGGAACTTGTATTTCTTTCTTTATGAAATGTGTGGGTTTCTTTTTTCCAAGTTTCCTCATAGGTATGTATTATTTTATAATAAAAGGTTTTTTTTAAGAGAAGCAAGTTAAAAATAAAAGAGTAGGATGATAATTGAATCAAGTTTCACTGCCCTGTCCTCACTCCAGGAGGGACTCTATTGTAAAGCCTCTTGCATAATAATCATTGTACTTTTGGTGGCTTTTCAGGGTTTTTCCTACCGAGGAGTCTGCCTGTGCGGGAGCGCTGTGTGTGGAGCAGGGCGCCTCCCTGGGGCCAGGCACCCTTTACCTCTTGTTTGTGGGCCTTGTCTTGCTGGTGGATGCCCTTTGCAGATCCGGAATTGCTGACTGCTTGTAAGAGTCCTGGGCAGATGCCGGGCCAGGCCCGTCAGGCAGCAGCAATTCCGTGCTTGTCCACTAGATGGCAAGGTCTTCCTGACGGGACCACCTGAGGCTCCAGACCGACCAGAGCTCCTCATAATGGGGATCCCAGGACCCCCGGTGACCACAGAGACCAAGGTTCGCAGGGCAAGGCTGCATCTCCCCCTTTAGTCTGAGCTCCTCGGGATGAGGCCATGTCGCCCCTGGGCAGAGTTCAGACCAGGCTTTCCTGGCCACGCTCCCCGCCTCGGGGCTCCCCACCTGGCCAGCCCAGCCCTGCGCCCGCTCACCTGGGCCACGTCGGGGCAGCTCCCCATGGCCTCCAGGAGCTTCTCCACCTGCTGAGCCCGGTCCGGGGCGTCCGCAGCGCGTCCTCCGTGCCCATCAGCTGGCGCTGCAGCCGCAGGAGCTCAGGCGCCGATGGGTCAATGGGAGGAGCGCCTCTGAGCCGGCAGGGACTTCCCCTTGTCCTGGGAGCAGCCGGACGGAGGAAGATGTGAGTGTGCGCCGCGGCTCCAGGCGGCAACCTCCCCGGCCCGCCTCACCTCCGGGTCAGGCCTGAGCACCTCCAGGCTGTCACTTCAGGCTTCCTCCCGACCTGAGGTCCCCACTGAAGCATCTCCTTTGTCCCCTGCCTGCCTTCCCAGCCTGTCAGATGCTCCACATGCTCCAAGTCCTGAAATCCATGCCCCCCCTTCCCTTCCCGTGCGTGCCCCCACAGCTCCGTTCCTCTACTTTACGTGGGTCTCTCCTCCTCAGTCCCAGACCCCCAGCCTCACCACCTCTGACCCTCGGAACCAAACGAACCCTCCCTCCCCATCCCCAACAGCACACTCAGTACCAGCGGCTCGAGCCCCCCGACAGCGGCCCCTTGGCCAGGGGCTTCTAGGTCCTTCTGCTCTGCTCTGCCCCTTCATCCGAAGCTTCCTCTCCACCCAACCTTCTTCACTTCTGGAAGTTTCTAACCACGAAGACCTTCCCTGGGTCTCCCACAGCACCGGGGACAGTGCAGGGAGACAAGGGAGTGACTGCCCTGGGCGGTTTTGCCCAGCCTGTGCCCCCAGAGGTGAGTCAGTGCCACGTCGCCACCACCCCACCCCCCATGGCTGTGGAAAAGTCTCAGGGAATCCACACTCCCAAGTCCCCTGGGCCTTGTCTTCTCCCAAGGTGTGCCCAGACAGGCCACAGAGGCCCTGGAACCGGCCCTGTTGGCCAGACCTGCCTGGACTGGGAAGGCCACAGGGTGGCTGGGCCCAGCAGCCTCCACACCCACGATCTGGGTGTGTAGCCAGAGTGACGCCCTTATCCCTTAACCCTGCAGGCCCAGGCCCTGCTCCCATGGCTGCGGGCGGGTCTTCTCCCTGCCTCCTGCCTGAGGCCTCTTCCATCACCTCCAGGACAGCTAAGCCTATATGGCTGGGCTGGAGGGCAGTGAGGGGCTTTGGAACAGCTTCCCAGGCTGGTCCTCCCGGATCTTATCCCATCCACACCCCAGAGTTGACCAGGCCCAGCAAGTGGCCATGGGCTTGTCCTCAGGGCCAACTGCAGGGGATGGGGTGCGGAAGGTTTTGTCCTGGCTACCAGTGTCCCCGCCTACCCCAGCCCCTCCTCTGGGGACTCGGCTCCCCCAGGGTCCTGTTCCTGAGCGTGAAGGAGTCTCACCCCCAGAACCTCAGGGTTAGGGGAGGCTTTCCAGGCGCCTTCCTGAGACTGATGCGTGAATCCCCACTGCAGGACCCCAAACGAGGAGCTGGTTTCTGGCTGATTATGTCCCCAGAGGGGGAGCTCACACACGACCTCAGGACAGGCTGGATTCCTAGGAAGTGTTCCTTGGAACGGCATCACCAAGCCGGCCACGATCCTTGCAAAGGACTGCTTATGGCCCCCACCACCTACATTGCTGGCCCTGCTTGTGGTTCTAGGGGGTTTTGAACCCTCGCTGTGATGTGGCTGTCCCTGGGGGTGGCTCCAGGAGGTCACCAGTCCCCATGGCCTGACAGCAGGCAGCCCAGCCCACCCTGGCATTCCCCATCCCCAGCCACCTCTTCCCCCCGTACCAGCCTGGTCAGCTTTTCACGCAGGCCCCGGATGTCATCCTTGAGTTTTTGCTCCTTGATCCACCACTCGGCCTTGTGAACCTCACAGCTCAGGGTCCTCTCGGGCCCAGGGGAGTGGCGACTGGCCTCCAGCAGCAACGCTCCAAGTTCGTTCAGGCTCCTGGTGGGGGCACAGAGCACGACGGTCAGCCCTGGCCTCTCCGCACCAACTCTCCAGCGATTCTCCAGGAGCCTGGGGACTGCCACCCTGAAGGGGACACTGGCTCCTAGGATGACATCTAGGTGCCAGCAGGGGCCAGAGTGGAAATATGAGGCATGGAACAATTTGACTACAGCCCCAGAGGGGCCAGGGTTTGAGGATAGGATGGTCAAGAGGACTTGGCCTTTCTGGGAATGTCTTAAAGGCTTCTATAAAGAGTATATGGTATTTGTTTAACTAAAAATTAAACAAAACAAAACATTCATTCAAGAGAGCCCATGCAGCGAAACATTTTAAAGGCCTCATGTCAAATGAATTTGATTTTCCATGTCAGCTCTTCATCAACTGGCAGTAGCCTGCCTGGGATACTGTGATGAGAATGATTCTGAGGCCGTGTCTGGGCTCTGCAGAAAGGAGGGCAGTGATCAGTTAGCACTGTCTTCCATGGGCACAGGATGGAAGAAGAGGACACACCACTTCTAAGCCTTTTTCTTGGCTGTATCTTCTATAGAAGAAAGGAGAACTCCTTGACTTGGTGGCCATAGGTAACTGACAGCCAAATGGGCATCTGCTGGCACTGCCCCTTCCTTTTTCTCTTTCTCCCTGCTATAAATGTGATGATGGCTGGAGCTTCAGCAGCCACCTTACAACCATGAGGAAGAGTCCAAGGGAAACAAAAATGTGTTGTGTTGGTACTGGTATCTTGAGCCATAGCTAATTGCCAGCCATGGCTACTTCCAGATTTCTTGTTACATCAGGAAACTAAATCTCTACAAGTTTAATCTGCCAACAAATTCCTAACTGATCTCCCACTGACATCCTGAGTGCCACGGGAGCATGGAGGGACTCGGGGTGGCCTATACCAACAAAGGAAAGCTGTAAGGAAAAGCTGAGCTGTGAGGAAAACCTTAAATAATGTACTGGAAGGAAGGGCTGCCCAGCTCCACCTGAGTGCCAGCTGTCTGTGGCCCTGCCCGCCACAGCCTCCAGGAAGACGTCCCTGGCTTGTACCCCAGTGATTCAAGGAGTCATCTTTCCCTGCTGCCTGAGGTGGCTTGGACAAACCAGCCATTACGGCTTTCTCTAGGTTCATATGATTTTTAAAGAGCAGAGCTGACAGGGAATTTTGCATTGTCCTGCTCTTGGAAGGTCCCCAGACAGTCGGGGTTGAATCACAGGGGCTGTCCAGAGGGCGTGGCCAAGGAAGGGTTTAGTGCATAAAGCGGAACAAAATTCATGCTCGCAGACCCACCTTCTGATGGAAAACCCTGAGATTAGAAGCTTCATCCTCTAAAACTCCATCCTGACCTTGCCAATGGCATTAGATTTGGAAGCAATA